>CM067298.1:73433600-73779770 GCA_034231615.1 Meghimatium bilineatum | reverse complement strand
TGTCTCAAGAAAGATTTAACCATTTTGACATGGTTTCACAAGAGAAACTCAACCACTTTTAGCAAGCTTATGGTACTGTAAAGGTGCTCCATGGAAATTGTATTTACAACTAACTGTTGCCGTGAAGTGACAAATCCTGCAGCAATTCCTTGTTTTTAAAAATTAGTGATTATCGTTATACATGCATTCAATAATGACATATAAAACATCACATATGAATACATATCGAACAGAATATATATAAGTACAAATAAAACAACACATATACAGACACATAGAACAGCACATATACAGACACATAGAACAGCACATATACAGACACATAGAACAGCACATATACAGACACATAGAACAGCACATATACAGACACATAGAACAGGAATTATACAGACACATAGAACAGCACATACACAGGCGAATAGAACAACACATATACAGACACACAGAACAGCACATATACAGACACATAGAACAGCACATATACAGACACATAGAACAGCACATATACAGACACATAGAACAGCACATATACAGACACAAAGAACAGCACATATACAGACACATAGAACAACACATATACAGACACATAGAACAGGAATTATACAGACACATAGAACAGCACATACACAGGCGAATAGAACAACACATATACAGACACATAGAACAGCACATATACAGACACATAGAACAGCACATATACAGACACATAGAACAGGAATTATACAGACACATAGAACAGCACATATACAGGCGAATAGAACAACACATATACAGACACATAGAACAGCACATATACTGGCGAATAGAACAACACATATACAGGCACATAGAACAGCACATATACAGGCGAATAGAACAACACATATACAGACACATAGAACAGCACATATACAGACACATAGAGCAGCACATATACAGACACCTAGAACAGCACATATACAGACACATAGAACAGCACATATACAGACACATAAAACAGCACATATACAGACACATAGAACAGGACATATACAAACACATAGAGCAGCACATATACAGACACATAGAACAGGAATTATACAGACACATAGAACAGGAATTATACAGACACATAGAACAGCACATATATATACACATATAGCAGCACATATACAGACACATAGAACAGGAATTATACAGACACATAGAACAGCACATATACAGACACATAGAACAGGAATTATACAGACACATAGAACAGCACATACACAGGCGAATAGAACAACACATATACAGACACACAGAACAGCACATATACAGACACATAGAACAGCACATATACAGACACATAGAACAGCACATATACAGACACATAGAACAGCACATATACAGACACATAGAACAACACATATTACTATATGTATTGCAGTGATGTTCTAAATTGTTGGGGTTTCGGTTGATAATGATAATGATAAAAACTTTTCACATGAATATACAGGGTGTCTACAGAGTTACTGTGCATCTTTTGCATTGGTGATGACATTGCGTCACATAAATTGTGCACATTTAGTTCGGTCTGTGTGACATCAGTGCGCAGAGACTTTGACACGCATTTTGTCCTAATGTAAATTTGTATTCTAATAAGGGATATTAAGACTGGGTGCATATTTTTAAATGTTCATAGGAGTTTCATAATGCTATTTTACGAATTAGTAAAAATAAATACATTCCATGTTTCTAACAGAAGTTAAAAGGAGAATAGGAATGGCTAAAAGTACCTTTAATGACATAATAAATTATTAATATCTAAACAAATTACAAACAAGCTAAAAATGAGAATTATAAAATGCTACATCTATTCCATATTAATGTATGGCTCAGAAACATGGACACTAAATAAACAATTAAAAGACAAAATTGATGCCTCTGAGATGTGGGTATATAGAAGAATAGGGAGAACATCATGGAAAGAGAAGAAAACAAATAAAGAGGTGCTAAAGACACTTAATATGATGAAAGAACTACTAAGAGAAATAAAGATCAGGCAAATAAAATACTTTGGACACATTAAAAGACATGACACCTTATTGAAGACCTTACTTGAGGGTAAAGTCAAAGGGAAGCGAGCAAGAGGTAGGCAGAGATACAAGTGGGAGAGTAACATCACACGATAGACAAGTTACCGTCTAGCAGAGTGCACCACCAAGACAAGAGACAGGAGATGTTGGAGATACGTTGCAGCCAACCTTCGTTGCGGAGACGGCACTTAATGATGATGATGTTTCCACCAAAATGTTTACAGAAAGATTGTAATTAGTACGTGGTAGATTTTTGAGCTATGTTCTACATCGCTGTAACAAGTATCATGCTCTATTTCTCAGATATTAGTAGTATTGCTCCTTTTACCTATTTTTACCTATTTACGTAAATTATACCAGTCATGTATTCATCTTTGTACAGCTGGTCGACAGGAGGGTGGAGTAACCGAGTATTTCATAAACATGAGTACAAATAACCACTGGCATGACAGAGATTGGAAAGATATACTGTACTGAGTGTGTAGTTGTTACGAGAAATGTCACGATAGATGTCACACGGTGACGGGGGAAATGTGACAGTGCAGGTCACACGAGGCGGAGAAATGTGACGATAGAATGTACAAAAAGCGGAGAAATGTGACAATAGAAGTTACACGATATGGAGAAATGTGACAATAGCAGCCACGCAGTGCGGTTAAATGTAACAATAGAAGCCACACGAAAATGAAGAATTGTAACAATAAATGTCATACACAGAGACAGCAATAATTATATCAAATGTACAACACTCAGTTCACCATTCATCTCTGATATTTTCTCTCCACCTTTGACAATATCGTTTGATGTCAACTTGAATAGGGCACACAGCAGCACCAAGAAACAAAACAACACACATTTATGGAAGAGCGAACGTATAAATGATACAATAATTATAATTTTTTTCGTTACATGTAATTTAATCCATCATCTATATATTCCTTAAAACTCATTTAATATTTAATGAGATATTCTGTCCCCCTTATTTAATGTCACTTGTATGAGGCGCATCGTTAATATTTTAATTTTAATAATACACTATACGTACCACATCAATATCATTATATATGTTCATTCGTCCGTGTTCTTTTGTTTCAAAAATGGAATTTTATTATTTGATTTAGAATCTATATACCCCGATGATTGGTAGCGTGTCATATTCAGGACACATCATTTTTTTGGCTGTAGTGATGTTCTAGGCAATATAAATACGTTTAGTAGTTTACCATTGCTTTCTGAGTCACAGACTCGATTAATACCACTTAGCCACAGAGCCTGACGTTGCCCATGATTACAATGTTTATTTTTATGACGAAGTGATCACATTCTTCTGTAATGAAGAAGTGTCCACATTCGTGGTTTTATAAATGTATGTGACTATTCGTTGTTTAATGTACAAATTGTATGTCCAGTTTCATCGTTTAATGTACAAATTATATTATATGTCCACGTCCGTCGTTTAAGGTAGAAATTATATGTCTAAATGCATCACTGAATATAGAAATGATATATCAACATTCATCATATTTAGATATTATATGAATACACTCATCTTTAGCATATAAAACGTATATCCATATTCATTTTTTAACGTAGAAATTATACTTCCGCGTTCGTCGTTTAACGAACGTACAAAGCATTTGACATATTAATCGTTTAACGTAGAATGATTATGTCCACATTCATAGTTTATAGTATTAATTATATGTCATCTTTCGTCGTGTAATGTAGAAATTATTTTTTCCACATTCATCGTTTAACATAGAAGTTATATGTCCATATGTGTCATTAAATATAGAATATATATGCGCACTTTTGTTGTTGAATGTAGAATGTGTATGTCCACATTTGTTATTAAGTAGAAAGTGCATGCCCCCATAACATGCTCTCAGGGTGTATATGCAGTGCACGAATTCACTGCAGTGCACGAATTCACCCCATTTGTATTCCGTCCTTCTTATGTAAGCGGTACGCTGTATTCACGTATGTACCACTCATAGCACGTAACTCCGTATTATTAAACGTAAAATGTTTATGTCTAGATGTGTCGTTGAATGTAGAATATATATGTACACTTGTTTCGTTAAATTTAGAAAATTAATATCCCCTAATCATGCTCGCAATGCGTTTATGATTGACCGCAGTGTAAAAATTGACACTATATGTATTCTGTCCTTCTTAACGAAGCATGCGCTTCCTGACGAGAATACCGCTCATAACACATAATTCAGTACCTGTAAGAGATAACCCCAAAAATATTCGGGGGAAATCACTTTATAAACGTGACAGCACGAGCTGGATTTGAACCCGTGACGTTTCAACTTAAATGTAGCGGATTAACAACTATGCCTAAGAGATTGACCTATTAATCCTCTACACATTAATTAACACGATATATTTGTATGTAATGTCGACGCAATCCAGCAATTGAAATATCAAAAATGTTAAGTTTGAAACATTATTTTGCAACTATTTTAGTCCCATTTCAATAACATTGAACTTTGAAACATTGAACACGTTTCAGTAACGTTGCAATAACTACTGAAACGGTTCGACTACACTTGAACCACGTCCACGTTCGAGCTAGTGCTGTCTTTTACACTACATCAGTAGGCGCTCCGTCAGGGAAGTCGACATGCCGGTTTAGTGTTTAATGAATATGTCTTATTTGGTATAGCTGCAGTTTTATCTGGTTTGGGTAATAAATCTTATAGCTCAATGTATAATGTAACAGAGAGAAGCGCCGATGATTTATCATTACTTAAAAATCTTAATGCTACATACGAGATCCAATCCAACACCCGCTCAGATGGCACTAAATCTTTTCGTAGCTTTAGTCAACACATTCTTCGTCTCGACCACACTGCATGCCAAAATTAAGATGCCATTTTAGTCTTTCAACATATATATGCCCAAGCTACTATAAATATATCTGTTTCTGTGGCGGGATGGTACAGAACGCGGCTGTGACGGCCAAAATACCGAATTCAATCCCCGCAACAGACAATTGTTTATCTGGACCGTTAATAAAGCAATATAAAACTGAATCCGGTGCCACACGGACAAATTAGATCTACTTGCACACATAAATAACACAGCAGCTAGACGCAGATAATAATAAAAAGTTTTCACATATTATACAGTAAATAATAATATACGTCTATACATACTATAGAGTAAATAATACAAAAACACACGGAAAATAACCGTCATGATAACCACACGAAAGTATGAGTGACAATATTGCCACCTCACCAGAACTGTCACGTTTGGGATTTTACCAAACACACTCACAAACATAAAAGTAACTTTTGGACAGTTTTTCACAGGTCAAACGAACAAGTATCGCAAATAAATCTGCTTTAGTGAAAAATATATATAGACTAAATTACTGTCCTGTATTGCTTTATTATTCGGTGTAGATCGATCCATAGATCTTGACGTCACACATAGAACTTAACGTCAAGCATATAACTTAATAATCATGTTTCCATAGACTAAACAACTATTGTTAGTCATTAAATAGGGGTAAATTGAAGAGGATGAAACAAAACAACTAACAATCACTGTCGAGATTTATGCAAGCCCTGTTGGAATCGAAGACACTTCAAATAGTTCAATATGACATGCGATCCGTTCCTTACAGTTTGTTGAGAATGTCAGTTTTAGAGAACTTGTACTATATTTTTAACATTGAATCTAAAATTTTCAATAGTCTGAAAATAGTTTATGAGCAACGCTGACTAGGGATTTGACTCTGTTGGAATTGGAATTCATGTGCTCGATATGTCACGTACATTACATGTATCATGAAATCGATATCGAATAGTGCAGAAATCGGTGCTTACCTTTGATTAATAGGACATGCATTAATAGTATCGTCAAATATTATCCAACACTGTAACACGCCGGTTATTGTCTTGATTTATACGGCAATAAATAACAGTGTACCGTCAAATTCACTTCTAATACAGGGTGATCACAAAGTCCCTGTGCACCTGATTTTTTAAAATAAATATAGGCTGTAAAAAATGTTACTAAATAGCGTTTTATTCCATATTAATAAAAAACCTTTATTCAATTACTTTTATTTTATTCAATATTAATTTTAAAAAACAGCATATTGTAACAGATATACGTGTTACTTGGTGAACTTTACAGTAGATACTGGAAATGGCCACCACGCGCCTCACTACATCTTGTGGCATGTGTTATCATGTTTCTGAAGACGTCTTCCAACACACTGTCGTCAACTTGTTGGATATAATTTGTAATGGTTTCTTTCAATTCATTTATTGTGCTGGGATTGCTGCAATAAATTTTGTTTTTCATAGCGCCCCATAAGGAAAAAAACTGGAGGCGCAAGATCAGGAGATCTTGGTGGCCAGAGATCCTTGGAAACAATTAATTCTGATCGCTACATTAATGACGTTTTGAAATCATTTTTAACTAAACTTTCTGACACTGACAAAAGAATTGGCTACATTCAGCAAGATGGTGCTACTGCGCATACATCAAATGCTTCCCTCACATTTTTACGAACAATTTGTGGTAGCCACATTATCTCCAAGGATCTCTGGCCACCAAGATCTCCTGATCTTGCGCCTCCAGACTTTTACTTATGGGGCGCTATGATAAACAAAATTTATTGCAGCAATCCCCGCACAATAAATGAATTGAAAGAAACCATCACAAATTATATCCAACAAGTTGACGACAGTGTGTTGTAAGACGTCTTCAGAAACATGGTAACACGTGCCACAAGATATACTGAGGCGGGGGGTGGTCATTTCCAGCATCTACTGTAAAGTTCACCAAGTAACACGTATATCCGTTACAATATCCTTTTTTTGTTTATTAATATTGAATAAAATAAAAGTAATTGAATAAAGGTTTTTGATTAATATGGAATAAAACGCTATTTAGTAACAATTTTTACAACCTATATTTATAAAAAATCAGGTGCACAGTGACTTTGTGATCACCCTGTAGAATAGCAAGACATTTCTTGAATCAGCGCAGAAAGAGATCAAGGAGAGTATTTTAATGTGCGAAGAAATAAGATGGAAGTACGTATTTTGCTAACTGCAAGAGCAAGAGTAAACACTTCTTTTAGTACAGCAACATAGTGTGATTTTCCCCACCCGTGAAGTAAGATCTAAAGTTGTCATCATAGTTTCCAGATCAACCATCGAGCAATAATTCCTATCGTGCGCTTCACTAGCTTTACCCTCCAACAAATGTAATTATCTGAGTAACCGGCTAACGTATTAAAATGACATCTTTTGCATATGATGTTACTTTTGGTTGGACCCAAATAATTTATACTATATATTTGTACATCATGTCCAGTTTTTATGCACGAATGTTTTATCTTTATCGTATACTTAGCGGTATAATAATCGGGAGTAAAAAATTGTCACATTTCATGCCTAATCTATATCGCAAATAAGCGGGAAAAAATGAAACTAATGAATGAAATTTAATGAAAAAAATTAATTCATAAGGGTCTACACCTATTTTCTATTCACACACACACAATTTTAATTAAATGCGTTATATATTTGTTGAGATACTTAATCTTAAAGTTGGGTAACGCTGACAAAACGTTCTATAGTGGACAACATGCTTATATAGTAAGCATTACCCCCACTGAGTAATATGCTCTTCTCGAGCACTGCACATCGATGATGATTGAAGTCTTCTGAGTACGAATTGAAGTTGTAGATATGTAATAGTATTACGTATTGGGATTGTGTAGAATATAAAATGTATATATATATATATATATATATATGTGTGTGCGTGCGTGCGCGTGTGCGTGTATCTATATATATATATATATATATATATATATATATATATATATATATATATATATATATATATATATATATATATATGAGCTGAAGGCAGATTTAGTGGCAATAGGGGAAGAGGGCGCCGAAATCGACGATGGTGCAGTGATATAAGAGCTTGCTTCAACAGGTCTCCAGCTGTGGCAGGTCAACTCACTCAGAATCGCGGAGTATTCAGAGAATTCATAAAGAAGACCACGTTCTGGATATAATAAGTCACATGAGATTATATTAAAATACGTTAGTAGTTAGAAGAAATAAAATAACGGCCCGTAACCACACGAACAAAGCAGTGGAAGAGGTAATTTGTTTTCTTAAGTCTGGACTGTCTTGTCGCAGATGTCTAGTATTCTCAGAGGTCAAACGACTGGATATAGTACACTAAATTAGCTTACGTGAGTCCGGAGACTTGGTTACGTGTAAACGAAATATGAGCACCAACTGTAATTACTGCTATATACTGAAACATACCCTTAAGTTATCTTACAATATATTTTACAATCTATCTCACAATCTATCATGCAATCTATTTTGCAATATATCGTTCAATCTATCTTACAATTTATCGTACACTGATAGAAGTTTAGACATCTGTGCCTGAGAGCTTCAGCATCATAGTCAAAAAGTGGAACTCTCAAATCTATGCTGGACAGACCAGATCGCTAACATATTTATTAGTTCTGGGGATGTGTGTTAACTGGTTGCCAGAGTGTGTGGCTTTAATATCGTGAGAAAATTACACTTTTATTTAGAAATATTAGGATGCTAGTAACGAATCTTGGGCCGGATATCAGAATATTTGTAAATGCCCATCAAAGAGATGTTGTTTTGAAAGAAATGAAGGGCAGAAAACCGACTAGAAGTAGGAAGTAGTCTATGAGATATTTGTTTAGGAATAGCAAACTAGAAACTCTAAAAGAATGCAAATGTGTGTGAGAAACAAAGCCGGGGTGCAACCACATTTCCGGTAAGTGAGGCAATTTGTGTTCGACGAGTTAGTTGGTGAGTGAGTTAGTGTTCGACCAGCGGCTTAGCCCCAGCCTCGGAATGAGTTTTAAGAGAGTTTTATACCCAGTTTTTTAAAGTGTTTTAGGGCAGATTAACTTAGACATTAGGAAAGTAGATCGTGCAGTGAGAGACGTAGGTACTGACGGTACTTCAGGAGGTAGAACGATGAATGGAACTCAAGAGTTCCAGTATTACTACAGAACGTAGAACTCTTTATGTCTGAATCTTGGATTATTCACCAGATAAGACATAGACGTTAGGAGACAGATATCACGCTGAATTGTATATAGTTTAAATATATGGGTTATATAATAGTTGTAGAGTAATTCCATCAATAATGTGATCTATGGCTCTACAAGTTGGATGCAGAAATCGACTTAAGACGACACATAGAATCGAGCAGTCAATCATCGGCCCAGATATTAAGTACTATTGGATGAGTACGAGATGAAATATGATGTCATTCCACACTTGTTGATGCACATTTTTCATGCAGACTGATATGTTGTAAGAGTCAGTGACATAATAAATATCGTCCCTGCGGGTGATAGCCACAGAGCTGTTGTTAAATGATATAAGGAATGAATGTCGGATGATAGAAGACTGTTTATTGTAGAATTTCAGTTTAGATATGAGTTCGTTTATACAGCTATACTGGTACAGAGAAACTCACTCCTACTCCATTACATACGCGGATATATGAGCTATATTACTCTTAATTTTGCTGATATTTTTGCTAGAAAATTATAGATATTGTGACACTTACACTGAGTCAACAACGATCCTGATTCAAGATACTAAAAATATACAGATTTGTAAAGCTCTTTGAAATGCCTAGCCGATTTGTCACGGCACCTGATGATGGCACATGTGGGGCTATCTTAATATTATTAATAGTAAATAAAAAGCACAATAAGCCAAACAAGTCTGAGCTTACTATGTGTAAAACTGAAGTCATTGACAAATAGCTCAGAGAGTGCTCCTTGGTGCACGTATCTGAAGCGCATCATATTAAACAAGGAGACATATATGTTCAGGATTGCACAACAACTCCGTTCAGCTGGTCATATGATATACATTCCTAGGAAGTATCTCCAAAAGACGTGTCCTATGGTGAGCTATTATAAGGCATAGCAAGGTCATTTCAGATATATATTAGATAGCAGTGAAACATTGCAGCTATTTTGAAAGCGTCGAAAACGTAAGGAAAGGTTAAATTTTTCCTCATCTCAAGACCTTCTTTATTTCTTTTCGCAATGCAGCATGTTTTTACGAACCAGCATTAACTTCTCAACACTGCAGACTCACAAACACCAAACCTAATGGACGCTTGTACACTTCATGTTTATCTTCACTATTTAACTGTAGAACATCGCACAATCTAAACATCTCAACTTGGACCGTATTCAATTTCTGTTCAACTTAAACTTTAATTCTTACCTCCACCGAAGACGGATTTTTCGGGTCATTTGTGCAAATGAAATGGCGACAACTCGCATTTCCATTCTCTGGACTACATCCTGCTGGTAATCTGGTAAGACCATTGTCTTGCTGAAAGAGAGATCCAGCAGGAGTTTGAGAATGAACACTGAAGAAGAAGAATTGTTACCAACATGGAACATCAATAATTTTTGTCTATTCTACGCTTTCCTTATGCAATAATTTCACCTTGAATTCTTCTCAGACAATGACATCGACGATGTGGAAATGCAAGTTGTACGGTACAAGCCGGAAGGTCTTGACACACTGTGCAAGAACACAAAGTTCACGAAGAAGGAATTGCAGATAATGTACAGAGGATTCAAGCAGGTATGTGTAGTTTTAAACAATAAAAGTGTCCAGACATGAATAATGATGATATCTGTAATGGTTTTCTCTTATATACACTGTTCACGCAACTTGAAATGCAGGCAACTTCACACCATTTTCTTTCAAGATCACACATTATAATATATATATAACCAAAATATCGGAGGATGTCCAACAAAATGGAAAGTGCCGCAGTAACCATACAAATAAAAGGTAAATCCTAAATAAAGTAAACATGTTACTGTGAATACCTAACAACCGATATAAAATAATAATAAATAGCAATAAAGCATATAACAAGGACAATTATCAAGGTATCGGTAAGAAAAACATTGTCTCGATCATCTTGGTTATCAATATATGTATAGTTATGTTTTCTTAACCGTTATTTTTTTATTGAGAAAGGATTTCTTTATTTGTTAATTTGTTTATTGGGCCGATACGTTGATACTTGTCCTTGTTCTATGTTTTATTGTTATTTATTATTGTTTTATATGGATAGTTAGGTATTTACAGTAACCTGTTTACTTTATTTAGGATTTACCGTTCACACATCCTAACTAGAGTAACATATGTCAGGGAATTCCTAAAACAGCAGTAAGTAATCTAGATCAGGGGTCGGCAACCTATGGCACGCGTGCCACACTTGGCACGCCAAACAATTTCACATGTCACGCAGACCATTAATAATAAAAAAATAAAAAAATCTTGCAAGAAACTCAATTTCTTTTAATGTTGTTCACAACTTTACATACTATTCAATATCACTATATATTAATTAATTAAAATATAAAAATAAAATATATAGTAAATTAACAATTTTGACCTCAACTTGTAGAAAATGATATGTGATGTTGGCACTCTGAATAATTTGAAACCTTAAGTTGGCACACATTTAACAAAAGGATGCCGACCCCTGAACTAGATGACATCGTGACCAGTGGCGTATCCTGGGGTCTGAAAGAGAGCATGCAACTTTTAAAAAATGATAATTTTCTACTCACCCAGTTATTTGAAGTTCAGTTCTATTCTGCGGCTCTTTCTGCTAAAGTCCTCTGTTACTTTGTTATAAAAGTCATCATTGTCTTTCATCTCTACAAGAAGGTCTTTTTCAATTGACATCATTGATAGAGCTGAAAGACGACATTGCCCCTGCGAGTTCATTATGACATTTTTAATGCGTTTTAATGCAGAAAACGAACGTTCCACTGAAGACGACGATGCAGGAATTGTCAATATTAATTCACAAAGTTTATGAAGTTCTGGAAGACCACTGTGAAGTCCTTTGTTCAAAAGAAATCTATGAACCACAAAGCCAAACGACTTTCTTATATAAATCATTGTTAAATGAACGGACACATTTTGTTCCTTCTCGTTTCAAACTGCTTAACGCAGGAATCGGTCTGCCCATTTTTACCAAGTCCAATTTTTCATTAAATGTTCGCGATTGAAACGGTCGCTCAAATAAATCTACAACAACATCATTAATAGAATCAGCCATAACAACCACCACAGTAAACAAATATACTAAGTTTAGTAATTAACAATATAGCAATACACATGTTTCTGTACAAACACAAAATATTAAATATCAGCTGATTAAAATCATGTTTGAAGTTAAGAATTCTTAAGATTTGAAATCGGAACCACATCGCTGTGTAAATGTGCGTGTGTGTTGAGTAAGATCACGTGACGTGTACCAAAAGTGACCAGAAATAGCTTACTAAACAAGTGTGTGTGTATGCAATCAAGATTTAAATTGCTTGCATTGTTATCATTAGTTTAACATTCAAATAAAAGTACTAGAACATAGAAATTGCACTGTTTCACACCAGTAAATAATTGTTCATCAATCAATTTATTATTTGCCAGTGCTAAATTGTTATAATAGTGATTGAATCATAAAATGTATTATTTTTTTTTTCATCGCAAGCTTACTCTGGAGACAAGGATTTAAAAAAAACACACAGTATATCACTGCGCTTATATGTAAAGGGACTATTTTAACGAAAGCAACTTTAAAATTGCTTAACTGTGGCCACTAAAACTTTCATATGTGTTGCCAGCACTAATTTTCGGAAAAATTCAGATTTGTGAGAAAAATATTTTAAAATATATTTTTGAGCAATGCTGCAAGGGCTAAGTTTGGATGGGGGATAGATCACTGTCTGGTTTATCATTTTCGCAACTCTTGAAGGCATGCAATGCTTGCCTTGCTTATGCTTAGTATACGCCACTGATCGTGACCATAAATCAAATGATTTAGCCACTTCGAAGATAGCCAGGACTGACTACAGAACCCGCATTTTATATTTGTTTACAAGACAATAATACCTAAGCGTTATATTTATATGCCTCACCTGCCATTAGTGTAATTGTATCATTGTATAATTCACGTGTAGTTACGGTAAAGATAATGTGGGGATAATATGACCTTCGATCTCTATTTTTTCCCATCCGTGATCGCGTGCAGTTACAAACTTGTTTCCTTTTTCATTTCAATGTTTTATTCATATATCGGTCAGTACACTCCATCAACTCGCTAAAACTCAGGTAATCTTCTATTCTGTGAATAATTTATAACCTTCTTACTGCAACACACATTTCTGCCCTTGTACAAGTCGATATAGTGTTGTCTTTAGCTGTCTTTATTCACAGTTCACATCTGTTCTAGCGTGAATGCATATAATAAATAATACATAGTAAACAAATATAGTTCTGTTGTAGCAGAAACACCAGGCTAGTATATCGATTTACATGTTCACACTACAACAGTTCCACACTTATCACGTTGATGATTTATTCAGAAAAGTAAACATGATGTGGTATCGCTAAAACAATGGTAACTGTTGGTCTGTAATAGAGGATGCCTGGTATGCTGTTTCAACAACTGGTTCTTTACACTATAGATTTTCACATAGGATTCATCACTCTGTCGTCGTTTGGATTGTATTCCGAATGAGGGTGTGTATATATTCTTTGGAATTACGTGTGATATTCCTTTCGTGCCGATGAAATAGCTCATTGGGTTTCTTTTCACATCCAGCCATACAGATAACGGTCAAATGTAGATGTATGTTACCTGTAACAACACAACCTACATAGAAACATACTTTATTATATTAAAGATTCATAACTCAACAAGGTATGCCATGGAAAGATTTATAACTCAACAAGGTATGCCATGGGAAGATTCATAACTCAACAAGGTATGCCATGGGAAGATTCATAATTCAACAAGGTATGCAATGGAAAGATTCATAACTCAACAAGGTATGCCATGGAAAGATTCATAACTCAACAAGGAATGCCATGGAAAGATTCATAACTCAACAAGGTATGCCATGGATGGCATGTCAAGGGAAAGATGAGTGCCCACGTTACGCTTATATAAGAAATATTTCAATAGAGTAAATGGATAATTATGGAGAGGAACTGCCATGTTATCGAAAAGCAAGATTTCCTACCTCTATTAGGTAGGGAATACAGGTGGTGGTGTAATGGACAATGGTTATTCATCGTACTATGCACACGCGATTATTATTAGATATATTTATTATCCTCTTCACACAACGGACATGTTCATAGGTGCTCACTAGATAGATGAGTTGATATGTGCTCAGATCTCCGCTTCAGTAAATGTGGTTATAAAACACGGGTCTATACATGACGCTAAGTAGAACTGGATATAGATGTCCCTTAGTCTAACTGGTTATAGATGTCGCTAAGTAGAACTGGTTATAGATGGTGCTAATTAGAACTGATTGTAGATGGTTCTAGGCAGAACTAATTATAGATATCACTGGGTATAACTGGTTATAGATGACCGTACATATAACTACATAAGCTAGAACTAGAGGAGCGCGGTAGTCTAGTTGATAGTGAGCTTGCTAGCTTGCTATCACTGGATTAGAGCGTGCCAGATTCAAAAACACGTCCGGACAGAAAAATCCGGGTTGTGATTTCTTGTCTGACATGACCACTCCTCCAGTCGAGTCAGCTGTAAATAATTACCTGACACATGAGTTAGGGGAGGTAAAGACAGCAAGAAAGGGAATAGGCCAACCTACCTAATAGTACATGGAGTTATCTTCCTCCCCGACGACATGTTGCTGCTATGGGACTTATTTTATCTTGAGATAGATCTGGTTATAGAGGTCTCTAAGTAGAACTGGTTATATATGTCTCCAATTAGAACTGGTTATAGAGGTCTCTAAGTAGAACTGGCTATAGTGGTCTCTAAGTAGAACTGGTTATAGTGGTCTCTAAGTAGAACTGGTTGTAGAGGTCTCTAAGTAGAACTGGTTAAAGATGGCGCAAAGTAGAACTGGTTATAGATGGCGAAACGTAGAACTGGTTATAGATGGCGCAAAGTAGGACTGGTTATAGATGGCGAAAAGTAGAACTAGTTATAGATTGCACTAAGTAGACTTGGTTATAAATGTCACTAAGAAAATTTGGTTACTAAAAAAGAACTGTCATTACTGCGTATTTTCCTGTTAAGGAGTGCAGGAAGGCTTTTTTTGCTGTAGAAGCAAATCCGCTGTGCCATAGCTGTCGCAGCGACCTGTACATGAATAATTTTTTATTGCATTCCGAAAGACAAAAATACTTATCCCAACTGTGGATTGAATCCAGGACTCAGGCTTCTGCGACCGGCGTCCTAGCCATCGGCCACTCACCCCAGCGCTCCTAATTTGGTTATACACGGCACTAAACAAAATAATTGTTATACATGTCACTAGGTAGAACTGGTTACACATTAAATTAACCAGAACATGTGGTATGTGGCTCTAGGTAGAACATTCACATAGTCATATCACATGTATCAAGAAATACGCGATAATGAGAAGTCCATGCAGATATATTCAGAAATCGTTGCTCTGAGTAGGGATAATTTCTGAGCTGGAGATATTATTATCTAAATTAATGGAGCCGTTGATCAGGACGTTGTCAATTCATGGAGGTTCACAGCTCAGTGCACAGAGAAGTGTATTATGGGAGGAAATGGTTCTTTCTATGCAACAATTAGTAGTATACCAACAGAGGAGATGGGGATGATCAGGACAAGAATATGACTAGTTACTACCAACAGATAGCATGCCACAAATGGCCATGACACATAGACATAACGTTTATAAAGCCAGAGTCAGACCATGTAAAAGATGGATCACATAAATAAAACAAAGCCACAGGAACAAGCGTACAAACAGCGCACAAGAAGGCCATCTCCAGAGAACTCTTCCACCCCTGACGCCGCAGGGCAAACAAGGGACACACTTATAGATAGATAGATAGACAAATAGATAGATAGATAGATGGATGGATGGATGGATGGATGGATGGATAGATGGATTAGATTAGATTAGATTAGATTAGATTAGATTAGATTAGATTAGATTAGATTAGATATATTAGATTAGATATATTAGATTAGATTAGATTAGATTAAATTAGATTAGATTAGATTAGATTAAATTAGATTAGATTAGATTAGATTAGATAGATTAGCTTAGATAGATTAGCTTAGATAGATTAGATTAGCTTAGATAGATTATCTTAGATAGATTAGATTAGATAGATTAGATTAGATTAGATAGATTAGATAGATTAGATTAGATAGATTAGATAGATTAGATAGATTAGATTATATAGATTAGATTAGATAGATTAGATTAGATAAATTAGATTAGATAGATTAGCTTAGATAGATTAGCTTAGATAGATTAGCTTAGATAGATTCGCTTAGATAGATTAGATTAGCTTAGATAGATTAGATTAGATAGATTATATAGATTAGATAGATTAGATTAGATTAGATAGATTAGATAGATTAGATAGATTAGATTAGATTAGATAGATTAGATAGATTAGATAGATTAGATAGATTAGATAGATTAGATAGATTAGATAGATAGATCTCAAAGCTCTACGGGCGTTTGTTTTCTGACTGTTTCTCTGTGTATGAGTATACGTAATTAATCGGAATATCTGCGTCCTAAGTGGCATGATTCGATAACTGAAGTCTGTTATAGAGAGCGTTACTTTCATTTTTTCTGTTTGGACTCTTCAGTGCCAGGAGAAATGAGAGAATACAAGACTTCCCAGCATGGTAACAGTGACAAGTGGTAGTTCATTGGACCGAACTAATATTTTAAATAAAATTAATGAGTTAGACCAATTGACTGACATAAGATGTGTCTCTTCATCAGCGTATGTTGTCAGAAAGCAAGAACTGTAAGTGAAGAAACTTACAATATTACAATCTATTATATTTTTCTTTATTGTTTTATTCTTGCCGGAACGTTGCCGGGCATTTCTTCTATTATATATATATTGGTGATGTGATGAAAACGAAGAATATAGGGACTATACTAGTAAGAGAAACAGTCAAGACATACCGATGAAACTATTCAAAAATCAATTGCTTTGTTTATTCAGCAACATCAGCCCATCCAACCATGCATTTTCCCATTTAACTTATAGACGGCATTCATTGATTCCTGTGCGCTCCATTTACGCATCTTCGTTACTTCGTTCAGACATAAAACTCAGATTTAAAACGTAATGTAATGTACATATAATACTCGTACTACACTGAAAGATGAGAAATGAACAGCAATAGCTCAATATTATCGTTTTACATTCTCATATACGTTCAGAAATAGTGTGTCAACATAGTACTATATGTGAATCAAACTCATAAATGTATATATGTACTATGTATTGCTCTGTGTGAATAGAATGCGTATAATAAATGTATATGTAACTTGAAATGACATGAGAGATTATTAAACCAATTAGAAAGCCAGCACAAGATGACTACGAAATTAGTAACAGACCGGATTAGGTTGTCATTTAAGATTACACTTAAGATTAATTTTGTCATTTACGCTTAAAATAAATTGTCATTTACGCCTCAGAATATGACACAACCGATTCTGCAGCCACATGTATACGTAGATAAAGATCGGCAAGATAGATATGTCTACATAAGCATATGCAACTCAGACAGTTCAGTATATACTTCAAGATATGCACTCCAGACAGCAGACAGCTTTCATAGAAACTTGAGAATATACAATATTTGCACCTCCCACGGCTCAGTATACACTTCAAGATAAGCACATCAGACAGCAGACAGCTTCCACAGAAATCTTAGCATATACTTCAAGATATGCACTCCAGACAGCAGACAGCTTTCATAGAAACTTGAGAATATACAATATTTGCACCTCCCACGGCTCAGTATATACTTCAAGATATGCACTTCAGACAGCTCCGCATATTCTTTAAGATATGATGATCATGTTCCTCCTTCGCAAATGAAGATGAGCATGGAATGAAAAACAATAAATGTAATGTGCAAGTAGAAAAACAACAAAACATTTGTGATTGTCTAATTTGGTTTGTGAGTTCGTAGCTGCCCAATGATTCCGATTCGTGCCATGAAAGTTATATTGCAGTTCATGTAGGAGTGTAGAGGGTTTGGGGTAGGAGAGTTTTCGGATTCGCCTTCCGCTTCCGTCGCTTGTATATTTCTTGCAGTGTTCTTTCTTTTATAAATTTTGTTATTCTAGCAGTGATCTGGGTGTACCAAGCTGAGCAATCAAGGTTTGTAGTCTCCCAGAGCTAGGATCGATATCGCAATGCTTGAGAGGTGTTGTTTTTTTTTGTGATCCGTGAAACCCTTTCTCTGCCTTCTGCTTGAACTTTTACCATGCCACAGCTCCCCATAGAATAATATCTGTGGAAGGCGCTTGTCTGGCATACGGAAGATCCTTTTCCCGTGTATATATGCATGATGGAAGCATCCTTAAAGTTGTAGCATAAACCGGCTGGAATGGAGCCTTGACCTAGTGCTTTTCCTAAGAATAAATTTGAGATTGATTTCTCCACCTCCTCAAGGCAAGGGGGCTCCAATAACGAATGATTGATTAGTATTTACGTGATACACGCTATCGTTTCGTCGTTGATGTTGGAGGGGCAGTTTAGTAGATTTTCAAACTGTTCAGCCAAACGTTTGAGAATGTCCTCTCTATCAATAATGGTATGCTTTCCATCTTGTTTATAAGAGGAGACGATTATGAAGATTGATGGCCATAAATTGCCTTTAGCGCTAAAAAACATTTCTGCTTATTATTGCTGTCAGCATAATGATGTATCTCTTTGGCTTTGATACTCGCAGAGATCAGATAAGATATACGAACAGATCTTAGAATTGTGCGTAATATATACTGGCAACTATAAGCAGCCATGAAAGTGGATAATATACATGGGAAGTATACACAAATAAAACAAGGTGTACGCCAGGGATGTGTATTGTCACCAAATGTATTTTCTCTTTACAACGAGAATATCTTGAGATCAATTAAGAATATGCCAGGCATTAAAATATAAGGATAAAATAGCAATAATCTACGATATGCAGATGATACTGTGTTGATAGCAGAAAGCGAAGAACATCTCCAAGATCTGTTAAAGAGGACGGTGATAGAAAGTTAACAAAAAGATCTTAGTTTAAACATAAAAAAGACAGAAGCAATAATATTATCAGGAAATAGTACCCAACCAAATAGTAAAATAGTATTAAATGAGAAAAACTTAAAGCAGGTGAATAATTTCAAATATTTAGGAACATTAATAACTTCAGATTGTAAATGCCAGACCGAAATTATAAGCATAAGAGGACAAGTAAATGCAACTTTCCATAAAATGAAAAATATCCTATGCAACAAGTCTATATCGATGGATACTAGAAAACGTACCCTCAAATGCACCATTTAACCAGTGCTACTTTATGGACGTGAATCATGGACAATAAATAAAACATCACAAAAATTATTGGAGGCAGCGGGAATGTGGTTTATTCGAAGAATGTTATGCATTCCGTGGACAGCAAATATTACTAATGAAGAATGTCTTAGAAGGATGGATGTGAAAAGATGCATTACTGATAATATTAGAAAAAGACAGCCAGCATTTGTTGGGCGCATTATAAGAAGAGGAGACATTGAAAATATAGTGACAGATTGAAGGGAAAAGATCAAGGGTAAGACCCAGAAAAATTATATTGAACAGTTTAAATAAATGGTTTCGATTGACGACACCAACAGAGATGATGACATATATGAGAGATCGATGTACATGGAGAAATATGATCGTCAACGCCATTCGGCACGGCACTTGATGATGGTGATGATGACTCAGAAAGATAATCATATACAACAGGATGTGAACTTAAGACATCAGACTGAAAGTTGAGCACATACGGCATGATAAGCACCTCAGACAGTTGACAGATTTCAAAGAAAGCTGAGAATATTCTTCAAGATATACACCTCAGGGAGCTCACAATATACTTCAAGATATACACCTCAGGGAGCTCAGAATATACTTCAAGATATACACCTCATGGAGCTCAGAATATAGATATATACCTCAGGGAGCTCAGAATATACTTCAAGATATACACCTGAGGGAGCTCAGAATATAGATATACACCTCAGGGAGCTCAGAATATACTTCAAGATATACACCTCAGGGAGCTCAGAATATACTTCACGATATACACCTCAGGGAGCTCAGAATATAGTTATACACCTCAGGGAGCTCAGAATATAGATATACACCTCAGGGAGCTCAGAATATAGATATACACCTCAGGGAGCTCAGAATATACTTCAAGATATACACCCCAGGGAGCTCAGAATATAGATATACACCTCAGGGTGCTCAGAATATAGATATACACCTCAGGGAGCTCAGAATATACTTCAAGATATACACCTCAGGGAGCTCAGAATATAGATATACACCTCAGGGAGCTCAGAATATACTTCAAGATATACACCTCAGGGTGCTCAGAATATAGATATACACCTCATGGAGCTCAGCATATGTTGAGGTGTATATCTTGAAGTATTTGTGAAAATACGTGTGAAAAAAAACCCTTACGCACTAATACATACATGTTAAAAGAACGAGACCAATTAATACAGGCATCTGAAAGAAAATAAAACAAACTAGAATAGACTTGTGATAAAAAGGAATATATAAACTAATATAAACTGGTCATATAAAACAAGACGACCCCACACAGACTTGTAATGGGATGTAAGATATAGACTGATATAGACTAATATAGACTGGTGATACAAAACAAGTCAAATCAAAATAAACGTATGGTATAGGACAAGAAATAAATAATACACTTACAGATTAAAAATAGTGACAATGAACTGTCAGAGAACAAAAAACAACAATAAAGCAAGTAAGAAGTAATACTACATCTATGTCTTCGACAGAAAAGTGTGGCTACTTAAATAAGTAAGTAGCAAGGGAACTATTTCGATTAACACAAAAATTCCTGTGGGAAATATTAGTCTTGTGGTGTTTTATTAGTCGGATACTTCAAGAAGTGTATTTATGTGTTGTTAAGGCTATCTGTAGTTGCATTCAGTTTTTTATAACTTAGCTATTTTTTAACTTATCTTTTTATAAGCGAGAAAAAGTTAAAAATCAAACTGTACCTCATTTTTTTAAATGATTATGCTGGACTTCAATACGTTTTCATCTGTTTATCATATAGTAATTCTAGGAAGCATTTTAACTGAGGACTGCAACATTTATTGCAATTGAGATAAGGAGCCAAAAAGCAAACGCTTTAACCTACCGCCACGACTGTTTAAAAACCCAGCGATCAGCATGACGACCCAACGGCATATACTAAACACTATCTTTATTCCAACGTTATGTTATAAGAGCAAGACAAAAACACACATGAGAAAGATGGCGACATATGAGATGAAATGCGTGAGAAAGGCTATAAACGTCACCAGAAGAGATTAAACAAATTAAGACATCAGAAAGATAGTTTAGACCATATCATGCAAACGCTTTTATAAAAAGACAACAGATCAACTGGTTAGGCCATCTTATGTGAATGGAACCAGCCATACAACGGGACAGCAGAAAGAATGGTTACAAAATAAGAGAACGACCAAGAACAAGATGGGAAGATTCAATCTGAGAGATTGTTAACAATCACGGCCTAACCATGGCAAGCGCAACAAAGATGGCCAAAGACAGAAAACTTTGTCCCCCAAGACACCTAATAGTACTTGTGGAAAAGACAATAGAAAGCATATTGGTTGCAATGTCTTTGACACACTTTCTCCCATCTCCGACCAATTTTTGCCATTGGTTATATGTAAGGTATCACCGTCAGTATTGTCTTCTTTCATCTGTAAGTAGAAAATCTATAACTGCACTCGTTAGATCATCTATATTTTCATATAATCATCTACTGTGCCACCAACCACAAAAATAAGTGCCAATGAGTCTGCTCTTACGTTGGTCCTAGTATGTTGTTCGTCCATCACAAGTGATGATGACCATTTGTTACATCCACTTTTGAAAATTCAATTTTAGTTATGTCTTTGATTATGAGTTCGTAGATGGCTAATGAGCCCTATTCGAGCTGTAAACGTCCTTGGACAGTTTGGACATGGAATAACGACTGTAGACGGATCTTGGTCTATCCGTGACTTTCTAGCTGCTCTCCGCTGTTGAGCTGCTGCATTTCTCTTTTTTTCACAAGATGATGCGCTCTTTTTTATTTTAGAACGCCATGTACATCTATTTTGTGCAAGTTCTTCCCATGTATCGTGGTCTATTTCAAAGGCTTTCAGTGAGTCCTTTAACGAGTCCTTGTAGCGCTTCCTTTGGCCACCTTGAGATCGTATACCCTTCTCTAGCTCGCCATAGAGAAGTATCTTTGGCAGACGATGGTCTGGCATGCGCACCAAATGACCTGCCCAACGAATCTGTGTCTGCATCAGGATCGTGAGAATGCTTATATGACCTAGTATGACCAAGACAGTGTATCCATGAAATACTCTGGCCAACCTAGTTGTTCAGAATCGTGACCCATTACTTTCTGTACATGAACCTTTCTTTCATACACATATTCCTTTCTGTACATGCACCTCTCTACCCACTAAACCATACCTTTCTGTATATACACTTTTCTATCCTACAACCATTCCTTTCTGTTCATGCACCTTTCTATCTTACAACCATTTCTTTCTTTACATGGACCTTTCTATACTACAGTCATTCCTTTCTTTGCATTACCTTTCTATACTACAACCATTCCTTTCTGCGAATGCACCTTTCTATCCTATAATAATTATTTTCTTTAAAAGCACTTTTCTATCTCACAACCATTCCTTTCTTTACATTCTCCTTTCTATCCTACAACCATTACTTTCTGTATGTGCACATTTCAATGCAACAACGCATTTGTTTCAACTCTGTGTATATAACGGTGTGAGTTTTCATTTCATTCACCAGAAAAATTAGTCATATTCTCACTGCCTCTATGCTGATTCAAGTAAAGTTTCAACATAATTTATTCGAGGACTGTCAATCTTTATAGGCATTCAATAATATAATCATAGTTTTTTGTGTTCAGTAAGTTTCACGGGATTCTCGTGAACATGTCACGAGACATTGCCAAAATTGTACTTTTGACCTTGACCTCTTTCTACATATTTTCTACATTTCTAAATTTTCACGAATAATGAGTGAGTAGAATTCGGGTAACCACGAAAAATTACTGACCAGGTGAACAGTCGATATGTTGAACGATGTACAATCAGTGAATATCATTTATAAACACAACTTCTATAATTATTTTATTATATAATTATATTAAATAGTATAATTAACAGTTTAATCTATCTTAAGCGAAATTGTATCGGACTGGGATTTTTCTTGCTACAGCAAGGTTTCCGCTTAATCAAGATACACTATGAAAATTAAAGCAGACATCCATGTAGCAAAAAAACTTTAAAAAAAAATTTAAATAAACACAATTCAAATTCATGTAGTTATTTGACTACAAATGATTAGTATTAATCATTCGATCTCCAGAGCAATAAAAATGTTTATACCCTAAAGACTGACAGTGTGTTTATTTGTAATGAGTTCTCTTCCGTGTGCGATATAATCTGCTGTTGGTATATTTTTAAGTAATACATTTTGAAGGATATGTATTCAGAGGTGCAGAGGCCGTTTTTAAGGCCAAGGAAGCAGGTTCATTCTTACCGCAAGCAATTGTGCATCCGGATCGTTCAGAAAGTAACGGTAACCGTTTGAATATTTCTGTATTGCCTAGAGAAACTACAACCAAAAATACTGAGTGATCGCTACCTCATGAAGAGAATATGCTGTCAATAACAATATACTTTGATGCTTCCATATTTTTCAATAATCGTGCCGCACACTAAATAGCATGTATTTTTTCTACGCAGTTTTCATCTCAGGTGTCATAAATCTCTCACATGCTATCTCGCTACAAAGGCGGGTAGAATTGTCTTATATATTTGGATAAAGGCTACACTGGTTACCCAGAAATATTATATGTTATCTTCTGTTACTCTTTTGTCTCCCGTTTGAATATTGGAGATTCCCGAACCCAATGTTATAAAGTGCCATTATTATTTTACAACAAACCAATTCAACTGAAATATTTTAGTTATTTTTGTGTCCACAATTTGAACAGTTGTTTCCCCTGAAAGTAAGATGTTTTTCCGATGGATCCCTGATACTTTCAAGATGATACATGATTTGTATGATATATTCTGCATGCATTTAAATTTGTAAAAACACTTTTTTCCTAAGAATTGTGTAAATACAACTTTTTTGTGAATTTTATGCTAGTGTGTCCTGATATAACCTAATTGGACTTTGTCCGCTAGTTGAAAGGGTCATGCCTATCTAAACAATAGAGGCAAACTCATTAACTACCTACCTACAAGGTATTTTTTTTATTAGCTTCATCTTAGTTGGCTTTTTTAAAATGATATCTTCAGTATTGAAACCACTTTAGTTTATTTGTGCATTTAATTTTTGTTAAAAAACATACTAATTTTCCTCAAAAAATCACGTTATAGTGTAAAGGCTATTTTGAATTTATTTTGAATTGGTAGTTTGTCCTGTTCAGGATAAATAAACCATCCCAGCATTTTTTTGCTGTTTTGATTTTCTAGACAATACAAATAATTTAGTAGTTTGCTATTGATTTCGGAACGGAACGGATGCAAAATTGCCTGTGGCGGGATCCGAACCCGGTACTTTGGCTACTGAAGACTAACTCTGTACCACGCCGCCACAAAGCCGGACCCACACTTATAGAAACATTAATATATAACTTTTCAAATTTTATTTTTACATATTATGCATAGCTTGAACATACACTTGATATATTCAGTAATTACACGTTATCATGGGAGATAGTTGAAGTCGTATTTGTTGTTTCCCTCCTGTTTCCATTACTGCTTAACCTAATGAGAAATTAACATATTTTTCCTATAAAAATTAACGAGACTGGAAATATGTACAATAAAGACAAATTTCCGTTTCTTCGTCAGCATTTATTCTCAGACTCCCGCTGGATCTCTCTTGTAACATGACAATGGTCTCACTACATTTCCAGGAAGATGTAGTCCAATGAATGAAAGTGCGTTGTGTCGCCGTTCATTTGCGTCAAAAATTGCATTTAATGTATTTTATTTTCATAGAATGTTCGTGTTTTTATTTTTCACTCGCCATTAGTCGCCAGCAAAATGTAGTTCACTGGTTGTATTATGTCTTCTTCTTCTTCTTCTTTCGTTCACTTGAAACATGTCTATATCTGTAATTCTGTCTCCTTAATAAAACTCACTGTCTTTTGTAGTTCATACAGTGTCCCATAGAGTTTTGATTCCAGTGTTGTTTCCTCTGGCCAATATGTCTGCCTCAGCGTTTCATGCTCAGAACACTCTTGAAGTATATGTTTGGCACTCTGTGCTGCCTGTCCACATGTACACATGGCCGTGTTGCCAATCTTGAACTTTGTATACATGTGACTGTGGAGTCGGTTGTGTCCTGTTTTGAGACGTAGAATTATAACTTGTTCTGGTCTGTTCATAATATGATAGTCATCTTGTGTTGGTGTTTGTGGCTTTCTTATTGACTTGATCATCTGTTTTTTCTGATGGTAGGTGATTGGTATATCTGGTTGGTCTTCGGCAGCACCTTCCTTAGCCAGTTGGTCTGCTTTTTCATTTCCTGGTACTCCACAGTGAGAGGGTATCCACTGCATGGTTACCCTATACTGGTAAGACAATTCGCTAAGTAATTTTTTCAAGTCTGTTAGTTTTCCAGACTGGAGAGCTTGAAGCACTGACCTTGCATCTGTCAGGAATACCACAGGCTGTAGGTTAGAATTGGAGTTCAGCAGTTTTTTAGCTGCCACAATAATTGCCTGGATTTATGCATCATAATTATTGCAGAATTTTCCTGTCGGTGTTCCGATTGTATCTCTAGGCTTCTGGTACAGGGCTTAAGGGGCTGTCAACTTCAGGTAGGTCTGTAAGTTGTCTGCGGAGTCGTTTAGCTTGATGGATAAAGCTGCTTCTTTTCAGTCGTCCCATTGCTAGATTATGGAATCTTTCCTTCATTGGATGACTTGGCATACACTGAAACTTTTCTGCCTGAATTAGTACTTTTGTGTCTCTGCGTTCGCCAAGTGTTTGCATTCTTCCAATTTTCTGCATCTCTGCTATGGATGTTGATTTCATTGCTCCTAACATTATTCTAAATGCCTGGTTTTGCACTTTATCAAGATCTTGTAATGTGGTGTTTGATGCAGGACACCATGCAGCTGAACCATATTCCAGGTGTGGTGTTATGCCTTGCTGGTAAACTTTACTGAGTATATTCCCACTGGCTCCCCATGTGGTTCCACTTAGTTTTCTCAGGATAGCTAACTTCCTCCTGGCTTTTGTTGTTGCTTTGTTTATGTGCTGCTTCCATGTCAGCTTATCATCAAAAGTAACTACGAGGTATGTGGATTGTTTGTCTTCTTTCAAGAGCTCTCCATCTATTTTGATATGACCGGCTTTTTGTTTTGGTGAGAGGGTAAAGAGTGTAGTGCTGCACTTATCTGTGTTAATGCTGACGCACCATCTATTAGCCCATAAGGTTAGGGCATCGATAGCTCTTGGTATTTGTTTAGTGGCCACTGTCGCATGTTCTTCCGTGCACCAGATCACCAGGTCCTCAGCATACATTGCCACTTTGATCCCATGTGGTAGTTCAGCAACTAGGTCATTGATGTAAACCAAGAAAAGTGTTGGTGACAGGACTCCTCCCTGGGGGACTCCATGACGTAGTAGAACTTTCTTGCTCTTTCGACCATCTAATTGTACCCTGGCTCTTCTATTATGCAGGTATGCTTTTACCCATTTGTACATTCTTTAGCTAACCCTGCAATTTCGCAATTTCTTTAGGAGCCCTTCTTTCCAGACCTTATCAAATGCTTTTCTGAGGTCTATCCATGCTGCTAGTACCAGTTTCTTATCTTGGAAGGCATCCTCAATCTCTTGGGAGAGGTAGGTTGCCTGCTCTTCAGTAGAGTAGCACTGTCTGAAACCTGCTTCCTGTGATACCAGAAGGTTTTCACTTTCAAGGTACCACTGCATCCTAAGATTGATAATGCGTTCCATTGTTTTGCATAGACAGCTTGTGAGGCTGATGGGCCAGTAGTTGGAGACTGTGCTGCCATCTTTTCCTGATTTGAGAAGTGGTATCATTATTGCTTCTCTCCATGCCTGTGGTACATTACCCGTGGACCAGCTTGTGTTAAAGATCTGCAGTAGCTTTGCTCTTGCTGCAATTCCCAGGTTTCTAATCATTTCATTGGACACTCCATCAGCTCCAGGGGACTTTTTCATTTTCAATTTGGATATTGCATGCTCCAGTTCTCTCATTGTGATTGGTGCCTCCATGACTTCAGGTATAGGTTCGCCTTGTCCAATGTTTTTCTGGTTCTCTCGAACCTCCTGTTGTTTGTGTGGGCTGACTTTGATGTTATTGTCTTCTGCAAAGGAATCCGCAAAGTAATCAGCTGCATGTTTACCTGTTAAAATGTTTCTATCTTTATAAAGTGTGATCCTGGTATTTCTCCCTGTACCTTCATCATTTAGTTGTTTTACAAGTTTCCATAATTTCCTAGTATCTCTTTCTAGGTTCAGCGACTCTGTTTTTTCTTTCCAGCTACTCCGTCTGGCTTGTAACTTGGCTCTTTGAAATTTAGCCTTTGTGTGCTGATATTTGTTGTGATGTTCTTGGCTAGGTCTGTTCTCAGCCTGCTGTCTAGATGTTTCCATCTCATTTTGCAGCTTTTCCAGTTCATCATTCCAGTAGGGTTTGTAGTTTTTGTGTGTCCTCCTGGGTATGGTTTTACTAGCAGCATGTAGTATACATCTATTAAATTCACTCACTGCTCTATTGATGTCTTTGTCCAAGTTCATGTCCTTAGCTAGAACACTGGTTAAATGCTGGTACATTTTCCAGTCTGCCCTCTTATAGTTCCACCTAGTGAGCGTGCTGCTGTCCTTGGTAAATTCATTGTGGATTTCCAGAAATACTGGTCTGTGGTCACTACCCCCAAGCTGCTTTCCAACGACACGTGTGATGTTCCATTCCAGGTGTGGTGAGTGGAATGCCAGATCTGGTGTAGAGGTGGTGTGCCATGCTCTCGAGTAGAAGGTTGGTGAGTCTGCTGGCTGGTTAATAAGGATGAGATTATTTTCATCCTGCCAGCTCTCAAGTTCCTCACCTCTCTTATCGATATGATCGTAGTCCCAGCTCTGAGAGTGGCTGTTGAAGTCACCACACGCCACATTGGAATTGTGTCTAGTGCCAATGATTTATCATTTGGGCAGTAGTAGTTCAGGAGATGGAATTCTGCACTGTCTGTTTTTAGGTGGAGCATCTGGTATTCTGCCCCTTCCATATATACTTCCAGCTGACATGCGCTAATATTGTTTTTAACAAGTGTCAGAATTCCACCCTTTCGCCTGTCCTTTCGGTCAGATCGGTAGCACTGGTAGCCTCTGATTTTGAAGGCTATGTCGCTGCTGAAGTGTGTTTCGTGGATACAGCATATATTAACTTGTTCTTCACTGAGGACATTTTCAAGTTCCAATTTTTTGCTGTATCCATCTCTTTTACTGTTGACACCCTCAGCATTCCAGTGCATTATTTTTATTGGTCGTTTAAAGTTTGTTTGGTCAGTAGCTCTATTCCCGTGCCTCCTAGCTCCTCGAGGCAATTGAGAAGGACTTTCAGTAACTGAGTTTGGGCCCTTTCGAGGTATAGGGCCCGGCACCGTCCCTGCCTGAACGTCCGCCACAGGGCAGGCACAATAACTTTTTATAGATACAGACATGTTTCCATTGTGTTTTGTGCGTGGCATCCTGATTATCTGTGCGCCTTTTGGCTGGATGCCTCCGTCTTCAGCACTCTGCTTACTTGGGCAGGACTATGGTCCTGCTCGAATGGGACTGCCCGACCAGTCTTAGTTTCCAGTCCCTGATGGCTGAACTAAGCCCCATCACCACTGCACGGTGCTGGCCTTGATGGGGTGTATTATTTCGATGTTGGTACTTCTCATGTTTTATTGCAATAACACTGCTTTTGCTTTCATATTTTACTGTGCTTCTGTAAATATATATTAATCTGTTCATTAAATGTTTGTTCGTAGATATGTTTCACAGAGAGTTTACAACAGAATATAACAACGTTTCGATAGATTTGCCTTCATCTTGATTGGGGCAAGCAAGCAAAGAACATAGCACAAATATCGTAGACTATATGGAATTATGTAGGGAAAACACTCTTTTTAGAGGAATGTTTCCTTGGATTTTACTTATAGGGATCCAAAAAGCGTAGAGGATTGATATACATCTTTGCAACAATATGTGCTCACGAGAAAACTGCACACGACCTGCTAGAGTAGTGTGTTGTTCGTCCGTCGAAGTCAACATTGACCATTCAGCTCAACTGGGATGATGATGAAGATTATGATGTCTGCGGTGTGTCCGACTGTGACTAAAGAGTTCCTGGAATTTTTTACCACACTCTAAGTATGTGCGGGAAGAGTTTGTGGAACATTACGCAGCTATTTCCTTTCTTCTAGGACGTTTTTGTTGCGCAGCTTGATTTCTTAGGTTCCCTGCAGCTTCTGCGCTACTCTTGATTTTTCAATGTTAGTTGGATCTGTCTTGTGCAAGAAAGAATAGTCATAGTAAGTAAATCCCTCTAGCTTCAAAGATAATCCCAAGGAATCTCCGAAAAACTGCGTTTGTACACAAGACGTCACGATCCGGGATCTAACCGTGACTTTCTTTAATAGAAGATTTCTCCTAGGAATTACCTAAGACTTCATTCATTAAGTTATTTTTGTCGTTATTTTCATTTGTCACTATTTATATAGTTGGAGTCGCCTACTAAAAATATCGAAGGCTGACCAACGGGAACAATCAGCGGGAGGCTCGAGAGAACCAGCACAACATTGGACAAGGCAAACCTATACCTGAAGTCATGCACCAATCGCAATGAAAGAACTGGAGCATGCAATATCCAAATTGAAACGGAAGTAATCAAAGTCGATTTTTAAGATTATCTGTACACAGATCTTACTGGAGACTAGTCATTATCCAATGAGCGATTTCTTGAGCACGCAGTAAATGGTAAAAATAAATACATATAAGAGAGATTCCCCTGATACATTTTTGTGACGTTTAGTACTAAATGTCTAGTTTTCATTTCACAGGAAGTGGGGTGTTTATTAGAACTAAATGTCTAGTTTTCATTTCGCAGGAAGTGGGGTGTTTATTAGTACTAAGTGTCTAGTTTTCATTTCACAGGGAGTGGGGTGTTTATACCATAAACGACTCCTACCCTTTTTTTTCTCTATCGTATCCACCGATTTAGTCTCACACTCCTTACATTTGTCGACGAATGAAGAGCTCTTTCTAGAAGAAATGTAAAACGACAACAGAACATTAATAACGGCAACTGATTTTTTATCATCTTGTAAAGAATAGCAAATGAATGAATATCATGCTCTTTCTGTCCATCCTAGAAGAACTAATTGTTAGACCATAGATCGACATATTGATTTAGATATGTTCATGTGCAGAAAAAATGGATATGTTGATGGATGAATATTGAATATAAACACATTTGGAGCTCGAATCTAGAGCTTAACGCATGCGCTGTGCACTGCATTGTTTCTAGAAACAGTTCAAATGGATAACAATCCGTTCAACTTAATTGATGTGGGGTGGCAATCTTAGCAGAAGTAACAGATCGTTGTGCCACTTTACGTTTGTGCTTTTTTTACATTGTAACGTTTTAGGACGCACGTCTGTGCTTGTGCCAAAATGCGGCATTCACTAAACGGCTTAGGACTAAAAGGTAGTCGTTCTCTTATATTAAGTGAACTTATGTGTCTGCAGTTACAGACTACGCGTATATTGACGATTACTTTCACACACAGAACATTATCTGTTGTCAGTATTCAGGGACATTTTGGGCCTGCATTTCGAGCATTTAGTCATCTGCGAACTCGTACGCATAACTGACATCTTTCTTAGATAGCTTGAAATGGTAATTATTAAACGTATTGGACAAACGACAGGGCACATCATTCTTGATTTCTTTCTGTTGCTTTTCTTGTTTTCATTGGTTGACGTTCTTTCTTATTTTGCTTCGCTGTAGTTATCATTGAAAAACTAGTGTTTTCAATAATTATTGAAAGTTTTGTTAAGTGTTAAATTATGAACTTACACCAATTCAGAAACACATATCTATTCCGATGGAAACCAAAGGGCAAATTATAAATTGAATGTTCATACCAAAATTATGTTTCAAGTCAAACATGGACACTAACTAAAGATTAAGAGAGAAAGCTTACTACATATGAAATGAGATGTCTAAGAAAAGCGGCAAACAGAACAAGACGAGATCATGTGAGAAATGAGGAGATTACAAGAACTATGTGAACAACATCAGTGGTCAAGATGTATTGAAAAACATAGATTGAAATGGTTCGGTCACCTAAAGAAAATGAACCTTAATTGGCCAGCGGCAAGAACATACACTATGCAAATGGATACAGCAAGATACAACGGAAGAACAAGAAGAAAGCGGTACGGAGGAGTTATCAACATTTTGACGCAGTATTACTGCATATCAAGAAATAAAACGGGCAATATCCCGAAAACCTGTGGTCACTCAATCATGTGACGTCTCCAACATGCCCAGAGAAAAGATAATAGATATATAAATTTAAAGGTGTCTTATTTATCTTTTGATTATAGAAACACACAGATAAAATGGGAGAGTGTCTGACGACACCGTCAGCTAATCACTATCATCATGTGCCAATTCTTTGCTTACTGGATGTGTCATGTAATCACTATCAAGATGTGCTATTTCATATTTTTCAAGATGTGTTATTTCATCACTTTCAAGATGTGTTATTTCATCACTTTCAAGATGTGCTATTTCATCACTTTCAAGATGTTCTATTTCATCACTTTCAAGATGTGTTATTTCATCACCGTAATCATATATAATTTCATCACCATAGACATGAGTCAAGTCATAACTATTAACACGTGTAATTTTTGTCATTCGTTTCATTTGTATTGTACCATAAAATTATGTTCATTTTAAGATAAAGAAAGTGTGTCAAAACACGCGCCATATTAGTCCGCGACAACAGGTGATTTTTAAACAGCTGATGACTTGTACAGACAATATTATTTAAAAGAATTAAAAACAATATTTAAACATCTTTTTTTAAACATTTAAAAACGAAATTTAAAAACAATATTACTGGGCACTTAACTGTCGATTATAATGCGTTCTGCGTTCAACAACCAATCAGAAACACTGACCCACTTCATTCTTAGAATGAACAGGGTATAATTATGAATCTTCTCCAGGACCGTAGATAGAGTTTGAGATCAAAGCCTCCGTTATGAAATCAGAACATGACATTTATCACTAGAAGCTAATGCAAAAATCTTTAAAATCCCACTTTCCTTATGCTTCTCGCAACTACAACAAAAACAACAAAATAAAATCACAGAAGGGAGCTTATTGTTAGAATTGAGAAATGACTTTTCAACCCCACCCCTTACCAAATACGTATCTTCGGTCCTGATCTTTACTATTTCCTGACCACAAACTATTGTTCAGATATAATTGTGTTTACGTGGCGTGAAGTTAGTCTACTCAGAAATGTTATTCTCTTTCTCAAATATCATTACGTTTGTCTGATGTCACAATGTATTCTACGTATCCATCTAGGAAAACATACCAAATTTGTGTCAATACAAGACCGCTGTACAACTGTGCATCATTTACTTACCACAACATAACCAGAAAAAGCTGGATTTATTTTCTATAACTAAATTGAGATTCACGTTGTCTATTCTGACCAGTCGCAAAGTAAACACAGTGACATTATTTTTAAAAAGTGACTGTAGGTCATATGTGTGTTCATTCATCACAAGTGATGATGACCATATTTTACATCCACTTTTGAAAATTCATTTATAATTATGACCATGCCTTATTAGTTCGTAGATGGCTAATAAGCCCTATTCGAGCTGCAAATGTCCTTGGATGCATGGAATTACCACTGTAGACGGATTATGTGAGTTTATAGCTATTCTCCGCTGTTGAGTTGCTGCATTTTTACCTCTTCTCACAAGATGATGCTCTCTGTTTTATTGTAGAACCCCATGTAGATCTATTTTGTGAAAGTTCTTCCCATCTATCTTGGTCTATTTCAAAATCTTTTAGTGAGGTCTTTAAAGAGTCCTTGCAGCGCTTCTTTTGGCCACCTTGAGATCGCATACCCATCTCCAGCTCAACATAGAGAAGTATCTGTTGCAGGCGATGGTCTGGCATACGTATACCACTAGCCCATCTAGCAATGTCTCTCTTTGTTGTACCCTGTCTTTTTCTCACCGTGATATTTCCATGTGGTTATTTAGTGTTTAAACTGTGTTCTTCTCAGCACATGCCATAGAAACTTTGACTGTCTGCCTATAATGTTTGATATGATTGATCTTTTTACGCAAGCATCACTGAGAACATAAATATAAAAATCGAAGGATGTCCGACAAAAAATGGAAAGTGCCGCAGTAACCAGACAAATAAAAGGTGAATCCTAAATGAAGGAAACATGTTACTGTGAATACCTAACTATCGATATAAAGATATTGTATCTTTCACACACTTCCAGACTACCAACAGACAGCATGCCACAGATGGTCATGACACATAGACATCACGGCTATAAAGCCAGAGGCAGACCATGTAAAAGATAGACCATATAAATCAATGAAGCCACAAGAACAAGCTTATAAACAGCACACAAGAAGGCGATCTCCAGAAAATTCTTCTACCCTTGACGCAGCAAGGCAAACAAGAGCCACGGCGTATAGATTGACAGTAATTGCCAAATTTGCTCGCCATGTTAAATAATTCACCAAACGCTTTAATTATGAATATAAATGTTACTAAACTAGTGTGATGGAAATTAGCCATGTAAATTCAACACAAATATATTATCACCTAAGAAAATAGCATTGCCCATTTGTAGAGCTGCTTTTGTACTGTATATGACTATAGAAGATATGAGATCTAGAATAAAAAAGCATTTCTGGAAAACACACACCTTTCGATAATTTGGGCTCATAATACTGACACTGATTTGCAATTTGTCTGTTATTTTAGGCCCTACAAACCTGTTCATTTCTTCCCATGTAGAACAGATATAAAGACAAAAACAAATGTTTCTTGATCTTCGTCATAAAATGTCCCGCTTCACTTGTCTCATTCAGCACTGGACATGTTCGATGTTATTGTTGTCTATATCACAATTAATAGCCAGCCCTTCGTAAAGTTATGCTTGCTGAATATGCAGTGTTTTTTTAGCATTTCATTTTTGTTATCTCTATAAAGAGATCAGATAATTCTCTCCTTCCTACTATTGCAAATCGTTTTAATCTTCCTTGTGATAGTGATTTGTAAATATAGTGTCTCAGGACAGGCAAACACAATGTGTGATACATAGTTAATGTAACAATCGTGTGTGTCATATATATATATATATATATATATATATATATATATATATATATATATATATATATATATATATATATATATATAATTTGCATGCATACGTCTATGATATATTTACATTTATAGGACAATAGAACTTCTAATTACTATGAATAGTCAGCACATTTTACATTTTTAAACGATAACATCCAATTAAAAAGTTTAATGAGAGCTATTGTTAATAACTATATCACGTTTTCCTAGCTATGCCCTCAAAGAAATGCAATGATTTGATAATCCTCTGAGGTACTCATGTTACTTTTTATTCGATCCAATAAATATATGTTATATTTATGCATAATATTCAGTTTTATGAACGAATAAAATCCTTTCATCTTTGTCGGCATACCAATTATCTTGCATCGAGAGCAGAAATTATACCACTTCAGACACAGATTCCGTGAGTAGATTAGACATATGCGTGTCTATTATTGCAATAAATGTCCACTATGGTTGCATATGAATACTTGCTGAAGATGATTTTTTAATATATCTGTATGCGAGATACTCGTGACATTGTTTGTTAATTGGCATTTAGTGCGCTAACATACAGGCCTTCATAATACCTTTGATCTATTTCGCTGCAAGGACTCGTTAAAGAACTCACTGAAAGCCTTTGAAATAGACCACGATACATGGGAAGAACTTGCACAAAATAGATCTACATGGCGTTCTAAAATAAAAAAAGAGCGCATCATCTTGTGAAAAGAAGAGAAATGCAGCAGCTCAACAGCGGAGAGCAGCTAGAAAGTCATGGATAAACCAAGACCCGTCTACAGTCGTCATTCCATGTCTGAACTGTCCAAGGACATTTACAGTTCGAATAGGGCTCATTAGCCATCTACGAACTCATAATCAAGGACATTACTAAAATTGAATTTTCAAAAGTGGATGTAACAAATGGTCATCATCATCATGTGATGGACGAACAACAACATGATCTATTTCTATTTTTATCAACACTTTGCGGTTCTACGTATTATAACAGAACCTTACTCATCTAATGTGCTTGTCAAAAACGTTTAGCTCTTCTTTAAAGAAATTAAACTTCATCCGAATCATAATCATACGTCTCTGAGATAATTGATAATCAATCTCGGCTGAATGAAGGACAAACCACCATTCTTCCAAATATTTCTCTTCCTGTGTAACACGTGGTTCTCAGATTTCTTCCAACAATCACTGACTATATGAAAGGTGGTGGCATTTGTAAGTATTTCAATATTTGTTTATTTTAACCTTTTATTTTCGGTTGCTACCTGCCCTTTAACTGTTAGTTTGTTCCTTTGGTTCCAAGGGCGGCACATAGGGCATAAATCAAATTTCTCCATGACGTGCGGTTCGCTGCAAGTTGTTTTTCTTCTTGGGTGGTGTTAATTCCCATTGTTATTGTCTCGTTCTTGATTGTTCTTCGTAGTTTTTTTTTTATCGGTCTTCCATATTTACGTTTTCCTGTGACAGAGCTTGGTGAGTAAGAATATTCTCATCTTATCTAAGCTCATGGCCTAAATACTGTCAACGTCTTCTTGTAATAATAGTTGGCACATGTTATTGTTTAGATATGTCTCTTATTGACTATATTATACCTCTCCGCATATGTACGTGCTTTATAGACTACACCGATGCATTCGATTGTGTACATCATCGACATCTTTGGAGTATAATGAACGATATGGACTTTCTGCTACACCGAATCCGCCTCATCATTTTATCAAGACTAGTAAGCAGCCGTGAGAGTAGATAGGGACATATCTGATTAGTTCAGCGTGGAAAAAGGAGTCAGACAAGAATATATCCTATCACCATTTCTCTTCAATATTTATGCAGAGAACATAATGAGGAATGTAAGAAATGTCCACCAGAGAAATAACTTCGAGCGATTCAACATCGAAGGTCACGAGATACCAGAACTAAGATATGCTGATAAAACCACATTGGCACCCTGTGAAGCAGGTCTCCAACATTTCATAAACTCCGTTGAAGAATATAATGGTAAAAAACATATTTTGTAATGGATTAAGACCAAGATTATGACAAGTGACAAAACCACTGAGAAATTTCCCAATCAGTATCAACACAAGCGAATTAGAAAGAGTCAAAAAGTTTTCAACACCGTGGTTTTCTTGTCACCAGTAATGGTAATTGCTATGAAGAAGTCAAAAGCAGGTTGGCTATCACGTCAAAGAAGCTGATGCTAATTAAAAACATGGCTGAGATGCTGCAAAATCCTGGACAATCACCAGCTTACCAGCTTTGTGAAAAATAAAATAGCAACATTTGAAACACATTTTTACAGAAAAATACTCAGTATACCATGGGACAAAAAGATAATCAATATAACCATCCTTACAGAAATTAACCTACTATGAACTCGCTAAACAACATTGTTCCTTCCAGAAAACTACAATATTTTGACTGTATGTTACACCATGACAACCTAGAGAAGACCTTAATGGAGAGGAATATGCCAGGATGACAACAAAAAGCAGACCAAGAAAAATGATGGACGAAAGATATCACAGACCACCTAAATTTGACACTAACAGAAGCAGGAAGACTGGCTCAATATCGACAGCAGTTTTGAAATGCTGAGATGCTACATCCTGTTCAGCATATGCTAAATGATAATGATGATGGTGTCATTTAAAAGTCACACACACACATACAATTTATATTGTATGTGTTATATGTTTGCTTAGATATATCATTTTGAAGATGAGCAAGCTATTGGAACGTGCTATATTCGCGTATATAACACTCCAGTAATCAGTAGAGATAACCGATAACTGATATAAAATACTGATTGGACATATGGTTAATCAATAGTCTAACAAATATTTATGTTTAAAAATTGGTGTTACAGAAACAGACACAGTAATAACAAGCATGTGGGAGGGTAAGACTTATAGTCTTAACAAAATGCAAGAATTACACACTGTACTATCATGTCGCTCGAATTGCATAGCTCTCGCTTTCGCCATATTGCACAGTATTCGGTACTGTGATAGATAGATAGATAGATAGATAGATAGATAGATGGATGGATGGATGGATGGATGGATGGATGGATGGATGGATGGATGGATGGATGGATGGATGGATGGATGGATGGATGGACGGTTAGATGGATGGATAGACGGATAGATGGATGGATAGATAGATGGATGGACGGATAGATGGATGGATAGATAAATGGATGGATGGATAGATAGATCGATTGATAGATGGTTAAATAGATGGTTAAATGGATGGTTAAATAGATAGATAGATAGATGGTTAAATGGATAGATGGTTAGATAGATAAAATTAGATTAGATTATTTTAGATTTTAGATTTAGATGTAGATGTTGATGTTGCTAATTAGATTAGATTAGATGTGATTTGATTTAAGTTCTTGATTTGATTTTACAGAATTATATTTGATACACACAGCTTAAAAAAAATGGCTTTATAAATGACAATACTTTGAATTTCTACACGCAATATACAAGTGCGACGTTGATGTAAGCTAAGAACGTTTATTAGCAAACACATAAGGACAGAACCAGTTAATCGTGTGGGAAATTAGACCGAGGATCCTGTACAAGACTTTACAGACTATATAGTCAAGGCGAGCTGCATACCAGCGTTGACGTTCTTTCTTCTTTTCGCGTTATACCCCTTTATGCCTTACGCGTCAGGGGTAGAAGAGTTCTCTGGAGACGGTCTTTTTGTGTGCTTCAAATATGTGTGTTTTCATTGATTATTTTGTATGATGCATCGTTTGCTTGGTCTGCACTTGGCTTTGTATATATCATGTCCGTTTAGGAATGCTTTTTGAGGGGCAATATATGATGATAGTCTGGAAGCATGCGATAACCACTCAATCTGTTGTCTGATATAATCCAGGATTGGCATTGTGTTTATTAGATTTCTGATGTTTTCATTGTAGATTCTGTCTCTTCCGAGAATTCTGCGTAGACAAGTCATTTCTGAAGTAACAGTTTTTCTTTTGTCTTTTGCTGTAAGTGTCCACGTTTTAAATTAATAGCATAGTGATGGTATGATGATCGTTTTATATAGTGCAATTTTGGTGTTCATGTTCACATGTTCGTTTCTTAAAAAAGGAGACATCTGTCTTAAGATGTGATATGCTATGTTGACATTTCCTTGATGATTTTCTCATTTGATGATATGATGCATTCACGATAAGTGAATTTTTTCACCTGGCTCATTTATTGGTCATCGATGAAAGTAGTAGTGTTTCTTTCTGCTTCTTCTATTGACATTGCATTTGGTGTGTTTATTTTCATGTTACAGTCCCTACATGTTGTGTGAAGTCTATTTATATGTTGGTGTAGTTGTTCTTCTGATGGTGATATTATTACTTCTTCATTGGTGTTGACGATTTTACATATACAGCCGATATATGTGATGAATAGCAAAGGATATGGAACACATCCTTGTCGAACTCCAAAGTGTATTTGGAATTTGTATGAAAGCCCTGCACTCATTCTGACTGCACATTGACTACCTGCACAAGTTCATTAGGTGTTGTGGTCCCCCATATCGTATTTTCCATAGTTTTTGTCTATTCTGTCGAGGAGTTTGTCTTGAACGACAAACGCGTTAAACAATTCTTGGTTGTTGTCAGTTGTTTTTTTCTACCAGTTGTTTGAGTGTAAAAATGGCATCTGTACAGCATTTATTCTTACAGAAACCCATTTCAGTGTTGTTAAACTGCCTTTCGATGATTGCTCGTAATATTCTTTCTCACCCTTGTCTTGACGGGCCCGAAATGGGAGCAAAGAATAGCAACACTGTTTACCTTCCACGCATGTCGTAAAAGGCCACTAAGGAGGTTATGGGAATGAGTTGGCTGTCCCATCCCATATAGGGTCACTGACCCAAAGCCATGCTGAAGTCGGATGTGTCAGGCCGAAAGGAGCAGATATCGCAGCAATGCTGTAAATCATGACACGGCGCATTCCGTTCTCCGGACTACATCCTGCTATCTGCAGGAGTTTGAGAATGAACGCAAAAGAAGAAGAAGAAGAATATTCTTTCTAAAATTATGTAATTCTCTAGTTTGAATTAGAAATGAAATACCTTTCTACGGTGTCTTTTGCTGCCTTTTTTCTTCCAAATTGGTATTATTGCAGCGTTTTCCTAGTCATATTGTGTTTCTTGTTTACACTATATTATATTAAACAGGTATAAACAACCAACATGTCAGAGTATGTCTGACAAAGTGAAGAGTGCTGCAGTTACAAAACAAAGCAATAAATAATATATAAAGTAATAATTTTACTGTTAATATTAACTATTGATTGTAAAAACCAATGTAAAAAAATAAGAAATAACAAGCAAAATAACAAGACTTTTTCCACGTTGTTATCCAAACGGGATCTTTCTCAAGACATGAATCCGTTTTATTCGTTTGTATTACTATATATATTATTTTTAGCTTATATGCTAAACAACCTATGTAACGATCTTATTAATGTATCCCCCGCTGCCTTCATTAATTAGACGTGTATATTATGGGGTCCTAGGATTGTGCGCTGCGGAGCTGTTTGTATGGCATTTTCTATTTCTACTAGCAATATGTTTGGTTCTAATTCTTCTGTTATGTTGTTTATTATGTTGTATTCCCTCTATTTTAAAGATTTAGAAATTCTTTAAAATACGGCTTCCACTTTTCCATGATTCTCTTCATTGATTGATCTTTCCATTTTCATCATTTTTTAATTCGGTTGGTTCATATCTATCTTCCTTGTTTCCCATGTTCTTAATTTTAGGAAAGGACAACCATTGTAGCGATTAAAAATGCCCTTTTTCCATTCTCGTGATAATTTTTTTGGTGATACATATAAATAGGAGTTAAAGAATTGGACACATCCAGAAAATAGTAACGCAGGAAAGAAAATAAATAGAAATAAGAGATGTGGTTGCAGTAAGTCACTGTTAAGAGCACTGTCTATTCCGATGATTATATTTCGATTTCCAGAAGTATGTTTCTACCATAGACGCTAACAAATTGAATATATCTTTATTAAACGAGTTGTATAGTAAATTTAGAAAAGATTTTAGTGTAATGCAAACCACATCACCCCTTAGTAGGAAAAGGAAAAATAAAGCCTTAGCAGCTTAGTATTTAAGAAGGATAGATGAATCATGGAAATAGCTGATTTAATTGACATAGAATTTCCAAAATGTATTCTGTACGGATGAACTTGAGCTCCTCAAGATGCTTGGCCTGCTGTACCCAAGAACACTTTGTAATTTTTTTGTCCATTCACGCATTGGACTGCTCGTTTCTCTGTCTCCAGCAAATATGTATTCATTTACAAATGTATCCGTGATGGTATATATCTTTATACGGCCTTCTGCCTAACTATTTAAACTATACTATTAACTAACTATTCTCTAATCTAACTATTAACTAACTATTCTCTACCTAACTATTGATCGCCTCGCTTCCACTTTACCCTCAACTAAGGTCTCCAGCAAGACGTCATAAACTTCATTCTCTCGCTACTTTATGTTGCCCACGAGGAAACATTCTTTCGCTGTTGCTTTTATTAGGGGGGAGGGTGAGGGTAATGGTTCATATTTTCCTCATGTCATTCAAAGTACTTTAAACCATTCCTTTTCACCATTTAAAAAATGTGGGTTGTGATTTCTCTCTTGACACGACCTCTCCTTCATTTGACTCAGCTGCAAAGGAGTAGCAGATTTATGAATTAGGGAAGGTAAAGGCAGCAAGGAAGAGAACTGGCCACAACACCTAATAGTTGCAGAGGTGTAGTATATGAAGAGTTATCTTCATCTCTGACGGCAGTTGCTGTATGGGACATACCTTACCTTATTCAGCAGTTAACACCCATTCCACATCTACTTTAATGTGTGATTATGTGTCCAATATACAGGTAATAATGTATGTGTTGCAGTATAGCCCAATATATGTTTATGTCTAACATGTGTTCCTCTTAAATGTGATTGTCATGGTTTTTGTTTACTGGATTTTAATATCTAGTCCATAATCTCTTCTTGAGTGTCTACTTGTTCTATTAGTTTTTGTAGCTCCTGTTCATTTGCAGAGGACTGTTTCATCTGCATGTGGTTTAGTATTTCGCATTGATCTTGGGCCCTGACATTTCCTCTATCTGTTTAAAAATACTTTAGCGGAGAAAATATATATTCTTCATAGATAGAAAGAGTACTGTCAAGAAATGTATACAGAAACTACGCATATTAACATAGAAAACATCAACATAGTTGGCAACGAAGATCAAGAACAAGAGCCAACATAGGAAGAGGTCCGGAACTCAATACACAATTTTAAATAATAACAAATCCCCATAATGCGATGAGACAACAATAGAAATGATCCAGACAGACGGAGAAGAGTGTTATTATATATAGTACAGCCTATGATGCAAGATCTGGAAAACTGGTATATGGCCAAAGGATTGGAAAAGATCAGTTTATATCCGTTTAACAAGAAATGGCAACCTACAATTATGCACTCACTACAGAACTATCGCTTTGATAATTCAAGCTAGTAAAATACTATTAGATATTATAATGACGAGAATGAAAAATAAATAAAAACATAAGTTTAGGAGATACGGGCATGTTTCAGATCTGGCAGAGGCACCTGAGATCATATCTTCTGCATGAGAATTATTAAAGTAGAATGCAGGGAATTCAACATAGACTTACTGACATTTATCATTGAGTATCAATGCTTTCGATTGTGTACGACATCACCAATTATGGAATGGACCACATGGGATTCCTAAAACATCTCACATATTTAAACGCAATGCTGTATCGCGAACACGAAGTAGCAGTAAAAGTGGACGGAATAATATCAGAATGGTTTAATGTAAATAAAGGAATTAGGCAAAGATGCACATTATCACCGTATCTGTTCAACACCTACGTTGAAAACATAAGGAGAAATGTGAAAGACTATGCAACTTCCAGCCTCTAACAATCGACGGTCAGCAGATCCCAGAAATAAGATATAATCGCGACACAGTTCTCTTAACAACAAAAGAAGATGGTCTAAAGCAAAAATGTTATCAACAACAAAATACATCATCATCAAGTACCATCTCCGCAACTAAGGTTGACTGCAATAGATCTCCAACATCACCTGAATCTTATTTTGGTGATACACTCTGCTAGACTGTAATCTGTCCATCTTGTGATGTTACTCTCCCACTTGTATCTCTGCCTAGCTATTGCTCGCCTCCCTTCGACTTTACCCTCAATAAGGCGTCATGTCTTTTAATGTCTACAAACTATTTTATCTGCTTGACTTGTATTTCCTTTAATAATTCTTTCTTCATCTTAAGTGTTGTCAGAACCTCTTTGTTTTCTTTCCATGATGTTCTCCCTATTCTTCTATATATCCACATCTCAAAGACATCAATTTGTTCTTCTAATTGTGTGTTTATTGTCCACTTTTCTGAGTCATACATTAATATTGAATAGATGTAACATTTTTATAATTCTCATTGTTAGCTTGTTTGCAATGTTTTTAGATGTTACTAAGTTTCTCATGTCATTGAAGGTACTTTTAGCCATTCATACCTCCTTTTAATTTCTCTTTCACATCTGCCATCATTTGTGTTTGTGTCAGAGATTTTGATAATGTTTTACTTGTTGCAGTTTCTCGCCATGTATTTTTATATTTAGCACCTGTTCTTCTGTGACTGATGATTATCATTGCTTTTTGTTTTTTTAGATGTTTATATCCAGTCCATATTCTTTACTCCATTTATCGACTTGATCTATTAGATTTTGTAGTTCATGTTCACTTTCTGCTAAAAAAAACAGTTTCATATGCATATCTCGGTATGTTTATTATTGTCCCATTGATCTTGAGTCCTGGCATTCCTTCTACGAATATGTTTAAAGATATTCTATATATATATATACGTTGTGGCCCTTGTTTGCCTTGCGACCTCAGGAGTAGAAGAGTTCTCTGAAAGTGGCCTTCTTGTGTGCTGTTTGTAAGCTTGTTCCTGTGGTTTCTTTGAAATCTGTGGTCCATCTTTTACATGGTCTGCCTCTGACTTTATAGCCGTAATGTCTATGTGTCATGCGTGGCATCTGTGGCATGCTGTCTATTGGTAGTCTGCACGTGTGTGAGAACCACTTGATCTGTTGTATTTTGATGTGTTCCAATACTAGTATTGTCTATGTGGACTTTCTATGTGGATATTAAATAGGCTCGATGATAAAATGCATCCTTGCCTTACACCTCTTCTTATTTGATATATGGTGAGTAGCTGTTTTCACACCTTATTGATGCAGTCTGTTCAAATATATATTTCTATTCAGTCTGATATTTTTCCATCTATGCCTATTTCTTGAAGACCTTTGATAAATATTTCATGTCGGACTCTGTCAAATTCATTGCTGTAGTCAATTTATCTATCACAAGTCGGATACTCAGTATAGCTTCTCTAGTTCCTTTATTTTTCCTAAAACGGAACTGCTCTTCACCAGCCTCGGTGCCTATCTTGTTTTTAATTCTTGCATGTATTATCTTGAGTTGTATTTTGGTTATGTGACTCACCAAACGTATTGTTCTATATTCTGTACAGTTCACATCCCAAGACATCTTATATAGTGGTATGAATATTGATGATTTCATGTCTTTATGCATGTGGCTGTTTCATATATGACATTGCAAAGTTATGTGATAGTTTCGACACCAAATGCATCTAGAGTTTTTATCATGTCTGATGTTATGTTGTAGGAGCCTGCGCCCTTTCCCCATTTTATTGATTTTATTGCGTTTGTTACTTCTGCTTTCATCATTTATGGTCCATCATTGTTGTGTATTGTGTGCTTTTTGTTCCTTTGGTCATCAGTAATTTCTGTCACATTCTCATCTTGTAAGTAATTCTTTTTTATCAAATATAATTTTGTCCACGTTTATCTGTAATGCAGCCACCCCTTTTTATATGATTTCTCTTATTTGTGATGTCTTCTCAATGGGATGTTTTACCCTGTGATTGACTGGTTTCTTACTACTAATACAATCTTGTCTATTTTTCTGCATTTTATTTTTAGCCATTGTTTCTTTGCAATTGTTAAGTATCTCGATATATACGTGAATATTTGGGGTATTTTTTAGCTTTTTTCTGGCATTTTCTCTAATATATCTTCTGTCATTCATGTCTGCTTGTTCTTGGCTTTTCTTATTGGTAAAATTTCATTTGATATTTGTATGCTTTTCCTTAGGCTGTCCCATGTATTGTCTATTTTCTCTTGTGGATTTTCCCTTCTGTATTGTTTCAAGCATTTTATCATTAGATGTTCATATCTATTCATTATATCTAAGGTATTTTTGTTGTATGTCTGGTTGTTTTAGTGCTGATGTTGTCTATCTGTGGATAGTAATTTCATTTATATTCTATCTGTTTTAAGTTGAACATGTATTTTGCACAGCACTGGATTATAGTCAGTGTTAATATCAGCTTCTGTATGTGTTTTAGTGTTCTTGACACTATTTCTAAATCTGTTGTTCATAATTATAGAATCTAATTGGTTGCTCTTTCTGTCTCCAGGATTTGTTCATGTTTATATTCTTTTATTTGTATGTTCAAAGAATATTTTACATATGGTCATGTTGTTTTCCTCACAGAACTGTATGTCGTCTTCCGCTATCACCTCGTATCTCTAGTCCAGATCTCCATACAATGTTCTTGTGTCTTCCTTTCCATATTTTTGCATTCATCTTTCCCATTACTATTAGAATTATCTTTTAATTTTACTGGCTAGAGTAGTTGTTGTAGGTCTTCGTAATAATTTTACTGGCTAGAGTAGTAGTTGTAGATCTTCGTAATAATTGTTCTGGCCTGAGTAGTAGTTGTAGATCTTCGTAATAATTTTACTGGCTTGAGTAGTAGTTGTAGATCTTCGTAATAATTTTACTGGCGTGAGTAGTAGTTGTAGATCTTCGTAATAATTTTCGATTTCTTCTTCAGTGTAATCTGCAGTTGTTGCGTATGTTTGTACAATGTCTAGATCAAAAGGTTTTGCTTTGGTCTTTAGCATCATCATTCTGTCGTTATTGTCCAGTTCCAGATGACGTATTTTTCTATTTCTTTCTTGAACTGTATTCCAACCCCTTGTTCATGGTTATCTCCTCCTGAGTGTATAAACTTTCCTTTTTGTGTACCAAGCATCTTTCCACCATGTCTCTGCTATTCTTAGAATATTTACATTTACTGCTTCTGTCTTTAATATTACATTTTCTAGCTTTCCTGACTGGTGTAGTGTTCTAATATTCCATATTCTTATTCTAAAAATTTGCTTTCTTCTCTACAGATTTTGTAGGTCCTTTGCTTTGTTTTGAGTTGTACCTGGTAAGGTCCCAATTTTTTCCACAACAAAATACAGTGAAACCCAAGATCTGTTCTTAAATGTGAAGAAAAACATAAATTATGACAACGAATAAAGAAGAAGTGTAGACAAAGATAACAATTGCAAATTAAGAGCTACAGGACGTACCACGTTTCAAGTACACAATTTGGGCACAAACATAAATAGCTCAGGAGACTGAACTGTAGAAATCAATATAAGAATTGCATTGGCGACATTGACACTTGCCAAAATTAGAAATCGTCGGCAAGGCATCGGCAGCATAGCAAAACTATGTACGATCAGAAAACGACACTAGTGCAGTGATATCAGATTGTTTAAGTATGTCTCTAGCTAACACAGATCAACTCGCCAAGAATCGCGGAGTGTTCAGAAAATCCATATAGAAGATCACGTTCTGGAAAGAATATGTCACATGATAATGATTAATCTTGAGCCCTGACATTTCCCCTATCTTTTTTAAAAAGCATCATGGAATCATGAATCCATTTGTATCATTTATCCATGGATTGGTTCCTCGGTTACATCACATACACACTCGAAAATTGGTACCGTTGTAGTTTGGCTCAGATGGAGGCGTGTGGCGCTTGTCGAAAAAACTCTCATGTCGCCCTGCAAAGCTGACCATATGATTGTCAAGATTACGAAACGATTATAAATATATAATTTTACGCACTAGAGTATGTGGTTTTGGTAGCAAAGTCGGTAGAGCATCAGATCTGTTTGCCGTCGTTCGGTGTTCAATGTCCCAAGGACATTAATTTTTTACAATTATTTTTCCTTGAATTTAAATTAATTTCTACACATGTTATATCTTGGCGGCCGTCAGTGACCGGATTATGTGTTCTGTTAGGCCTACATGAGCATCATCGGATATTACTTCTAGTAAACATATAAGCCAACATGTTTTATATTTTGATGGTCACCGGTATGCTATGAAAATCTGGTTTCAGGGAAGTATCATAAGATAACACACTATAGTTGCAGTTGAAAAAACATTCGTCTAAGTTTCACGGGACGTTATAGATCGTTTAATAGGACTTTATATCGAGTCCCTAGACAATATAGTCCTGTGTACTTATCGGGCTTCATATTTCTAAATTTATATGTTTTATATGCGACTTGTCCTTTGCAGAACGCTGTCCTCACTGTCATTCTGTAAGTCTATAAGTTCTGTGAAAGCTGTTCAGCCTATCAAAGTTTCAGGTTTATAAATGTCTTCGATATCATGTGCGAGCCCATGGTAGTCGTGGTTTAAGGTGATAATATTGAATTGTATTTTTCCATTTTGATTGAATGGGGGCAGTCACTTTGTGTGTGCTTTGTGTCGATAGCAAATGGAAAACACTGGAAAATTCAAATAGCGATAATTTACAAGAATGAATCTTGATGAGTCCCCCTGAGTGCATTGTCGAGGGAGTCGCTTAGATAATATTCTTGTGAGTAGATGTTTTTCTTATAAATACGGGTAATAACGACGTTTACATGGGATTTTTAATGATTATTTTGTGTGTGGAAAAAAGCTCAGTGGTATTTTTTACCTTGTGATTGACTAGTTTCTTACCACTAAATATCACAGTCTATTTTCACAAGTAGGAACTTTAAACCACTAAAACGTACCTCTTACATACGGTCAAGGCGCCACGGCAATACACTTAACTCTGCACCAAACATTAAGCACAGTGGCAATATTGTAGAGCGCAGCTAAAAACCTACCCCTATGTACGAATTATTAGCAGAAAATGTCACATTTGGGGCGCCACATGTAATTTGGTCAGCGGCACACATAACTACTTTAATTTTCCAGATGTCTGGACATCAGTGATGTTGCATGGACTTGACGTTCGTTTATGGTTTTAAAAAATCCCAGTATATGTCAATTAAACCATAAACAACGAGCTCTCAAATTATTGCATGCCGTTAAATCAAGCCCATTCTGATCCCATTTTGATCCCAACAACGTCTCTTCTATTTGGCTGATACGACTGAATAATCACTGATATTTTTTCTATCTTTTGTCTTGCAAGACAATGACATCTCGGAAACAATCAGATCAGCCAAGATATGTGACGTCTGATGGGAATCAGCATGCATGGCTTTTCTAGGCTTCTTGGTCGAAGAACTTGAGAAATTAATCATCTAAGAATGATTTACAATATGCCCCTCTCTTGTCCTTGAGTCTGTATTCATCATTTGACAAGTTTCTACAATATGTTCCTCGTGTCTTTGAGTCTGTGTACATCAGATGAAAACAATATACAATATGCTCCTTGTCTTTGGGTCTGTGTACATCAGATGAAAAAAATATACAATATGCTCCTTGTCTTTGGGTCTGTGTACATCAGATGAAAACAATATACAATATGCTCCTTGTCTTTGGGTCTGTGTACATCAGATGAAAACAATATACAATATGCTCCTTGTCTTTGAGTCTGTGTACATCAGATGAAAACAATATACAATATGCTCCTTGTCTTTGGGTATGTGTACATCAGATTAAAACAATATACAATATGCTCCTTGTCTTTGGGTCTGTGTACATCAGATGATAACTATATGAAATATGCTCCTTGTCTTTGAATCTGTTGTATATCAGATGATAACTATATGAAATATGCTCCTCGACTTTGAGTTTGTGTGCATTAGAGGATAACTATATTCAATATGCTCCTGTATCTTTGAGTCTATGTTCATCAACTTGCCGGAGCACAGTCCCAGTTATACGGGTATTCAAACAAGCAGACGGTAATACAAACTGCTCATTCCTTATTCTGCATAGTATAGTTTGGTTCTCCCGTGTTGAAAATATAATAATAAACCGGACAGAATAGACATATTATGAAGTTCCTGCGACTGATCAACATCGCCTGTGTACTTGATGATGATGTTCGTCCGTCGTGATCGACGATGATCAAAAACTCAACCATAATAATAATAACAATAAATAATTAAATAATAAAGTTAATAGTGCGTTTTTAAATGACTAGCAAATCCAATGCGCGCACAAAATGTTCTTTTACAGAATTGACAACAATAGAAGGTATCTGTATGAGGTTGAGATGTTTTTTTCTTTTACACCTGTCCGCTTCTGTCTTGCAGTTTCTTGTCTGAATTCTTCCGCCGCTAGTGCTCCCGTTCTAATGCTGTAACGCCATGCTGTTCTATCCTGAGCGAGGCTCTCCGAAGCGCCTACGTCAATGTTAAGATGTTTCAAGGATGACTTGAGCGTGTCTTTGAAACGCTTTTTCTGTCCACCGGCTTTTCGAAATCCTGCCTTGAGTTCTCCATAATATATTTGTTTTGGCAAACGCGAGTTCTCCATACGCACAAGATGGCCTGCCCAGAGTGCCTGCGCCTTCATAAGTATTGTGTGGATGCTTATTGAGGTTGATTTTTCTAAGACCTCGTAGTAAGTAAATAAATGGGTTGAGAAATGACTAGCGCTGAAGTTGGTTTATAGTGTGGAAGAGTTGCGCTAATCGTCAACCACACTCTCTCTCCTGAGTTTTATCTTGGTCCAGTGGCAAGACAAAGTCGAGACAACTGGGAGAAAATCAGGTGCAGTGGATGGCCAGAGCGTACTATGTGTCTAACAGTGCCCTATGCTGTCCACACTGCTCTGCTGTTAGCGCCTATGTACCCGTTGAGTTACCTGCCAACTTCTTCCGAGTATTTCGCCGCAAACATACTTTTTAAGCCTAGGTAGACAAAGCCTTTGTTAACAATACTAGGTTGGCTTATTTCTTAGCACTGTGAGTGTCCATAATAGCTACAGTGTGTCGCCCAATATCACATCGATTGTAACAGGTTGACACCGTGTAAAAATAGGGCAGATCATTTTGACACGGTCAGTGAACCCGCCCCAGCGGCGAGAATAGGTCACCAAATGAGATGTTTGAAGTGTACTTACATGCTAGTGAAACATGGACTGTGTATAGATGTCATGTGAAAAAAACTCAATCATTTTCATACAAATTGTCTCAGAAAAGTTATGAACATCAGATGGCAAGACAAGATTCCAGATACCACTGTCCTTGATAGAGCTGGTATCCCAAGCATTGACACGATCCTGATGCAGACACAGATTCGTTGGGCAGGTCATTTGGTGCGTATGCCAGACCATCGTCTGCCAAAGATACTTCTCTATGGTGAGCTAGAGAAGGGTATACGATCTCAAGGTGGCCAAAGGAAGCGCTACAAGGACTCGTTAAAGAACTCACTGAAAACCTTTGAAATAGACCACGATACATGGGAAGAACTTGCACAAAATAGATCTACATGGCGCTCTAACATAAAAAAGAGAGCATCATCTTGTGAAAAGAAGAGAAATGCAGCAGCTCAACAGCGGAGAGCAGCTAGAAAGTCACGGATAGACCAAGATCCGTCTACAGTCGTTATTCCATGTCCAAACTGTCCAAGGACATTTACAGCTCGAATAGGGCTCATTAGCCATCTACGAACTCATAATCAAAGACATAACTAAAATTGAATTTACAAAAGTGGATGTAACAAATGGTCATAATCACTTGTGATGGACGAACAACACACACTTACATATTAACTCCGTCAATATTTACTAAGCTATTTATCAATATTTCTTATATTGTATGTTTCAGGAATGTCCTACAGGTATAGTTAATGAAGAGACTTTCAAAGAAATATACTCTCAATTTTTCCCTCAAGGAGGTATGAAACACTGTGTAGTTTTTATGTCTGTGCAGCTGTATTTGTTGCTTTGTTTATTTACGTAACAATGTGTGCGTTGGCACATCCGCACTCCCTAATCTGTTATAGTTCTTATAATTATTTACATTTCCCCAGCTGTAGTTATTTATATTTCCCATTCTCGACCAATCTACAACAGAACAGAACACAGCCCTACTGCGCGTCACTACGAGAGGCTACTACGTATGACCAGAAGTAGGACTTGGTAGTGACGCGTGAAGTTGTAATAAACGAGCGGCATATGGGAATAAAAAAAGAGATTTCACTTAGCACACGATAAAGGACATGTCTCATAGGAGATTTCAGCATCCATGAACGTTTCGAGATAGCCAGGGTGATGATATGAAGACTAATTAACTGGTTGTTTGGGTGTATCTGTAATATAATGCTGGGAGTAGTTAGGTCGCTAGAAAGAACTAAGAAAGATGTGTTCTAAAGGATAAATACGAAATAACTTTTTCTATTGATTTTACATAGTGACAGCGGGCAAGATTAGAGGCAAGACATACAAGGGACAACAGTGCGAGAAAATATTAGATAGTTGAACATTGTGACATGGCAAAGAGTCAACAACGATTCAGATACAAGATACTATAGATATAAAGTTGTGGAGAACCATAATCTCGACAATGCGCAGACCATTACATGGATTTTCTGTTCTGGTCATGCTGGGGTCAGGGTAAATGAAAGAGCCGGTGTGTTGGCTGATAAAGTTTTGGTGAACGGCACCGAGATAAGTTAACGGCACTTCGATAACAGTTACAATGTTGTTCCAACAGACTGACGTTGTGCTTGAACTAGTTACGGGCACGGCGTGGGTGGGCGTAACAACAAAGAAACCTGTCGCAAGGGCCAGAGTTATGCCCTGATGTCGACGTCTGTTTCGGCGGCATTAGACTCGAAACAACATTGAGTCGAATGGCTGCTGGAACAGATGGGAGAGAACTTATGGGAATGCCCCACGTGCCGTGAGGCCAGTTTCTTAGCAAGAATCAAGAGATAAGAAGAGACAGGATTGAATTGATTAGAGAAGTCATGGGTACCTACGAGAAGACGAGGAGGAAGTCGAACGTGACAATGTACATATTCAGAAAATGGTAGAAATGAGAGTGACTAGTAGTGATGGGAGAAGGTGCTCCATCCCCGGAAAGATCAGAAGAACGCGTAATCGGCATATGACTGAGACACGGAGCTTATACACTTTTAGATGGCTGATAGAACGGCAAGCAGAGCATTTATGGGAATGCCCCCAGTGCTGTGACGCTTGTTCCTAATCAAGAGACAAGAATCAAGGAGAACCATGATCGCTTACTCCAGTCTGTATTTTACACGATGATGACGGTGATAGACTTTCAGTGCTTTGATTATGTCTGTGAAGCTGTAGGCTAATTACACTGCGCAACACATAAAAAATTACAGACATGAAAATAATCATTTCCTACTGAAAATGTGGTGAGAAAAACGAATATCACATTAAAAATTCTCAGTTTGCTCTTATTGTTGTGATATTCCTTGTTTATTGTGTCGAAAAAAGTGGAAAATTTTTCTAACGAAAAATTTATTCAGCGACGAATGCATGTTGACACCGTGCGACTTCTCTCAATGGCCGCTATATTGTTTAAATCGTGTGTTGATGTAAAAAACAAACCACATATTTCAACATGTGTATATAATTAATATTTTCAAGTAATATATATATATTTTATTTTCCAGTGCTATAAATGTCTGAATTTGTATAAAGATTGGATTCCATAATGTCACGAAAGTGCGTTAATAGTGCTAACAATTTTTGCTATGTTTGTGGCGAGGGGACGTTGTCGTCTCAAAAACGGAAAATTACACCTTTAATTAAAACTGCATATCATCTTTACTTCGGCTGTAAGATAGGTGATCAAGACAAACCCTGGGCACCTCACATTTGCTGTATTACATGTACTGTGAAACTCTGTGGTTGGCTGAATGGCAAAGTGCGGTCAATGCCTTTCGCGATTCCTATGATATGGAGAGAGCCGAGAGATCATGTAAGTGGCTGCTATTTTTGTATGGTGCCTCCTCTGCAACACGGAATATCTAAAAAGAAGAAGTGGATTTTGAATTACCCCAATATTCTATCAGCTATACGGCCAGTACCACATGGAAAAGATCTGCCTGTTCCTACCTCACCCAACCAGAAAGTTATAGAGCTTGATGGAGATTGTGGTCAAGAAATACAACCTGAGTTTGAACAGGAAGATACTTAATTCACACCAATAGGTTCTGTTGATATTCTACATAGAATTTCTCAAAATGAACTAAGTGACTTAATTCGAGATCTTGACTTATCTAAAACAAAAGCTGAACTTCTTGCATCAAGACTTCAGCAGTGGAATCTCCTGGATAAAAATGTTGAGGTGTCTATGTACAGAGAACGTCAGAAATCTCTAACTCCATTTTTCACTATGAATAATAGCATTGTTGCTTGCCATGATGTTAATGGGCTTATGGAAGCTTTGAAAATAGAGCACATACAACAAGAGTGGAGGTTATTCATTGACTCATCAAAGTTAAGTTTGAAAGCAGTTTTGCTACACAATGGCAATTCATTACCCTCTATCCCTATAGGCCATGCTGTCCACATGAAGGAGACTTATGAAAATATGAAATTACTTCTTAAAGCAATAAAATATGATGATCATCAGTGGCAGATTTGTGCAGACTTGAAAGTTATTGCAATTTTACTTGGCATGCAATTAGGTTACACAAAATATTGTTGCTTTCTGTGTGAATGGGACAGTCGACAGAGAACTTCTCATTACATTAGGAAAACTTGGCCTGTTAGGAAGGTTATGGAGCCTGGTGAAAAGAATGTACAGCAAATTTCTTTGGTTGATAGAAATAAAATAATTCTACCTCCTCTTCATATTAAATTGGGGCTAATGAAGAACTTTATCAAGGGCATGAATAGGGAGGGAGAGGTATTTAATTACTTGAGGAAACAATTGCATTACCTTAGTGATGGTAACATAAAGGAAGGATTATTTGTAGGCCCACAGATAAGGGAACTGTTGAAAGATGAGCATTTTGATGTCATTATTCATGGGAATGAGAAAGGTGCATGGCAATCTTTCAAATGTGTTGTACAAAATTTCCTGGGCAATCATAGAAGTGAGAACTATCCTGTTGCTATTAATGAACTTCTGACAGCATATCAACAATTAGGTTGCAACATGTCACTTAAGATCCACTTCCTGGATTCTCATCTTGATTTCTTCCCTCCAAATTGTGGTGCAGTAAGTGATGAACATGGGGAGCGTTTCCACCAAGACATTGCATTGATGGAAAAAAGGTACCAGGGTAAGTGGAATACATCCATGCTTGCTGACTACTGCTGGAATGTCACAAGAGAAGCTCCAGAAGTGGTATACAAGAGGAAAAGGAAACAATAAGAAATAGGATTTTTAATACAAATATTGAAATTACAATAACTCAAAAACTAGAGCTAATAAACATTTTCTGATGTCATATTCGTTTTTCTCAACCCATTTTCAGTAGGAATTGACTAATTTTATACTTGTAAAAAAAAAAAACTTTTTTTTGTTGCGCAGTGTTATTTTCACCTTCAACTATTGTTCTCTTATTACTCACGTCTCCTAGAAGCATAAGAGTTTCTCTGTTTACAGCGGTGTTGTACTAACATTCTTGGTGTATTTACGATTATGCCTTCATTTGTTTACAGTTATACTTGTTGATGTGTTTACATCTGTACTGAATGTGTCTACAAGTGTATTTCTTACTGTGTTTGCAGTTACACTTGTTGATGGATGTTAATTTTTTAATGTACCTACACAAAACATGTTTATGTTTTTTTTTCAATAGCACTTGATGGGTTTACACCAGTAGTAGTTGATGATGTTTACAGCTGTACGAGTGCATGCTGTGTACAGTTGTACTAGTTGATATGTGTTTACCGTTCCACTTGTGAATATTTTTACATTTATATTTGAAGACGTATTTAGAATTGTATTAATTAATTTGTTTACATCTGTACTTTTCTTCTTCTTCTTCTTTCGTTCGCTAATAATGTCTATATCTGCAGTGTTGTTTCTTGTATAAATTGGACAGTGTTTTCCATTTCTTGTTTTGTACCATAAAGTTTAACATTCATTGGTGTATCAGAAGGCCAGTATGTGCATCTTAATGTGTCATAGTTTGCACATTCTTGAAGGATATGCTCTGAAGTCTGGTTGACTTGTCCACAATTACACTTTGCTGTTGTGCCAATTTTAAATTTTGTATACATATGGCTGTTTAGTCTATTGTGGTCAGTTCTCAGTCGAAATATGATGACCTGTTCTTGTCTGTTAAGTAGGTGGTAGTCGTCCCGTGGAGGTAAGTTCGGCTTTCGTTGTGCCTTTATTATGGATTTCTTTTGGTGATAGCTGATTGGTACATCCGGTTGCTGCATGTTAGCACCTTCATTGGAGAGTTGATCAGCTCTCTCATTTCCTGCTATTCCACAGTGTGATGGAATCCATTGCAGTATAACTCTACACCTATTTTGTACTATGGACAATAGCTCTTTTAACTCTGCAAGTTTATTGGATTGTAATGTCTCTAGTACTGACCTTGCATCTGTAAGTATTACAATAGGCTGTGTGGTCCTGTCCAATGTTAACAGTTTCTCTGCAGCTGTATAAATAGCTTTGACTTCAGAATCATAGTCGTTGCAGTAATTCCCTGTTTGTATACAAGTGGTATCAGTGGTGCCATCTGGGTATTCTAAATATACACCACTTCCTTCATTTTTTACTGCATTCTGTGCTGATCCATCTGTATATACTCTGGTCCATAGATCACTTGGGTAAACATCATCAAGGAAACTGATAGCTGCTACTCTTTTCTGCAGATTATTCTGATGTTCATCCCCATGCACACCTGCTATTGTTGTTTGGATGGTCACTGGTAGGCATGTCTGTTTTTCCCATGGGGTGTATTCTGGTTGAGATGTCAGTGGTATTGTTACCTCCGGCAGATCAGATACCTGTCTACGTAGACGCTTGGCCTGGTGTATGAAGCTGCTTCTTTTAAGCCGTCCTTGTGACAGATTCTGGAATCTTTCCTTCATTGGATGACTATGGTGGGAAAGAAACGTTTCTCCATGAATTATAATTTTAGTATCTCTACGCTCTTTCAATGACGGCATCCCTTCGATATTCTGCATTTCTATGATTGGTGTGGATCTAATTGCGCCTGTAATGATTCTAAGTGCTTGGTTCTGTACTCCATCTAGGTTTTGTAGTGTAGTGTTTGATGAACTCCATGCTGTAGAACCATATTCCAAGTGTGGTCGAATGGCTTGTTGGTATACATTTTTTAGAATTCTTTCATTAGCTCCCCAAGTTGTCCCACTCAGTTTTCTTAGTATAGCTATCTTCCTTCTAGCCTTTGTTTCTGCTTTGCTGATATGATGTTTCCATGTCATTTTGGCATCAAATGTTACACCATGATATGTTGGTTGGTCATCTACCTTTAAGATAGTTTTATTTACATAGATGTTTCCTGCTCTTTGTTTTGGTGAAAGTGTAAAAAGGGTTGCTGCTGACTTCTCTATATTGATACTAACACACCATTTGTCAGCCCAATTAGTCAAAATGTCCATGGCTCTCTGAAGCATTTTTGTGGCAACCATGGCGCTCTCATGTGTGTACCATAGAACCAAGTCATCTGCATATAGTGCTGCCTTAGTTCCACAGGGTATTTCTTAAATTAGATCATTGATAAATATGAGAAAAAGAGTGGGTGATAGAACTCCACATTGAGGCACTCCATTGCGTAGTAATACTTTCCTACTTTTCTATTGTGAAGAAAGGCTTTCGTCCATCTATACATATTTCCACATATCGTAGTTTCTCATTTTTTGAAGCAATCCTTCTTTCCATACTTTATCAAAGGTACAGCTGTACTGATTCACATGCTCACAGCTGCGCTTATTGATTTGTTTACAGCTGTATTTACTGATTTTCTGAAAGTTGTACTTATTCCTTTTTTATATCTGTAATTATTGATTTGTTTAAAGTTGTACTTATTGATGTATCTGCGGCTCTGTTTATAGATTTGTTTAAATGTGTACTTTCAATTAACTACAACTTTAGACAAATCAATAAGTAAATCTTCAAATAATCAATAAATGTAGATGTAAACAAATTAAAAATAAGTACACACAAAAATTTGTTTACATCTGTATTTATTGATTTATTTAAATATTGATTTATTGATTTGTCTAAAGTTGTACTTAATTAATTTTCTTATAGCTGTATTTATTGATTTGTCTAATAATTTAGCTGTGCTGGTTGATATATTTACCACAAAGCATACTTGCTACGTAGCTGAGGCTAATTAAAGTGCCTGTATTTGTGATACTTAAGACGGATTTTCTACAAATTGTTTCATGAATTCTGATTATTATAAGGAAGAAATGACTAGATGTATAACCATTATGTTTGTGAAGATATATTTTGTCCAGCATATATGTCTCAATATCTTTATTAGATAATGTGTTTGTGTAGCAACAGTAATTTTATATTTATCTGCTATTTAATGTATTTTGTGATGAGTGTTACATTTTACAATTTCAACTACCCTTTATCTAATTCCCATGCGATTTTTTATGAACACAGATGCAACGGCATACGCCCATTATGTGTTCAACACCTTTGACCACGATCACAACGGATCCATTAGTTTCGAGGTAAGTTTAACATTTTCAACACTCGTGTTATCTTGATCCTGTTTTTACAATCACCGAGAGAAGACCCGCTTATATCACTTGTATTCTTATTCAGACAGAGAACATTTATTTATTGGTTCTTCTTCTAATGGTTCTTTATGATAAGTAGGTTTTAAAAATAGATATCTTTTATATATTATAGAGATTATAGTCTTTGTGACTATAGTGTAATGTCACGAGCTGGTATAGCTTCTTAGAAAATTATGGATGTTCCGTTACTCTGCAACTTGAATACATTGCGAAAAGGCCCATGTTTTGTTAACATGTCAGAAATAAGACTGCTATAAGTTTAACTATGGACACGTTTCCGTTTTTCCATACTTCTTTCGTGTTTTCTTTTGGCTTTATACCCCATAGTGCTTTGTAGCGTCAGTGGTAGAATTCTCTAGAGATATCTTGTTTTTGTATAATTCATATATATTTCTTTTTGTTTACTAATTTATTTATGTAATCCATCTTTGAATGTGTGCTCAACAAATATCTCGATCTTCAGCACTGGACACAAAGTTCAGCGGTAGTTATTACTCACCACAGCCGTCATCATCATTTTATGTCTATCCCAGTTGAGCTGAAAATGTATTCTTCGACTCCGACAAACAAACAACAAAATATAAGTCATAAGTGCATAGTATGCCATAAACACCATATAATTGTATGTCATACGCCCATAAGCACTTACATAATTCCCCTTTCTGTGTCCCTAATCATTTATATAACTCTTATATGATACGTCGATAAGTATTTAACTATACGTGGTGCATCCATAGGTATGTATACGAATTCTATGTGGTGCGTCCCTAAACGTGTAATTTATTTAAAACCTGTATCCGCATTAGAAACCGATGTGCGCAATGCTTTGCACAGAAATTATACATGAATACAAAATGCATTCATTATATGTGTATACAGTATTATTCTATTCTTGATGCACTCAGATACATTGTCAATGTATTCTGAACATGTCCATGATAATAATGTGCAGTGCTAATGTTAGTACAAACTTTGCTATATATAAACAACAATAACGTGTACTGAGAATACAATATTTCTTATGTATCAATGCGAGAAATATGAGATGTGAGATATTCTTCTTCAGCGTTCATTTTCAAATTCCCACTGGATTTCTCTTGTAACAGGACAATGGTCCTACGAGATTTCCAGATTGATGTCGTCCAGAGAATGGAAATGCGTTGTGTTGCCGTTTTATTTGCGCCAATGGCCCAACACATCCGTCTTCGGTGGCAGATGTGAGATATGAACTCCCATAGTAATGTGAGACAACACCATATATAGAACGAGATACGAAATCACATAACGATGTGAGACAAGACCATATATGAACTCCCATAGCGAAGTGAGACAACACCATATATAGAATGAGATGTGAAATCACATAGCGAAGTGAGACAACACCATATATACAATAAGATATGAACTCACGCAGATCACCGTCTTGACTGCTCCAGTGTATTGGCTCTAATGTCAACAATCAATACTTTGTAAGTAGTAAGTGCATCATATAGATCATTCCCTTGACAAATCTGGTTTGTTATCTCTAATGTCAATAGCCAACAATAAGTAAGTGGCCAGTATAGCCTACAGATCATCCTACTGACCGCTCTAGTCTGTTGGTTCTAATGAAATAAACAAGAATGATTAAGTAGTCACTACATTCTACAGATCACCCTCTGGACAACTCGAGTATGCTGGTACTAATGCCAAAAAATCAACAATTAGTAAGTCGTCACTATAAGGGTACCACAATAAGCATAATTGTATTTTGTTGGTGGGGAAGAGGGGGTGGAAGAGGAATCTCGTTCTCAAAAGAAGCATTCAATCTTGTTTTCTAGCATGATCACAGAGAATTCATATGCGTTTTGTCGTCATTTTATATGCGCCATTGGTCCAACACATCTCACTTTTACCAATTCTACTGAAGTGCTGATGAATTGCTAATAAGCCAGCCTAATAGAGGACTGTATCCCTCAATTACACGCTGATCACCAACATCAAAGTTTGTCAAACATGCTTGAATTTTTTTCTGCTGTCTTGCCGACATGAATACTTCACATTTCGAATGTATGAGAAAGAAATGTTCAGTAAGTCTATTTAGCAGAGATCTGAACAACTTAAAGGAAGCATATCATTCAAATATATCTGAAGTGTCTTATTGTTTTGTGTTCAACTGGCAAATTTGATAGTTGATGGGCATGCAATACCGTAAATGCAAAGACTTTATCAATTATCATTATTATTAAACATCTGAAATAATGGTCGCGAATGATTAGCATAGGCATACTAACCCATCTGCTATGAGCACAAACATGAATCATATCCTTACATATCGTATCTTAACGCGAGAGTAAACTATTACAATGTGAAATATCAGGGGCTTCATTATGGGAATACAATTGAACAAGGAAGGGGACATGAATAATACGGATCGTGTGGTTGTTAGACACGTGCGTAGTGCCAGGATCTTCATAGATCACCTTAGTCTGTGGGGAAAACCATGAACGAGGAGATTGGTGCATTTCATGTGACTGTAAGCAGCATGATTTTGGAGATTATGGCAGGCGCCAATGATGAACGCGCATACGGCAACTCGCGAATGTGCCCTTTGTCACTCAATGAACATTATCAGAAAAATACAGATGGGTCTCATTCAAAAACAGTGGCTTGAGGCAGTTGAGATGTCAAAGCTGGAATGTGGCAAATTCATTTTCATAGCTGGTCATGTGCCTGTTTACGGTAACGATAAAGTGGATCTGCTGGCTAGCACTACTACTCTGTCTGGCGTTAGAGCAATAGATTGTGTAGACATTTTGAAATTCTTACGAGGATTAACTGGCCACCGCACGTGGTAATTGCTGCGACCTAGTACAAAAAGTTATCTTCATCTCCGACGATAAGTTGTTGCCAGGGACAAACTTGTACCTTAACGATATTCAACACTGGTAAATGACGTTATTGTGGGTGATGATTCCTTTTGAAGTCCAGAATACAGGAACGAATTTAAATGTGGCTTTGCAATAAATGAGCATTATTGTTGGCTTAGAATAATTTTTGTCAATAAACACAAAACCGGAATTTCCAGTTACCACGTAAGGATGGATGCACTCAAGTTGATCAACTGTGGACGTGTCCGGAGTGCAATGATGGTGATCCGCCGACTGACATAAACAAGAAGAACGGAGGTTAGAGATAGTGTAAAGAAGCAATCGTGCTATAAAATAAGTGGAAACAACAAACAAAATGGTTATGTAATACATGTAAATGAAGCCAGCCCAGATATCACTTTACGCTGTTTACAGAAAAAGAACATATGTTCATGTTTGAAATTAGTGCCTACCTACGTATTTTATGGTTAATTAATCTAAATATTATATTAATCTCTAAGCAACAATTAATTTAAATATATATATTTTGTTAAGGTTAGTGGTTAGGGATTTTGGTTAGTTATGTTTTACAAAACTAATCCTAACCCTATTTATATTTATATATTTAAATTAATAAGTGATAAACGTAAGCTGCTAAACATAGCCAAGGGACATAATCACATAGGTAGGCACTAATTCCAAAGCAGTTCCAGAAAATCGTATTCCAGGTTTGTGAGACATCAATGGGTAGATGAATTTTTTTAAACTACAACAATATGTGCAGTAATACATGTTCAGGTTTGAGAAGTTCAATCTTCGATTTCTCTTCATAGCATACGTACGAGGAGTAGACAGGAGCAGCAATATAATACGAATAATGTGCACATTCTCCATCAAACAACAGTACAATACATTTTAACACATTCATATAGTCAAATCTGACGGTACTTTCTTCTTCTTGTGTTCGTTATTATCAAACTCCCACAAATTAGCAGGTTGTAATCCACAGAATGAAATGCGCTGTGCATGGTTTATAGCTTTGTTACGCTGTGTCTTTCGGTCTGACACATCCGACTTCAGCATGGTCTTGAATAACGCTGACCGTCTACGGAAAGGGACAGCTAATTCCTGTCTAAAATCCTTTCTTGCTTAAAGGATGTTGATTAAATCTAGGATGGTATTTTTTATTTCTCACTAAGAGATGTATGGTTTTTTTCTATTGCCCACTAAACAATGTATGGTATTTTGTATTACCAACTAAGAAAATGTATGGTATTTTGTATTACCCACTAAGAAAATGTATGGTATTTAGTGGAATATGTATCCACTGATGTCAGTTAATAATTACTGAAGTAGAGTTGTGTATGATTTGTTTATACGAATCGTGTAGTCAAATGTGATGCAACTTATATCTGTCTCGTCACAGAACATGTTTCATGGCTCGTGTAGAATTATATGTTTTGCATAATGCATTTTTTTGTGAATTTATCTAATTTAAAAAATGTGTGTTCGCTTCCTTTATTTTCATGTGACACAACCCACGACATGAAATAAATTAAACCTAGGAAAACTTTCATGTTTGTTCTTCCATCTTTAGGAATTCGTTATGGGTCTATCCGTATTATCAAGGGGTACGTTCCAGGAACGACTACAGTGGGCCTTCAGTTTATATGACGTAAACGGCGATGGAATAATCACCAAAGAAGAGATGCTGGACATTGTTACAGCAATATACGAAATGATGGGCCGATATACGGAGCCATCAATTGACGAGACTACAGCTAGAGAGCATGTGGAACGTGTCTTTCAAGTGAGTATACAAACACGTGTCACTTCATGAGTGATAACACTAAGGATAATGTCCTATTATCACTGCTACTAATAAAACTAATAAATAGTTAATAATACAAAATGTAAAATACTACAAGTTCCAGTTATGAATTATAACCTTTTCAGTTTTTGCGGCACTCTCATCTTTTGTCAGATATCATGGCACTTTGGCTATTATTCGACACAGTAGACAAATATCCTGGCACTTTGACTATTATTCGACAGAGTAGACAAATATTCTGCCACTTTGGCTATTATTCGACAGAGTAGACAAACTACAACTATGGAAAATAGTATCATAATATGGGGTTCCACAACACTAATTAGCTTGTGCAGGAGTAGTTACACAAGTAGTCAATGTGCGGTTAGAACGAGTGCAGGTTTTCAGATAAATTTCATATACTCGCTGGAGTGCGACAAGGATGTGTTCTATTTCCTATGCTATACATTATATATATATATTTTGACTGTATATGTGAAATTGCCAACACCAGTGAAGAAGACAACCCAAACAATCTTCTGGAAACAATTCAGCAATAATATCGACATCAGAAGAACTACAGAAATATATAAATATACTCCACACAACATATAGGGACTTTAGCAGTGAAGATAAACACGCACACAAACAACTAAGTAATGTCAATATCACCACTCTGGACCATAATAGCACCATAATGGAATGCCCTTTGTTGTCAATAAGATCGCCCTACGCTTTCACTTAGATCCCCCTACGCATTCACTTAGATCCCCAAACGTTGTCACTAATTCCCGCAACGGTATCACTAAGATCGCTTTACGCTTTCACATAGATCTCCATACTCTGTCACTAAGATCGCCCTACGCTGTCAATAAGATCGTATTATGGTTTCACTAAGACCCCCCCCCCAACGCTGTCACTGATATCCCTAAACTGTCACTAAGATCGTCCTACGATGACACTAAGATCGCCCTACGCTGTCACTAAGATCTCCCTCGCTGTCAGTAAGATCCCCCAACGTTGTCACTAAAATTCCCCTCAAGCTTTCACTCAAGCGAGTGCAATTATATTTTTAATAATTATTGGCACATACATGAATATACACAGTGCTCTTCACTGAACTATACATGGACAGAGAAATCATTTTACAGACACGCTGAAGACATCATTGACACGTTTTAGAGCCACTTTGAAGACACCATTGCTAACATTTAAGGCACGTTTAAGACATTATTGATACACACTGCGGAGAAGAAATAGGTTCATGGGAAAGTATAGCACGCATTCATTCTCGACTGTCGTGATAAACTCTGGATTGTGGCAACTACTGCAGGGAACTGCTGACAATCTACTGCTTAACATAAAGTGTTAGACGAAAGCTGTTCAAATTCTGAAAGACTCCCATACATGTTCAGATTATGGAAGGAAATTTCAAGCGTGCACATGAATAATTTGTAACATTCAACATAACAGTTATCATCGTATTCATAATTATCTTTGTCCAATTTTGAATTCAGATACTCTTATTCGACTCCGACTGACAAACAATAAATGCATATTTTTATAGTAGGAGAAATATGAATATCTGAAGGAAAGGGAATAAAGACATAGAATTCAATATATCTCATCTTTATTTATTCATTAAACTGTACGTCTATACTTGATAAAGGGGTGTCAATTCTAGAACCAATTTGAAGAAATTGTTTAAAATGACTGTTATGTCTAGTATTTGTTTCATAAATGTGAATGTAATTTCGTAGCTCTTCCTAGTAATTGTATAACAATCTCCAGTAACTCAATTTGTTTCGCTGAAATCGATTTTCTTTCGGTTTCTTGTAATGGTATCTGACACTTGTCCTTGTGGAACTATGATATTGTGCAACCCCTTCATTATTCTAGCTACCTCCTTTTACCTCTCTCTCTCTCTCTCTCTCGGTGCACAGGCTTGTACATGTTTATGTGTAGTGTGTCTTTGTGAACGCGTTCATTCTGGTATGTCCTGACTTTTCTTTATTTAAAAAAAAATGCATTTTAAAAGTAGAAATTATGAACAAATTGGAAATATTCCTACCAGACTCTTGAGTCTCTGAAAAACACACTGTGAGCGTTAGTGAAAGCAATTTTCCTGCCAGTTTTGAACCTTTGAAAAATCACCATCTTAGCTGCGGAGTTAAAAAATTTTGCTCAAGAAAACGACTAAAATGAACCAGCCTTATGAATGCGCTAAATTACCAAATGGAATACTACGGTTGATGTCCTCTGCACAGAGATAACCTATTCATCCCATGTTCCCTTGGGCCATAAGACTTTACCATGAACAAAAACCAAACGCATAACATAAAAACATATGCTGACTTAGATAATGATGCCATAAATAAATTAGCATCGAAGATGCTTCACAATGACTACTCGAAATCCTCCTGGACCAGAGTATATACAGATGGGCAGGATACATGTCTTAGCAGAGCAAGCAGTCAGAAGTCAAAGAATGATCCAACGGAGGTAGCAAATAATTGATAGCATATGCTATTCAGGAACAGCCATCAACCCATAATTTGTTGGCTGAATTGATATTCTAGACACTATAAATATGTTTTGTAGTTTGCCATTGTCTTCAGAACGCAGTCTTGATGCACAATTGCATGCGGTGGAATGTGAACACTATACCTTATCGACCACAGAGCCAGACAAAGGAGGTCAACTCCAAAAAAACCAACAGTCACTACTATTCACTCTACACATTTCAAAACAGAGTGTGCATCAATCAAAGAATCAACTCTTGAGAAAACTAGTAACGAATGTTAAATGTTCTCATGACATTTACATACGTGTACAGTGTGTGTGTTATTGTTATCTGCATGTTGATCATAGTTTGTTTGTTTTTCGTTCGCTCCATTGTAACCATCACGGATATCCGTGCGATTTCCGCCGGGAGCGTGATTACGTTGTGCCACCGTTATGCGCCTTGTAGGCCTAGCACATCCGATTTCGGCATGCCTTGACAATTCGGGTGGGCTACCCTTAGCCTGTGACAGCCTCTATATCTGTCTCCAGGCACGCGTAGTGGAGACTCTTCGCCCAGACAATTTTTTGCTCTCGTCTGACTCGAACTGCCTCTCTGTTCCACTGTTTATGAACTTGCCTCGTGTAATTGGACGTGCTGTGCCTGTGGTGCCCATTGGGTACTGAACCGTTTCTCATCCGTGAGCCTGGTTCCTTAAGGGGAAGAACTCAACAGAGGAGTTGGACCCTGGCTCTTTCGCCCTCAGCCGAGGTGTCATTCACCGACATCGTGTACCCCTTGTCCAAGTTCGAGTCTCACACCACGCGTTTAAGAGCAAGGCGTTCTCGAGCTGAGCGTCCTTGTCCCAATAGCGCCTGAGCCCATCAGGTACTGAACCCTTTCTCTCTTCAAGTGTATTTCCGGTGTAGGAAAACCTGACAGTAGAGTTGGGCCAGGGCTAAATCGTTGTCCCTTTTGTGCCTGAGCGTATCGAGTACGGAACCCTTTCTCTTCGCGAGCATATTTCAGGTTTAGGAAGGCTCGACATTAGAGTTGGATTAGGTCTTCTTGCTTTACCAAACGCCAATGCATGGGTCTGGGTCTCTGCCTGTAAGGAACACAGATAACTAGAAGCTCGCTTCGAGCTGACGGAGCTTGTAGTTCCCCTTTCCTAGGAACCTTTCATTTTCTATTTGCAGTTCGCGCTGCCCTCTAGCGCTGTTCTGCCCTTTCATTGTTTCATTGTACTCGGTATTAAATCTACTTGTCTCTCGCCATGCATCTACCTTTACGTGCATTTTATATTGGCCGCCCCTCCAATGTTCGGACTGGATTGACTAGCTTCACTGTATGTCGACAGTGTCGCTATATGTGGTGCTGCTGGTGGTGTCGGAGATATTGTCTGTCTCTTGTGCAGTCAAATCTCTTTCCATCTGCTACCTCCACATTCTCGGACACGATCCCCAAATGATTTGGCCAGAATCAGCATGAGCTGCTGTATTTCTGTTTCCAGGGTGCACCGCGTGGAGGTACATTTGGGATCTTGGTTATCTGCTAACCCTGGGTCCGCCTACAGCAATGCGTTCCCTTTGCACCCCGTTGATCATAGTAAAATTCATAGCAAAAAAGTGAAGTACCCACATTATTTATTAATGCCGTAGGGGTGTGAGATGTTAGCGATCTCACATTTCAATTGCTCTGCTATATGAGGGCGGTTGTCATCTCCTCTCCCTCGTAGTCTTTACTTCCCGAATTAATCCGGTACCCATTTAAGGCTGGGTCGACCCGAGAGCCGTTGCGATCTGAAAAACATTTCCGCCTCAAGTGGGGAATTAACCCAGCACCACTCATGCGAAGCCAGTGCGCTAACCACTGCGCTACCCGTCTCCCGTACATGTAGTACATAGTAACTTGAAAATATACACACTGCAAGTCTTGAATAAAATTGAATTAGTTTTTATGAATGCAGCGTATGAGTTGTAGTCGAAGATGACAAGCGTGTTGACTCATGTTGCGAGGCGAGTGGGTACAATCTGAATGTACCTGATTCAAATTCCGTTTGCTTCATTACACGTTTGTTTTCTTGTCTTTACACGCGCTAGCAAAAGCAAATACCTCCTCAACTTCCCAAAATCAATTTTATCTCAACTAATAGATAAATCCCTCATCAAAAGCTTCATGTACATGGAAAGGAACTCGACTTAGCCATGCAGGCTAAAAGACGGATCCATCTACAAACTAGGAAAAAAGACAAATTAATCATCTTTAGCGTGAAAATATGTCACAACAGACTCAAACAACACCTGTATAAGAAATTTGAAGTTCGTGATACCGATCTGTACCCATGTGGAAAATCTACATAAAACAGAATATATTTTACAGAACTTTCCATTGTACCACACCACAAGGATTCGACTATGGTCATACGAAACAGCTCTGATGGACGTGCTCTACGGTCTTATCTAGAGTCTGGTGACCATAGTATATTTCATTGAAGAAATCCATATCAACGTCCGATTCCGACTGAAATTCGAGGAAGCCGAACAAAGAAAGAAATGTTCGAAGAGGCCTAAAATACAAAAATGACGAAAATATACGGTACATATTTTTTTTTAAATAGGCTATAAAACGACCAGTGTGATTTTTTTGTTTATTCATTTACCATGCATGTCATAAATGGAGACTACATATAGTTAGACATTGCATTGACTACCTCTTCTCGTGGACATTTATAGTTTCCAAATGTATTATTTTGACGAAGAATGAGTCGGCCGAAGATTATAGATATTGCAATATACCTCTATGCAACTTACGGACCGCAGATACAGATGTTGCTGTAAACTTCTATTCAACTTATTCTTTCTGCTAATCGACAAGAATGTGTTTCATACATAACACAATAAAATGAGAAAAATCTTTAACTTGTTTTATTTTTCTTATTGTTGTAAAGTGATACATGCTTTGGTCAAAAGACGGTCTGAAAAATGTATGCAATTGAATGCACGCGTGTTATAACAAGAAAAAAAGAAAATTATAGAATATTGTTGCATTTCATTAGTGACCAGCATTAGACGTTTCCTGTTATGTCTGAGGTTTTGTGGACATTCGCTCTATCCGTCCTTGCCATCTAAGACATCACCTTTTATTTTTATCCTCTTTCTCAATCCCTCCTCAGAATTGTCCGTGGCGCAAATTGCAAATAACTTCCCGTATCTTGACAGATCCTGCTTTGCCAGTGTCTTTCATTGGATGGCCACAAAAAACAAAGGAACAATGATCAGAAACATGTGATTTTATTTTCACAAATTGTCAAAAATCTCCAGGACTTTATAGCTTCGTAGAAATGTGTACACATCAAGCACAATTGAAAATGTTTTTTATGAAGAAAAGCAAATGGGTCCATATTTGAAATATTCAGATTTCTACTAGTGGCACTTCTTTGTGAGCATTTTCTTCTGTCGTGGGTGAGTATTAAAACTATACAAACAACAGTATGATGTATAAAATATCCCCGCCAGAATATAAGACAAGCTAAAAAAATGAACTTAAATATATGGTGTATTTCAAGTTTCTGTGCATTCATTTATGTCAGAGTTCCTCCTCTCCTTAAAATAGTGTTGTCTACGATTCATTGTCCTTCCTTATTTTCTATCATTCTACTATCCGAAATTTCTGCTTATCCCGCCTTCACTATCCTTACTCCACCTTATACATTTAAAATGTGATATTTAAATAATTATGTAAATAACGCAGTTAACCGAGCAGAGTAGAACTGTAAAATGTTATCTATCCGATAGTCTTCTTTAGTAATGTTTCCGAACGATGTTTGTCACTAAGATGTGCCTAAGCTATAGTTATCACATTTTTGGGCAGCTGTATTTATTACTAACTTCATGTTGTAAAACTACCATTTTCTCATACACAATCTCTATTATTGCCAGAAAATGGATGCTAACAGAGATGGTGTAATATCAGTGGAGGAATTCATGGACACATGTAGGCGGGTAAGTCATCAGAAAATGATTTCTAGAATAATATAATTAGAATCATCTAGAAGTATCTATATTATTATTATAATAATTCCGAAGTATCGTTACGGCCTATGTATTATTCGTTCATTCTCCTTTTACGCTGAAGTTAGCGCATAGGGCAGAGGTCAGATCTCTCCAATTATGTCTGTTCAAAGATATTCTGTGCAGTTCTTGAATAGTATGAATATTGGTTGTTTTACTTTCTCTAAGTATTGTTCTTCTGATTTTTTTCTTTTGGTCTAGCCCTTGCTCTTTTACCTGTAGGTATCCATTCAAGAGATTGGTAGTGCATTCTGTTGGTTTCTGCGCGTATTACATGTCTGATGTAGGACCAACGGGGTTTTGTGATAACATCTGTGATGAAATTTTGATGTGTCTCTTCTCTGATTTTATCATTCTTCTTCTTCTGCGATCAGTTTCCTATGCTCGTAAGTCTATACAGGAAGAAGGGCCGCCTCCATGAATTCAGTCGTCAGTAGGAGGTCCTCACGGTTGCCCCACAGCTTCACCTTCAGATCTATTTTATCATTCAATTTGAATTCACTCCAATGGGTGTTAGTTATCCTACCAAGACATTATATATATATATATATATATATATATATATATATATATATATATATATATATATATATATATATATATATATATATATATATATATTGTACTCAGGAATACTGCCATAACGCATAAATTAGTAACACACACACAGAGGAATCATCAGTGATACACAAACACGTAGGCCAGGCACATACACACTCAAAACAGATCTCAATAAAAAATATTCGTGTGACAGAACACAGAAATACACATATAAATCGGTTACATACAAACACAGCAAGCATTGTACAAACAGACATCAGGGACACATATATTCAAACACAGAAACTATCATCATCAAACCCATAACCCTTCAGGGTCGTAGGGTGTCACTCTGGAAACATCAACATAAAAATTTCGCCATACCTCTGTTATCAGTTCTTTGTTTGAGTGTGGGGAATCTTAATCATGTCCGATCTTTAATATTATCACTTCATACTTTTTTCTTCACCTCTATCCCTCTTCTTCTTCAACCCTCAACCGTTCCTGCAAGACATTTTTTGGAAAGATAATCGTGTATCACTACGTGGCCAAACCACACAGGTGTGCGACGCCACGCCACTGCCATGAGATGTCATATCGGTCTTCATGAGTATCTATTTTGCTTCTCTCGTATATGTTGGTTGTATGTTCTGTATAAACACAGAAATATAACATTAGCAATAAGAAAAATAAACCACGTAAATAAGATTTCAACGCTCCTTTCTCGTTTAGTATTTTCTCCAAGAGATCACCAAAAACTCAATCCCCAAAAATGGAGTGGGATATTTTATTTGCATGAAACACCTCCTGTAGCAATGTCTAATTATATGGAACAGCTCCTGTAACATAGGATATTTGTATGGAACACATCCTGTAGTAAAGTATATTTGTATGGAGCCCCTCCTGCAGCAAAGTATATTTGTATGTAACACCTCTTGTAGCAAATTTCTGTTTGCGCATTTCTCATTACGCAACCTTCGTGTTGCATGAATTATACTATTCGATATAGAAAATCAGATAGTGATCACTATAGCTACATAACTGTGTACTCCAGTTTGCCTGGACATGTTAAAATGTATTCGCAAGTAGAATCAATGGTTTATTTTATTTAGTCTAGTACAGAAGGCCTATATTATTAGGTTGCGTTCCGTGCAAGCAAATGAATCCTGAAGTTAACATTAGCAAAACTTCTCTACGTGTAAGAGAATATATATCAAAACATAAATATACATACACGTGACGAAAATGTCCACAAATCGCACTCATTCTATAGAAATTTATGCATATGCAGAGAGAGTTCACAGCACACAAACCTACCGCGGAACATTCACCCAACACATTTTTAGATCTAAGTCTACATATTGTTAATCAGTGACAAATTGGTAATCTGTTTCAAGAAATAAGCAATAGCAATATGTGATACTACCATACAAAAAATGCTATCCCATTACGATATTTAAACATATAGACCAATGTAGTATAGCATCTGCTGTAGTTCGACTCTTGTGACTCCACTGTGAGAACAAATCTGAAATTGAAACACAGCAATTGAAGTTATAGCAATAGTGGCTGTATGCGTATTGGTAAAGCATTACTTGCTACACATAAAAAAGTAATAAATAAGCTATAGTGATACAGCAGGTTAAATGCAAATGGTGGTGGGGGTTCCTGATCAGAAACATAGACACTAAATAAACAATTAGAAGACAGAATTGATGCCTTTGATATGTGGGTATATAGAAGAATAGAGAGAACATCATGACAAGATAAGAAAACAAACAAAGAGGTTCTAACAACAGTTAATATTAAGAAAGAATTACCAAGATAAATAAAATAAAGATCAGGCAAATAAAATATTTTTGACACATTTAAAGGCATGACACATTATTAAAGACCTTACTTGAGGGTAAAGTCAAAGTGAAGCAAGCAAGAGGTAAGCAGAGATACAAGTGGGAGAGTAACATAACACGATGGACAGGTTACAGTCTAGCAGAGTGCACCATCAAGACAAGAGATATGGGATCTTGGAGGTATGTTGCAGCCAACCTTCGTTGCGGAGACGGTACTTATGGATGATGATGATGTGAGCGTTAGGTGTGAAACACAAGCGAAATGTTTCCTTTCATTGAATACATGGCCAAAAGCAATAACAGAAGCGAAATGTTTCCTTTCATTGAATACATGGCCAAACGCAATAACAGAAGCGAAATGTTTCCTTTCATTGAATACATGGCCAAAAGCAATAACAGAAGCGAAATGTTTCCTTTCATTGAATACATGGCCAAACGCAATAACAGAAGCGAAATGTTTCCTTTCATTGAATACATGGCCAAAAACAATAACAGAAGCGAAATGTTTCCTTTCATTGAATACATGGCCAAAAGCAATAACAGAAGCGAAATGTTTCCTTTCATTGAATACATGGCCAAAATCAATAACAGAAGCGAAATGTTTCCTTTCATTGAATACATGGCCAAACGCAATAACAGAAGCGAAATGTTTCCTTTCATTGAATACATGGCCAAACGCAATAACAGAAGCGAAATGTTTCCTTTCATTGAAGACATGGCCAAAAGTAATAACAGAAGCGAAATGTTTCCTTTCATTGAATACATGGCCAAAAGCAATAACAGAAGCGAAATGTTTCCTTTCATTGAATACATGGCCAAACGCAATAACAGAAGCGAAATGTTTCCTTTCATTGAACACATCGCCAAAAGCAATAACAGAAGCGAAATGTTTCCTTTCATTGAATACATGGTCAAACGCAATAACAGAAGCGACATGTTTCCTTTCATTGAATACATGGCCAAACGCAATAACAGAAGCGAAATGTTTCCTTTCATTGAATACATTGCCAAACGCAATAACAGAAGCGAAATGTTTCCTTTCATTGAATACATGGCCAAAAGCAATAACAGAAGCGAAATGTTTCCTTTCATTGAATACATGGCCAAAAGCAATAACAGAAGCGATGTGTTTCCTTTCATTGAATACATGGTCAAAAGCAATAACAGAAGCGATAGCAGACATCATATTTTATCTGGAAAAGACGTTAGCAACTCGCTAAGTCAGATAACAATTAAATAATTCGATCAATAGATGTCACAGTTAGGCTTTCCAATGATTCAACAAATGTTTTGATTGTGGTCTTAGGTGAAAGGTGAACCGATTGCATCATAGGTCAAGGTTTACTGGACATCGAGGGGAGGGGGGGGGCAATTCGATTTTCTAAAAAGCGCTATGGGATAGGGAATTATCAATCTCTAAAATAGCCAAATATTGTGTGTCTACGTGTAGTTTCCAATGAGGCTATACGTAAATCCTAAAACGTCTAAGAACTACGGGTTTAAGGACTATATATATATATATATATATATATATATATAAGATTGACAAGATACAATGAATTTAGCTGCAACAAACCTCCAGCATCCTCTGTCTCTTGCTTTGGTGGTGCACTCTGCTAGACTGTAATCTGTTATCTCATGATGTATCTCTTCCACTTGTATCTCTGCATAAATCTTACTGCTTCCCCTTAACTCTACACTCATGTAAGGTTTTCAACAAATTGTCATGTCTTTTAATTTGTCCAAACTATTTTATTTGTGTGCTCTGTATTTCCTTTAATAGTTCTTTTTTCATATGGAGTGTTGTTAGAACCTCTATGTTTGTTTTATTCTCTTTTCGTAACGTCCCACCTACTTTTCTGTATACCCATATCTCAAGGGCATCAACTATTGTCTTCTATTTGTTTGTTTATTGCCCATGTTTCTGAGCCCTATATTAATATATATTGTTTTAGAATACATTAATGAACCTTACAAGTATGGTAATAATGAAACAGACATACAGTAAAATAAAGAAATCCCCCGTACATTAACTACAGAGGTAGAATAATCTATACAACACTTAACATACAATAAATCTCTTTGACCAGATATTACAAAGGACGAGTTAGAATTACTAGGGGGGTACGGCATAGACATAATCACCAAAATGCTAAATTACATCTACAACAGTGACGATATTCCAACTGATTTAATGCACACTATATTCATAGCCTTACACAAAGAAACCTGAGTGAGCCAAACAATCAGTCTTATGAACCAGATTACCAAGATCCAATATCGTGTAATCATGAGACGAATAATTAAAAGGAGAGATAAAACTAGAAATTGCAGAAGTTTAATCTCAAAGAAGAGATTTGTGGAAGGAAAAGGCACAAGAAATGTCATATATATATATTATAATAGGAACATTGATGGAGAAAGCAATAGAAGTACAGAATGACCTGTACTTGGGCTTCACAGATAATTGTAAAGAATTAGACTAGATGAAGCATTCAGCAATAATAGAAAAACTTAATTTTGTAAGAAAATTTTTTTTTAAGTATCGTTATACCCCTTTTCGTATGCCTTGCATATGTCGGTATGTTTTGCATCTTAGGGGTAGAAGAGTTGTCTGGAAACGACAGTTTTGCGTGCTTCATATGTTTGTGCGTTTTCGTTAATTTCTTTATTTCTGTAATCCACTTGTGCATGGTCTCGCCCTGGCTCTGTATCCATCATGTCTGTATAGCAATGCTTTTTTGCGGGGAGCTATCTTATGGTAGTATGGAAGCAGGTGAAAACGAATTAATCTGTTGTCTTCTGATGTAATCCAGGATTGACATGGTGTTTGTTAGTCTTCTGATGTTTTAATTTCTGACTCTATCTCTTATTGTTACTTGGAGAATTATATGTAAATAAGTCATATAAGTTGTAACAAGTTTTCGTTTGTTTTTAGTGTCCACGTTTGACATTGGTAGCATAGTGATGGTATGATGATCGATTTATATTGTGTTGATTTTAGTGTTCATGTTCACATGCTTAATTTTGAAAATATGAGACATTTACACAAAGATCTGGTATGTTATGTTGCATCTATATTGGGTTTCTTTGGTGTTTTATTTCCATTTGATGATAGGATGTTTCCAATGTAAATGAGTTCTTTCACTTGCGTAAGTTGTTGGTCATCGATGAAAATAGTCGCATTTTTTCAGCTTTGCAATTGACATTACCTCGGGTTTTTTATGTGTTTATCGTCATATTAGAGTCCCCACATGTTGTGCGGTCTATGTATACAATCGATATGCGTAAATCAGGGAGATATGACACATTCTGGCGTACACCAGAGTGTATGTGGAATTTGTCTGAAAGCCTCACACTCAGTCTAACTGCACATTGACTACCTGTGTAAATACTCTTGCACAAGTTGTTTAAGTGCTGTGTGATCCCATACTTTGATTTTTTTTTGTCTACTCGAAGGCTTTTACTTGGTCGACAAACGTGATATGCAATTCTTATTTGTTTTCAGTTGTTTTTTCTGTCAGTTGTCTAAGTGCAAAAATGTCATCTGTATAGCTCTTATTCTTATGGAATCCCATTTAAGTGTTGCTAGGTTGTGGTTCGAAGAATGTAATCTTCGTTCTATAATTCTGTTGAAAATTGTTCCATTATGGTTTAGACGTGAAATATCTGTATTTTGTGCAATCTCTTTTGCTACCTTTTTCTTCCACATAGGTATTATTACAGCTTTTCTTTCTTGCTTTCTGGTGTTTATTGTGTATTCTATCTTACGTTAAATGGCCTATACAACGATTTTATCACTACTCTATTTAGAGTAGATATCTGCTGCTGTCTTGATCAAACCGACTTGTATGTTATATGGTTCTGGGACTGTGTTTGATGGAGCTGCTTGTATGGCATTTTCTATTTTTACTAGCAATATTTTTTTGTTATATTTCTTCCGTTATATTGCTTACTCTATTGTCATCCCTCTGTCTTTTAGATTTAGCAATTCTTTAAAAGACAGTTGCCATGTTTCCATGCTTCTTTTCAGGTCATTGATTGTCTTTCCATTTTCATCAAATATTATTGTGGTCGGTTCATACTTATCTTCACTGTTTATCATGATCTTAATTTTCGTGTAGATTTTCTTCGGTGATTATTTGTACCCTGTATGTAATGATTCGTTATTTTCGTGTTACGTTTTGGTTTTGCCATCTTAAACTATTTTCTGTGTTATTGATTTAACTGGCCTCTACTCAATATAATCTTGTCTTTGCTTGCAGCCAATTTCTTAATTTTTGTTTCTAATCTTTCATGACACATTTGACTTCCTCTTTCCACCATGGTATCACTTAGGGTTTCCTATCCTTTTGTTTCATGTATCCACATGTTTCTTCTGAGTATTATCGTTTTCTAGAATATTTCCCATTCTTCTTCAATTGACTTGTCAGCTATTGGTAGCATTTCACATTTTTCTAAGGTTTTCTGTTTATACTGTTATCGTATATTGATATCTAAGAGGTTTATGAGTTTAGCTTCCATATTTGTTCTAGCTAATTGTTTTTACTTTCCTTGTTGTTCTTCTTTCTATTTATTTTAATTGATGTTATTACTGCTTTGTGGTCGGTGTCTGCACATACATTTGGTAATGCTCTTCTAACCAAATCTCTTATAATACGTCTACTATTTCTTTTTGCTAGTATAAAAATCTATATGACTTGTGCAATTAAGGTCGTTCCATTTGATCCACTTGTATCTCTGTGTTTAAACAAGGTATTTAACATGATTGAGAAACATGATCGCATACGCCACTCATCATGACATTTGATTGATTGGTTCTTCATTTAACTTTTGTTTCACATCTACCATAATTTGGGATTATCTTCCCATAATATTGGAAATAATCTACTTGTTGTAGTATCTCTCCATGCATTTTATGTTTTACATATATTTTTATGCGATTTTGCCGATTAATTATCATGGTGCTTTTTTTTATCTATTCCATTTTCTTTACTTGATTTTTCCACTTGATCTATTAGTGTCTGTAGTTTCTGTTTACTTTCTGCCAAAACGACAGTGCAATCTGCTTATCGCAGTGTTTATTATTTTCCCACTGATCTTGAGTCCTAGCTGTATGTCTAAAAATGTTCTCTGTGTAGATGTCAAATCGTTTGCATGATAAAATATATAATTGTTTTACCTCTATTTGTATTCATATGCATGCTGAATAGCTGTTTCCATACCTTATTGATACAGTTTGTTGCCAATATATCATCTTGTGTATAAGTATTAGCGGTGCTTAAAAATAATAAAAACAGAGTTAAATAGCAATAGACGATGCTCTTCAATTGTTATTATTACGATATTCTGATTATCATTATTATTATTATTATTATTATTATTATTATTATTATTATTGTTTTATATAATTGCTAATACCGCCTACATACATTGCCACATTTCAATCTAAATAAAAGAATGCATATGCAATTTTGCATACATTTTTAATAATTTATGTTTGTTTTACAGGATGAAAACATTTCCAACGGGATGTCAATTTTCGATACTGTTCTTTGATAGATCAACTTTGCCTGACTCCCAGTAGATCTGTATTTTATCACCGCCATCTGGTGTCATCATCATATTGATACGGTATCAGTCACGATCTGGACGTTACGGTTGATAGAATTACTTCAGACATCCCAAGCCTACAACAGAACAGATTTGTGCACAAATATGATCAATTCACAGCTGTTTTGAGATGTCTATTTAGTATGTTTTATGCGCATATAATTCTGCTGTTCACTTTAGAACATTGATAAATATACAGCACTTTCAATTTACATCTACACCCAAGAACGCTAAAAAGAAAACACACATTCTTACATGTTACATATGGTCGTGTCACGTAAATGAAGATACATTATATCTACAAGTTGGTAGTATATCCTAGCCAGGACGCAGTGAGCTACTCAGAATTGTCTGGTTGTAGAGATTTTCTAGGCAATATCGTGCGTTCAGTAGGTTGCTTTCAGTACGGTCTAGGTGCACAGTTGTCAGCCCTGTATATTTAACCTAATACGTTTGTCCCTTGGGTAAAGTTGTATATCTCACATCGTATATACGGTTATATTATATACAGTACTACCACACATATTTAATATAACAGGAAATAAAATAATGACACTCTAAACCGTCGTGAAATCAACCACAATAGCTCCACATTTAATGATATTATATACAACATGAGTTAATAGCAAGATCTAAAAATGTCTAGATCAAATGTTATTACATCCCACGTATAAGATGTAGAACATGGTAAACATTATTATATATCACTAGCAATTCTACAAATGTTTAAAGTTTTAATATTTTCACAGTACGTCCTAAAAACGTCTATTTTATATTTTAAGAAAACCATCTCACAGCAAGAAATTCTTGCACAATACCAACAAATGAGATAAACATCTGAGTATACTCAAAAACGTAGAAGTCCCAAAACCACAAGGAGATAACAGTGGAAAAGAAATCGAAGAAAATGAACAACAACGCACAATATAGCCACTATCAAAAGCATTTGTAATATTTACGTTCCTTCTTTAAGTTATAATAGCTTAAGGGTCTTTAATGCAAAAATTTAGCCCTACTTCTGGTGCCAAACATTTTCAAATGGAAATTAATAATTGTATTGCGTTTGGTTGTTCTTCAACCCGCATATGTTGAGTGTCGCCATATTGGAAGTTCGCGTCCGTCTAGTCGTTGCTAAATAATCCATCAGAATTTACACTCGTTGACACAAATGTCATAATAATAATTAAATCTTAGCTCCAAGTTGAAAATAACGAATAGCACGGCAATCGTTTTATTAGATTGAAGCTGACGGGCTGGGCACGACATTACTTCCATGACCGCCATGTTGGGCTACGTTATTTCTATTAAGTCTTTACTAATATCAATATTATATTTTGAAACAAACACTTCTGTAAAATTCGACAGCTTTCTACAAACTTATTTACTAAAAGTGATCATTCTATACTGAAACAAACACTTCTACTGTTAAATTACACAGATTTCTATGTGTATTTACAAAAATCATCATTCTATAATGAAACAAACATTTCTTCTATCCTGTTTCTCATGAATATTTGAGCTGTTAGAGGCGTTAGTAATAGTATAATTAAAACTAGTTCAGAAGAAGACATGTTTATAGGTGCGTTTCAATAGAAAGGACTTATGACCAACACAGTTATCGTGTCCTTGTTCAATATGGTGAGGTTTCCCCAAAAACTTGATTTTACACTCTAGAAACAATGAGGCTAAAACAATGAAATTGGAACATCATCATCCGGTGACATATTAATTGCAGAGAGTAGTCTTCCCTATGGATCCCTGGATTTCTCCACGGTCTTGAGCAAGTTGGCCTGCCTCTTTTAGTGACATGCGCAGGCGTGTCTTTTCTCCAACTGCGTCTTAGGCATCCTTTCCCCCTATTTGCCTTCTATTATCCTTTCCAGTAACTCTCCATGCCGTCGTGTCTATTAATGTGAACGAAATTAGAACAGTAAGACTAAATGATACTAAAACAATGAGCTTAAAATAATGAGATTAAAACTCTCAGCGATGTGCAGTGTTTTGAGAAAAAATACAATCTGCCCGAAAGAGGTAAATAAAAAAGTTGTATAGATGAAACGCTGTGAAACACAGGAGGAAAGTCTCAATATGCAGGCGTGTCACCTAATATGATTTTTTTTTTCCATTTTCGGTAATTAGTATGATGGACCACTGACGAGCACCTTAGATTTTAATGTATCTACATATATACACATAATACCCTCATTAAGATCCCTCGGAAATTTCACGAGGGCGGGATCGCCGTGTATTAAATTGTTAGAATACCATTGAAAATCTTTTCATGATAAAAATGTTTACCAAATAAAGTGTATTATGTTCATGAATGCATAATATATATTTTTAAAAAATAAGGAAACGTTGTATATTAATGTTTTTATGGGTGTAATACCATTTCTCTAAAGTGTTTAGTTTGGAAGGGGAAGATTGTATTTGGTCTAAAACGAAAAGCATAATAAGCTACTAAAATGGTGTCAGTACTTAATAGTTTATTTTAGGAATCTATCTGAAGATTTGAAATGAAATTAAGTAAAAAATAATAATATACCATTAAAATGCACGCAAAATGTGTTTGTTCACAGTTTCTTAGCAAATTAAAATGTTCAACTAGTGTAAATTTATGCAGAATATCATAGGTCATATATCAAGTCAAAAGAGTCACGTATCCAAAGAAAAAATATCTGGCTTAACAGGAAAACAGCTATGTGCACAAAAATGATTAAAATATATCAGTATAATTGGTTGTTTTACATACAAATTATACCAGGTAAGACGGGAAATTTTGTCATATGCATTTCAATTTACAAATGGCATCATACCGGTCTGCATGCTTGTCCACCCCTTTTCAGCATCATTTTCACATCAATGTATCTATGGTTGTGAAGGTTGAATATACTGATAACTGCACTCACTGCTAGATTGGAGAAAGATATGCAGGTCAAAATGGTTAGGACTTCGACGACGTGTTATATTTTCGGCAGAATCTGTGGCACAGTACATCAGGCAAAGACTCCCGCATCGCTGTGAAGTATCAATGACTCCAGCATCGCTGTGAAGTATCAATGACTCCCGCATAGCTGTGAAGTATCAATGACTCCCGCATCGCTGTGAAGTATCGATGACTCCCGCATCGCTGTGAAGTATCAATGACTCCCGCATCACTGTGAAGTATCAATGACTCCCGCATCGCTGTGAACTATCAAGTCAGACGCACAGAGAATACGTCCTCTCAAAAGGAAAGAAAAGAAATACACAAATGCCAAATGCCCGTGTACTGCTGGTGCCCTAGAGTGGAGCAAAGAATAGCAGTATGCCATGTATGTCTTGGTTATAATATATTCTGCAAGGACTACATTACACCACACCAGTTCAGGGAGGAGCACTGGCCCACAGAGACCGACATTCAAGAAAGCTGTACGGGAGCCTTGATGAGCTTTCAAATACAGCAGACTGGAATTAAACCAAGTTCGTTCTAGCTGATCCAAATCGCCTCGCAACTCAAGTAAACAGGTTTTCCGTACTTGATCCACATCCACCGAAACAGTTTTGATCTCGTCAAGACATTCAACCTGTGTCCTTAAGGCACTGAGAACGACCGATCGAGAAAAGGACTATTACAACAATAACTAACACCCCCGTACAAGTATTGAAGTATCAGTGAAATATTGAAATTTGTGTTTCTGAGGATACTTCTATACCTGTACGGGATGTTCTTTGTTGTAATAGTCCTTGTCTCGATTGGTCAATTCTCAGTGACTTGAGTACACAAGTTGAATGTCTATAATGTCTATACGAGATCACTTTTTTCTGGTGGGGGGGGGGGATTCATTCTATTCACTGACCTGGTTGATCAAGTACGGAAAACCGGTTTACTTGAGTTGCAAGGGTATTCGGTGCCGCTAGAACGAACCTGGTTCAATTCCCACCAGCTGTAAGAATTATTTTCAGTTACCCTAAAGCTAACTACTTGAATGCACTTGTTTGAAATACAAAAGCATTTTTCAAGAAAAAAACCGGATTTGCTTTGTAGACATGCTAAACTGTTAACGAGAAGAAGATAAAAATCATCCCTAGGATATAACTTGGTCGCAGAAAAAAATGCGGATTAGCACTGCATTTTACATTTCACTTCAATATTTTAGAAAAGGGAAACTACTTCGTGACATTTAGTAGTTGGTATTTGTTTTGTCCCTTAGATTGCCAATTTTATTCTAACACAAATGAAACTTATTTTTATTTGGCTAAATAAAATGTGCTTCTTATGGCGATCTTATTTGCTCTTTTCAACTTTGTACATTAGTCCATTTTGGTTATATCACAGCTTTTAGCAATCAAAATATAGTGAAAGCCACGGTTCTGGTAATCCAGCTACCTATATTTCTGTGTACAGTGAAACTAAAACGGAAAAAAGTACTGATTTTATACAAAATAATAAAAAATATTTTAAACACATCAGAGGTGGTGGTGACTGGATTTGACAACCGCGACCTCCACTATTTTTATGACTGTAAAGATCTAATACTACCATATTAAACTAACTATTGAAATGGGCATATCTTACCATAGAAGATACATCTCACGTGACCAACATGTTTATACGGTACGCTAGAGGTAATCAGTCTAGTTGAGTTATTGCTAGGTAGTTACCGTACATATTTTGTTGCCATACAGTACATCGGAAAAAGTGTCTATACAATTTGGCACATAGCAGACAATTGACACTTCATCTGTATGTAATGGAACTGACTCTGTACGTGTACTATGATCAGTACATTTAGACTGAAATAGACTTTATGAATAATGTGCGCAGTTGAATATATGGTATGTGTAAAATGATGTTCTGTATTTTGCGTGCAAGATAGTCCATATATTACGTGTGTAATTTAGCTTACATATTCTTTATTATTATTTCTGTGCAACATATATATTCTAGTGATAGGACTTATTCATTGACGTTCTGAATAACTCAGGATTCTGTGTGAGTTAGCCTGCTGCAACGCAGGACACCTTAAGCACTGGGGCATGTCTTTCGTCTTTTGTCGTCTTACTCGGTCTTGTCACATGTTATCAGCTCTTGCATTACAAAATTAGTTTTCGCATGCTGTTATGTCTCTGTGTGCAAGTATATCCATAGCACCTCAACGTTCTTATGATATTTAAGGACAAATATTTTCACATGTAATGGTCTTAACACTTCTTGATTGTTTTCTTTACCCAATTGTCCATAGTATTATTCACAATATCCTACTGTAGTATCTATTTTTAAGAAATATATTCTATGCTCCACTATTTATCAACTATCCATGTTTCACAGCTATAACTTGCTTCTCGAATATGCCTACACTTGCTGTAAATATTTTCTCTTTTACGCTATGTTGGCTTATTGGTGAATACGATGTAAGGTCCGTAGTGTTGTTCATGACAAACATCATATCTACGGTTAATGTGGTAAACAACATGCTGCCGACTTTACTTTCCAGAAAATTTGGTCACGTTTTCATTACACGAGAGGACTTAAGAAGGTTGACGACTTCAAAATATTTCAGTTGAACTGAAAATTAAACCTTGGATCACCCGAACATGAAGTCAGTTTACTAACAACTAAGTTACCGATACTTGCTGTAATCATATGTTATTTAGTTTACTGATGGTGATTTGCCAAAGATTATCATTTCAGCTAGTTTTAATTTGGATAATGTCATTCATTCTATATAACATGTGAAAGACATTTTGGTATCATATCATATTCAGGACGCTGAAATGAATCCAGTATTTTTGCCTGTAGTGATTTTCCTCGCTATACTTTACTTAAATAGTTCCAATTTAAACTTTAGGTTGCAAATAGATCGGCGAGCTGAGAATTTATAGGAACGTCTCCAGAACTGTGATACTGGTCCAATAATAAAGGTTGTCATTGCTTTTTGGACTGTGTGGATGCATAACTGTCTGCAAATAAAATTGAATCTGATACCTTGGCTATACGAGACACGCTCTATACATGTCCTCCACAGAGTCGAACATTTAAAAGGTACAGGGCGCATTATGTGTACAATATTTGTGATCATGAAATATCTGATCAAATATAATTTGTGTTTCTTGCAATCTTTGAGCACAAGGTTTTGCACGGGGAGCCGCATTAGCGCAGTGGTTAGCGCACTGGCTTCGCATATGAGTGGTCCTGGGTTCATTCCCAGTTGACGCGGAATTTGTTTTTCAGATCGCAACGGCTCCCGGGTCGACCCAACCTAAAATGGGTACCGGATTAATCCGAGAAGTAAAGAATGCGATGGAGAGGAGATGCCTACCGCCCTCATTTGCAGAGCCTCTGAAATGTGAGATCGCTAACATCTCACACCCCTACGGGATTAATAAATGCTATGGGTTATTTTACTTTACTTTTATTGCATGTACCACTGAATTATCGCATTCTATAGATATTTCTTTTAACAAAAATTGCTCTATATCACGAGTAAATTTGTGTTTAAAATTAGAATAGAGCACCATTCAACTGAATTGCTATAGCTGAAGGGGCAATATTTAGTACAATCAATATTATTTATTACATTTAATATACATTTATTTAAATTCTAAACTGAGAAAGAACTTAACAAAGAATATATAGCTTCGTTGTTAACGATATTACTTTTGATGCAGAAATAAATTTTTGTTAATGAAACCAAAGACTAAATATGACCATGAATTAAACGATGACCTTAAGAAGGGTCAATCAGTATTTCCTGAACACCAGATTGGGCTATAGTAAAATATAGCTCTATTTTGTTGTCAATGTAGAAGCTTATTCCAGGAATGTAAATTGGACATATATCACATCAAACTGCTTTGTATTTTACTCTCGGTCACAGAGAGAGACTGGCGAATCAATCAGTGAGGAAAACTATTTAAGTTTGTTTTTTATGAAAGCAGAAAACTATATTTATTACGGTTACTCTAGCGGTTTAATTTTTATGTACAAAAGTCATGCTTATGACAAATTTATTGTTTATTTGCGAACACTCTAGTACAACCCCGTGAATTTCTTAATAATATTTCAATGTGTATTTTGTTCAGAGCTTGACAGCACAACATTGATATTTTACTGTCTCAGACTAGCCATCCAAGTTTGTATTTGTCCTATATATAGAAAACCAGTATATCTGATTTCATATTAAAACTTAATGTATTAGGTTTTATACATTAAAAGATTATAAGGTAACCATCCCAGACACTTTAGTAAACAAGAAAGTGGCAAGTTGTACAGCAAGACTCACTGTAGTGATTCTTCACTGTGGTACTTCTCTGACCCATGAAAATTTGGTCACCTCCCGAAAACAGCCATTGCAGTGTGAAATGTTTTCAACTTTGGAAGTTCCACTGTGCGGTATATAAGATGCTTATTGGAATTCTTGTAATAATCAAATGTTTATTGGATGAGTTGTAGCATGTTGTCCATTACCAAAAGGTATCAGGTCCATTACCTGATGCTAATCATCTGTCAGTAACCGATGCCAACAGCCTAAGCACTGTTCAGCATTGTGAACAACCCTTATAGGAAAATGCTGGTGATCAAGAAATAATTCTTCTTGTAAGCAGGTAGCTATTCCCATAGCCTTTCTTTCAAATGTACAATTTTTTCATATTGAGATGCGACTTGAATTCACATTAAGTTGTCCCAAACGCATGGTTGTGTAAGGGAAATGAGATCATGTATGCATTTTTAGTCCCCGAAAGGAGGCACTTCAATGCACCGAAATCATCATATCTCGCCCGGATCACCAGGTCCTGCTAGGAACACAAAACTCACTTCTTGGTCAACTATCGTATTATTCTGATGTCAGATGTCTTCACTCATCAATAATGATGTCATATCCAGCAATCCTTGTCACCTAAGAGTCTGCTATAAAAGGATAACGGTACAACATATCTTCCTTATACATGGGAAATCCTTAATACAGGACAGAAGTGCTAAATTTAAGACAAGATGTGACAATGATTGTTTTCAACAGGTGGCTGGTAGTCAACATACTCTCCAAATTCTCTTAGTCACCAGGAAAGAAAACAATGGCCTTATTGTTTGTCCTCTGATCTAGAAGTCTTTGACTCGGTTGCCACAGGCGAGACCTCCCTATATATTTCACTACAGTAATTTATCATATGACTACAGTAATTTATTTCAGATTATGTATTTGACTACAGTAATTTATTTCAGATTATGTATTTGACTACAGTAATTTATTTCAGATTATGTATTTGACTACAGTAATTTATTTCAGATTATGCATTTGACTACAGTAATTTATTTCAGATTATGTATTTGACTACAGTAATTTATTTCAGATTATGTATTGACTACAGTAATTTATTTCAGATTATGTATTTGACTACAGTAATTTATTTCAGATTATGTATTTGACTACAGTAATTTATTTCAGACTATGTACTTGATTATAATATTTGTCCCATACTATGTACTTGACTATTATTTTTCCCTGACTATGAAATTGATTTCAGTACATTTTTCAAGAGTTTATTTGTTTGCATTATTTCATCATGAATGTAACATATTTCCAATTGGGAGTTTAATGTTTTATCGTGAGTGACGCAATGTATTATTTTGAATGAAAAAAATATTGTAAATACTACCTGCATACCAGTGATTCGCCAGAAAAATACTATTTTCACAAACGTGTGCCCAGTTTTGTACCTAATATAAATGCACGGACATGACAAACACGATTTCAATAAAATGTTGCTTTGTGAAACGTATAGTTATATTCTAAGATCCGTGTATACTCCAAAGATTTTTAACTTGTCCATGTTTAAGTAATAGAATGAAATCACTATTCATCATCATCATCAAGTGCCGTCTCCGCAACGAAGGTTGGCTGCAACGTATCTACAACATCTCCTGTCTCTTGTCTTGGTGGTACACTCTGCTAGACTGTAACCTGTCCATCGTGTAATGTTACTCTCCCACTTGTATCTCTGCCTACCTCTTGCTCGTTTCCCTTTGACTTTACCCTCAAGTAAGGACTTCAATAAGGTGTCATGTCTTTTAATGTGTTTAAAGTATTTTATTTGCCTGATCTTTATTTCTCTTAGTAGTTCTTTCTGCATATTAAGTGTCTTTAGCACCTCTTTATTTGAAATCAATATTATTATACCATATATAGAAAAAAAACATTTTATCCTGTATTTATATCTAATATGTAATATTTAATATTTATTATTGATCACTGGATTGGTCAAGTAGATTAAATAACTTCGGAAAAGAATAGGACCGGTATTGTACTCTTGTTATGTGACTTTATTTTGTGCAATGGGTACATACGGTGAATTCCTAAGTGACAGTAACAAGAAAGTGAACTTTTGACTTCATATGTTAATCTTTTGGCATCAAGCATTTAACATCGTTGTAGGCATTGGTGGACTGCAGTTAGAAATATGACATGAGACAAAAGATAGATTAAATACAGTAAATTACTATTTACGGTTGTCTACTGGTAAAAAAAAAGTCAAATACTGCATGTTTCCCGTTAAGGAATTGAAGAGACGTATTTTCTAGCTGCGTGATAATGGCCACATGCTTTTGCTGTTACCACGTCATGTACAGGGTTGTTTTTTAAATTTACCTTCTGACAGAAAAAAAACCAGTCCTTACAGTGGATCGAAATCTAGACCTCACCTATGTAGACCAACGCTCTAATTTCTCAGCCATGCGTCACCAGTAAATTGTACAAACTGACGCCTTGGCCTGCTTGTGACACCCTATTATGTACAATACTAATTGAAGTTTTTTATCTTTATTACTGTTTAATGTTCCTAATTATTAAATTGTACACTACACGTTTATCTCTTGAAATGGTAACAGCATTTGAAACATAACAATAATTTGTTGTAGTCGTGTTTCGTTATATAATTATATTAATGTTGCCTTGATAATCTGGTTTGAGAACCATTGTACTTTTAAAATATGATACGTACATTTAATATGCACTGATCAATTGCTAACGAATACTATTTATCTGAAAGACTTATCAATAACATATTGCTTCTTTGATAACGGTTTTATTTTTGATGTAGAAATTATTTTTTTAATGAAACCAAAGACTAAATATGACCATGACCTTTGACAAACTGAGAAGCGTCAATCAGTATTTCCTGAATACCAGATTGGGCTATAGTAAAATATAGCTCTATTTTGTTGTCAATGTAGAAGCTTATTCCAGGAATGTAAATTTGACATATATCGCATAAAATCTGCTTTGTATTTTGCTCTCAGTCACAGAGTAAGTAAAAGTAAAAGTAAAAGTAAAGTAACCCATAGCATTTATTAATGCCGTAGGGGTGTGAGATATTAGCGATTTCACATTTCAGAGGCTCTGCAAATGAAGGCGTCCTCTCCCTCGCAGTCATTACTTCCCGGATTAATCCGGTACCCATTTGAGGCAGGGTCGACCCCAGAGCAGTTGCGATCATAAAATATTTCCGCCTCAACTGGGGCACTCAAATGCGAAGCCAATGATCTAACCACTGAGCTCACGCGGCTCCCTCTCTGTCACAGAGAGAGACTGGCGAATCAATCAGTGAGGAAAACTGTTTCAGATTGTTTTGTAGGAAAGCGGAAAACTGTATATTTATTACGGTTACTCTAGCGGTTTAATTTTATTTATAAAAGTCATTCTTACGTTAAACTTACTGTTTATTTGCGTAAAATCTAGTATAATCCCGTGAATTTATTTTGGCAAATTATAATATTTCAACGTTTATTTTGTTCAGAGCTTGACAGCACAACATTGATATTTTAATGTCTCAGACTAGCCATCCGAGTTTGTATTTGTCCTATATATAGAAAACCAGTGTATCTGATTTCATATTAAAACTTAATGTATTAGGGTTTTTTTCACATTATAAAATTATACGTTAACTACCCCAGAAAATATAGCAAACAGGAACGTTGCAAGTTGTACAGCAAGGCTCACTGTACTGATACTTCTCTAAACAATGAACATGTGGTCAGATCCCGAGAGCAGTCATTACAATATGAAATGATTTCAACTTTGGAAGTTGTACTGTGTGATATATAAGAGGCTTATTGGAATTCTTGTAATAATCACATGTTGATTGGATGAGTTGTAGCATGTTGTCCATTACCAAAATGTGTTTTATATGGTATCAGCAGCTCTGTTTCGTTGACCCTGCTGCTAATTATCTGTCAGTAGCCGATGACAACAGCCTAAGCACTGTTCAGCATTGTGAACAACCCTTATACGATAATGCTGGTGATTAAGAAATAATTCTTCTTCTTGTAAGCAGGTAGCTATTCCCATAGCCTTTCTTTCAAATGTACAATTTTTTCTTATTGAGATGAGACTTGAATTCACATTAAGTTGTCCCAAACGCATGGTTGTGTAAGGGAAAGGAGGTCATGAATGCATGTTTAGTCCCCGAAAGGAGGCACTTCAATGCACCGGAATCATCATATCTCGCCCGGATCACCAGGTCCTGCTAGAAACACAAAACTCACTTCTTGGTCAACTATCGTATTATTCTGATGTCAGATGTGTTCACTCATCAATAATGATGTCATGGCCAGCAATCCTTGTCACCTAGGAGTCTGCTAGAAAAGGATAACGGTGCAATATCTGTTGGTGGCATCTCTTCCTCATACATGGGAATTCTTTAATACAGGACAGAAGTACCAACAGGTGGCTAGTAGTCAGCCTACTCTCCAAATTCTCTTAGTCGCCAGGAAAGAAAAACAATGGCCGTATTGTTTGCCCTCTGAGCTAGACATCCATGATTCTGTTGCCAAAGGCGAGGCCTCCATATATATTTCACTACAGTAATTTGTTCATATGACTATAGTAGTCTATTTGTGAATTTGTTCCTGACTACAGTAATTTATTTCAGATTATGTATTTGACTATATTATTGTTCCCTAACTATGAAATTGATTTCAGTACATTTTACCAGAGATTATTTATTTGCATTATTTTATCATGAATGTAACATATTTCCAATTGGGAGTTTAATGTTTTCAATAAAATGTTGCTTTGTGAAGCTAGTTATATTCTAAGAGAATTTTATACTCCAAAATTTTTAACTTGTCCATTTTTAAGTAATAGAATGAAATCAATATTATTATACTATGAATAGAAAGAAAAACATTTTTCCTGTATTTATATCTAATATGTAATATTTAATATTTATTAATGATCACTGGATTGGTCAAGTAGATTAAATAACTTCAGAAAAAATTGGACCAGTATTGCTCCCTTGTTATGTGACTTGATTTTGTGTAATGGGTACATATCGGTGAGTCCTTGAAGTGACGGTAACAAGAAAGTGAACTTTTGACATGACATGGAAATCAGACTATGAACTGTAATCTATCCAATATTTAATATCCTTGTAGACATTGGTGTACTCCCGTTAAAAGTATGCAATGAAGTAAAAAGAAAGAGTAAACACAGTAGGATACTATTTAAGGTTATCCACCGGAAATTATATACAGTGAAAGCTCGACCTGTCCGTGACACCCTTTATGCACAATACCAAGTGACGTTTTTTATCTTTACTACTATTTAATGTTCCTAGTTACTAAATTGTACTCTACACTTTTATCTCTTGAAATGGTTACTGTATATGAAACACAATAATAATTTGTTGTAGTCTTGTTATGTTATATAATTATATTACTGTTGCCTTGATAATCTGGTTTGAGAACCCTTGTACTTTGAAAATATAATACGTACATTTAATATGCGCTGAATAATGACTAACTAATACTATTTATCTCATGTATGTTATTACTTTTATCTATTGGTGATCCTATTGTAGCTGTGTGAATGTTATGAATAAATGTAATTTGTTACGGTAATTTATATAATGGATCATTTCATTCTAGTTAATAGTATATCCCAATCCTCAAAATGATCAAAGAAATATTATTTCGGTGCGTGTTTTTTCTGGTTACATGAGTGATTATTTTTAATTTCTTCTTTGATTACAAAAATGATTTTTTAAATGTCTTCGAGTGTCTAGTTACAAGAATGATTTCTCTATTTTGCCTTTGTTACAAGAATGATTTTTCTATTTCTTCTTTGCTTGGTTACGAGAATGATTTTTTTCTATGTCTACATTGGTTACAGGAATGATTCTTCCATTTCTTCTTTATTTCGTTGCAATAATGAATTTTCTCATTCTTCTTTGCCTTGTTACAAGAATGGATCTTCCATGTCTTCTTTGTCTGGTTACGATAATGATTCTTCCATTTCTACTGTATTTCGTTGCAATAATGATTTTTCTATTTCCTCTTTGTCTGGTTACAAGAATTATTTTTCTATTTCCTCTTTGTCTGGTTACAAGAATTATTTTTCTATTTCCTCTTTGCTTTGCATGAGCATTTGCCCCTCATGGAAAAGCTCAAGAACTCACAACCAACAACTAATTAAGACACTGAGCTTATATACTTTCAGATTGGCTGACAGAACCGCAAGCAGATCATTTATGTGAAGTTCTGCGGTGATATTGGTTTCTACTTAAAAAACTAGAAATTAAATCATAGTAGTATTTGATGTGTCGTCCTGAAGATTGAATTTTTCCCTCGTTATAAGCGATATTGGGATATTTTAGCATCTTGACCCTACGTTTTGGAAATGTGGTTTTTAGCTTATTTTTTAGCAACAGAAAAAAGCAGAGAACTACTTGAGAATTATGAAATAAAAGAACCATTATTAAGAGAGCAATATTTACAGACAGTAAAATCGCACTCAGAACAGAAGTCGTATTACGAAAGTGATTGTCAGTAACATCATGAGTTCGACAAGAATGTGTACTGTCTTTGATGCTGTTTATTATTTATATATACCGTCTCACAAAATATCTAGTGCGTGTCACTAAAACTCCCCGTGTTGGCTTTGGTCTTGTCAGCGAGGGGTAGTCGGATAAACACGGGCAGGCAAGGGAAATAATAATTGCACATTAGGTCAATTGAACGACCTTGCTACCGATAAGAAAAAACGGTTCTGAAATATACCGATACACTGGAATGTTTCTATTCGTGGATTAAACATGCATCTTCCCTCTTGTCATTGAGACAAAAAAACCTGTTAAACTATTGACAAATCTTTAAAAATCGTTGTATGTTCCTGGACGAATTCTTCCATGCTGGAAACATCCACTATCGCCATGAATTGTAGCTTATTGCCCTCTTATATCACAACAGTATAAGCCACTTCATGAGACATGCATGTTTGGAGAACATAGTCACAACAGGCAAAATTGAAGACAACAGAGACATAGGGCGACAACTTGAAAAAATATTAGACAGTTTGACAACCTGGCACGGCAGGGAAACAACAACGATCTTGATACATAATACTGTGGAAAGAGAGCGGTGGAGAGCCATGACCGCCTACGACAACCGGCATGGCACCTAATGATGATATCACAACAATATTACTATCCTTCAATAAATGTGTCGAACTCTTTCTCTAATCGATAATAATGTCGGTCAATTGAACTTGTAGTGATTGATAGTGTGTATTGAATTCAACCGCTTCTGCAGGACAGATCCAATCGTGAGCGGAAAAATTTAGTGACAACTACTTATCCATAACCAAAAAGTGAACATTTACAAAACTACCTAACACTAATCAACGAAAGTTGCCTCAAATCCAACATAAAAATTAATACGGGAAAAAACCAACAACAACAAAAATCCATCGCAATCAATATAAAGATAAATGATAAGCCATTGAAATAAGCATAGGAATTTAAATATCTTGGTAGCATTTTTACAGAGAAGGAAGAATGGACAGAGAAACTAAACAAGAATCCAGCAGGAAAACTGAATATTAACAATTTACCCAATTTTGAAAGAAAAAATTATGTTCCAACTGAGATTTAAAGCTAACAATATACTCAATCTTCATATTAATATTGTACATTTATAGTAAATCGTGGATGCTGATTAAAGAATAAGATAGCAATATCACTATGTGAGAATAGACATTTCTAAGAAAAACGTTAAACATAACATGAAAAGATCACGTGAGAAACTAAGAGGTTATACAGATTGTTGAAATGACGTTGGCCTTTTGTTTTTATTTTATAACGAAGACTGAAAGGGTTCTGCCATTAAACCACTAAACGAAAAGTGACACAAATTAGCCAGTAGCAAGAGTATACAACATTAGAATATAAATACCAAAAGGCAGAGGAAAGCATCATGCCGAAAACAGATGTATTGGTCCTGGTGCGCAAAATAAAGCACTTTCGCTGTGAAAACAGCAGGACAACATACTTAGCTCTCCTCAGCGAAGATCACATGAGCTTTGGTATTTGTTATCAGAGAGAGAACGCTGAAAAGATAAGAAGAGGATGGCCGTGAAGAAGATAACAGATCGAATGAGTAACCATGATGTTACTTCATAATATAATGATATAGACCGAAAAACGTTCATTATCCAGGCCAGACAGCAAAATCAGAGATATGGATACAAGAAGATAATGTAGAGAAGGATATTTGGTGTATGTTTAAAAATAAGAGCACATTTTCTATTGATCTACGTATTCTTCTTCTTCTTCTTCTTTCGTTCACTTGAAACATGTCTATATCTGTAATTCTGTCTCCTTAATAAAACTCACTGTCTTTTGTAGTTCATACAGTGTCCCATAGAGCTTTGATTCCAGTGTTGTTTCCTCTGGCCAATATGTCTGCCTCAGCGTTTCATGCTCAGAATACTCTTGAAGTATATGTTTGGCACTCTGTGCTGCCTGTCCACATGGCCGTGTTGCCAGTCTTGAACTTTGTATACATGTGACTGCGGAGTCGGTTGTGTCCTGTTCTGAGACGTAGAATTATAACTTGTTCTGGTCTGTTCATATTGTGATAGTCATCTTGTGTTGGTGTTTTTAGCTTTCTTATTGACTTGATCATCTGTTTTTTCTGATAGTAGGTGATTGGTATATCTGGTAGGTCTTCGGCAGCACCTTCCTTAGCCAGTTGGTCTGCTTTTTCATTTCCTGGTATTCCACAGTGAGAGGGTATCCACTGCATGGTTACCCTATACTGGTAAGACAATTCGCTAAGTAGTTTTTTCAAGTCTGTTAGTTTTTCAGACTGGAGAGCTTGAAGCACTGACCTTGCATCTGTCAGGAATACCACAGGCTGTAGGTCAGAGTTGGAGTTCAGCAGTTTTTTAGCTGCCACACTAATTGCCTGGATTTCTGCATCATAATTATTGCAGAATTTTCCTGTCGGTGTTCTGATTGTATCTCTAGGCTTGTGGATCTACGTATGAATTATAGTCTTCAATTTATGAGAAGTGGTGTTCGCTTAGTGTGAATCCTCTCATCTACTATTCCGTCATATTTATACACCTCATAAACATGAAACAGTAATATTTAACTGAACACTAAACAATAATGTAAAATGATTAAACAGAAAACTACAGGGCAAATTGCCTTAACATTAATCTGAGGGTCAACTTCACTAAACAATAATCAATTGAGCAACTAAATATTGCTTAAGTTGCTCTGTTAACAGTAAACACCGGAGAAATGTCATTAGACAGTAATTAACAGGCACCTCGATCTACTAGTAAACTAGAAAATTTGACCGAGCAATAAATAACGGGGTACGGCTGTAGTGTTACTATAAAGACAGTGTTACTATAAAGAGTGTTACTATAGTGTTACTATAAAGACAACGGGACAGTTTGACTAAAAAAATGAGCATCCGACCATTTGAATCATCTAGAAATCAGTGCAACATTTTGACTGAACATTTGAATCATCTAGAAATCAGTGATCAATAGAAGGTGGTACTTCTAGTAGAACATAATAGAAAATAATACTCACGTGGAAGATAGGTAATGAAGTCCTACTGAATGACGACTAAAACACTACACACTATCATTAACGGATGTAAATATGGTACATACAACAAAACAAAACACAGAATATAATCTACAAATGACAATACATAGGACAAAGTCGACGTTTCGGACCAATAGGCCTTTTTCAAGATACGGACATAACATACAAACATAAAAAAAACCACAAGTAGAAATGAATGCGTATCCGAGTGAAATGTGGTAGTAATATAGATACCGGAAGCATACGAACAGGAAGTACACAAAGACGATAATACAGGTGGAACGAGAGGAACAAAACGATGACGTAAGAAAGACCAATACGACCGAGAACTAAGCGAAAGAGTGGTCGGAATTAAGTCCAAATGGCTTGATGGTACCCAACTCGAAAATGAGACGATTTTCCAGAGCGTACCTAGATCTATCATCGGTGGTGCAGGATCTGATGGCAGTGACCTGAATGTCAAGGACACCACGGTGGCCATCGCCGTTGAAGTGATTGGCCACAGGAGTGGGTGTTCTGTGTTTGATAGCATGCAAGTGTTTGGTCGCTCAGTCTAAGGCCGCTTCTGTAACCACTTGCATGCTATCAAACACAGAACACCTTTTATATGTCCAAAATATGTATTTGTTTGATCTTTATTTTCTTTAATAATTATTTCGTACGAAGTGTTGTTAGAACCACTTTGTTGGTTTTCTTCTCTTGAAGGTTTCCCTATTCTTCTATGTATCCACATCTCAAAGGCATCAATTCTGTCTTCTAATTGTGTTCATTGTCCATGTTTCTGAAGCATACGCTATATAGAATAGATGTAGCAGTTTATCATTCCCATTTTCAACTTGCTTAGAATTTGTTTACATGTTAATACTTTCCTCATGTCATTGAAAGTACTTTTAGCCATTCGTGTTCTCCTTTTGACGTCTGTTTCACATTTACCATCATTTGTGATTATGTCTCCAAGATATTAATAATGCCGTACTTGTTGTAGTACCTCTCCATGTATTTTTTAGTTTAGCCCGTTTTTCTGTGATTTTGCTGATTATCATTGTTTTTGTTTTTTGGATGTTTATATCTTGTCCATATTCTTTACATGATTTGTTGACTTGATCTATTAGTCTTTGTATTTCATGTTCATTTTCTGCTAAAATTAATATTGCATCTTCATATCTTATGTTGTTCATTATTTCCCCACTAATCTTGAGTCCTTGCATCCCTTCTATATATTTAGAAATATTCTCTGCAGATGTTACATGTGTTGTGTGATAAAGTAAATTCTTCTTACGTAATAACACTTTTATTATTGATATAAATCTTACAAAATTGTATATAATGTGATTTTTTTTCAACATTACTGACACGATACTGGTTGTGTGGATAAGTTATTTCTATACTGGTTGTGTATATATGTTTATTTATAACATAAAAGCTGACATGATGCTGGTTGTGTGATCGTGTTCCTTTTAACATAAACGTGACAAGATACTGGTTGTGTGTGCATGTGTACTTCTAACATGATGGGAAAACTATGCTGGTTGTGTGTGTGTGTTTGTGTGTAACATAAAGATGACATGATACTGGTTGTGTGTACGTGTGCTTGTATCGAACATAGAAATGGTATGATACTGGTTGTGTGTGTGAGTGTTTGTTTTGAATATAGAAATAGCATGCTCTGGTTGTGTGTGTGTGTGTGTGTGTGTGTGTTTGTTTGTTTCGAATATAGAAATAGCATGCTACTGGATGTGTGTGGTGTGTGTGTGTGTTTGTTTCTAACATGAAGATTGTATGATACTGGTTGTGTGTGTGAGTGAATATGTGTGCTTGTTTCTAACGTAAATGTAACACGAAACAAATTATGTGTATGTTTGTTTCTAATATTCTTCTTCTTCTCTCGTTCACTTGAAACATGTCTATATCTGTAATTCTGTCTCCTTAATAAAACTCACTGTCTTTTGTAGTTCATACAGTGTCCCATAGAGTTTTGATTCCAGTGTTGTTTCCTCTGGCCAATATGTCTGCCTCAGCGTTTCATGCTCAGAACACTCTTGAAGTATATGTTTGGCACTCTGTGCTGCCTGTCCACATGTACACATGGCCGTGTTGCCAATCTTGAATCTTGACTGCGGAGTCGGTTGTGTCCTGTTCTGAGACGTAGAATTATAACTTGTTCTGATCTGTTCATATTGTGATAGTCATCTTGTGTTGGTGTTTGTGGCTTTCTTATTGACTTTATCATCTGTTTTTTTCTGATGGTAGGTGATTGGTATATCTGGTTGGTCTTCGGCAGCACCTTCCTTAGCCAGTTGGTCTGCTTTTTCATTTCCTGGTATTCCACAGTGAGAGGGTATCCACTGCATGGTTACCCTATACTGGTAAGACAATTCGCTAAGTAGTTTTTTTAAGTCTGTTAGTTTTCCAGACTGGAGAGCTTGAAGCACTGATCTTGCATCTGTCAGGAATACCACAGGCTGTAGGTCAGAGTTGGAGTTCAGCAGTTTTTTAGCTGCCACACTAATTGCCTGGATTTCTGCATCATAATTATTGCAGAATTTTCCTGTCGGTGTTCTGATTGTATCTCTAGGCTTGTGTGGATATTCTATATATACACCTGCACCTCCATTCCTCACAGCATTCTGTGCTGACCCATCTGTGTACACTCTGACCCATATATCTTGTGGATATTCCTCATCCAGGAAACTGAGGGTGATTGTCATTCGCTGCACACTGTTCTGTTCGTCCTCGCTTAGTATTCCTTTCACATGGGTCTGAATGTATATTGGCATTCCATGGCTTTCACTCCACGGGGTTTGCTCTGGTACAGACCTTAAGGGGCTGCCAACTTCAGGTAGGTCTGTAAGTTGTCTACGGAGTCGTTTAGCTTGATGGATAAAGCTGCTCCTTTTCAGTCGTCCCATTGCTAGATTTTGGAATCTTTCCTTCATTGGATGACTTGGCATACACTGAAACTTTTCTGCTTGAATTAGTACTTTTGTGTCTCTGCGTTCGCCAAGTGTTTGCATTCTTCCCATTTTCTGCATCTCTGCTATGGGTGTTGATTTCATTGCTCCCAACATTATTCTAAGTGCCTGGTTTTGCACTTTATCTAGATCTTGTAATGTGGTGTTTGATGCAGGACACCACGCAGCTGAACCGTATTCCAGGTGTGGTCTTATGCCTTGCTGGTAAACTTTACTGAGTATATTTCCACTGGCTCCCCATGTGGTTCCACTTAGTTTTCTCAGGATAGCTAGCTTCCTCCTGGCTTTTGTTGTTGCTTTGTTTATGTGCTGCTTCCATGTCAGCTTATCATCAAAAGTAACTCCGAGGTATGTGGGTTGTTTGTCTTCTTTCAAGAGCTCTCCATCTATCTTGATATGACCAGCTTTTTGTTTTGGTGAGAGGGTAAAGAGTGTAGTGCTGCACTTATCTGTGTTAATGCTGACGCACCATCTATTAGCCCATAAGGTTAGGGCATCGATAGCTCTTTGTATTTGTTTAGTGGCCACTGTTGCATGTTCTTCCGTGCACCAGATCACCAGGTCGTCAGCATACATTGCCACTTTGATCCCGTGTGGTAGTTCAGCAACTAGGTCATTGATGTAAACCAAGAAAAGTGTGGGTGACAGGACTCCTCCCTGGGGGACTCCATGACGCAGTAGAACTTTCTTGCTCTTGCGACCATCTAATTGTACCCTGGCTCTTCTATTATGCAGGTATGCTTTTACCCATTTGTACATTCTTGAGCTAACCCTGCAATTTCGCAATTTCTTTAGGAGCCCTTCTTTCCAGACCTTATCAAATGCTTTCCTGAGGTCTATCCATGCTGCTAGTACCAGTTTCTTTTCTTGGAAGGCATCCTCAATCTCTTGGGAGAGGTAGGTTGCCTGATCTTCAGTAGAGTAGCACTGTCTGAAACCTGCTTGCTGTGATACCAGAAGGTTTTCACTTTCAAGGTACCACTGCATCCTAAGATTGATAATGCGTTCCATTGTTTTACATAGACAGCTTGTGAGGCTGATGGGCCTGTAGTTGGAGACTGTGTTGCCATCTTTTCCTGATTTGAGGAGTGGTATCATTATTGCTTCTCTCCACGCCTGTGGTACATTACCTGTGGACCAGCTTGTGTTAAAGATCTGCAGTAGCTTTGCTCTTGCTGCACTTCCCAGGTTTCTAATCATTTCATTGGACACTCCATCAGCTCCAGGGGACTTTTTCATTTTCAATTTGGATATTGCATGCTCCAGTTCTCTCATTGTGATTGGTGCCTCCATGACTTCAGGTATAGGTTCACCTTGTCCAATGTTTTGCTGGTTCTCTCGAACCTCCTGTTGTTTGTCTGGGCTGACTTTGACGTTATTGTCTTCTGCAAAGGAATCTGCAAAGTAATCAGCTGCATGTTTACCTGTTAAAATGTTTCTATCTTTATAAAGTGTGATCCTGGTATTTCTCCCTGTACCTTCATCATTTAGTTGTTTTACAAGTTTCCATAATTTCCTAGTATCTCTTTCTAGGTTCAGCGACTCTGTTTTTTCTTTCCAGCTGCTCCGTCTGGCTTGTAACTTGGCTCTTTGAAATTTAGCCTTTGTTTGCTGATATTTGTTGTGATGTTCTTGGCTAGGTCTGTTCTCGGCCTGCTTTCTAGATGTTTCCATCTCATTTTGCAGCTTTTCCAGTTCATCATTCCAGTAGGGTTTGTAGTTTTTGCGTGCCCCCCTGGGTATGGTTTTACTAGCAGCATGTAGTATACATCTATTAAATTCACTCACTGCTCTATTGATGTCTTTGTCCAAGTTCATGTCCTTAGCTAGAACACTGGTTAAATGCTGGTACATTTTCCAGTCTGCCCTCTTATAGTTCCACCTAGTGAGCGTGCTGCTGTCCTTGGTATATTCATTGTGAATTTCCAGAAATACTTGTCTGTGGTCACTACCCCCAAGCTGCTTTCCAACGACACGTGTGATGTTCCATTTCAGGCCTGGTGAGTAGAATGCCAGGTCTGGTGTAGAGGTGGTGTGCCATGCTCTCGAGTAGAAGGTTGGTGAGTCTGCTGGCTGGTTAATAAGAATGAGATTATTTTCATCCTGCCAGCTCTCAAGTTCCTCACCTCTCTTGTCGATATGATCGTAGCCCCAGCTCTGAGAGTGGCTGTTGAAGTCACCACACACCATAAGCCTTTCTTTGTCTGGAATTGTGTCTAGTGCCAATGGTTTATCATTTGGGCAGTAGTAGTTCAGGAGATAGAATTCTGCACTGTCTGTTTTTAGGTGGAGCATCTGGTATTCTGCCCCGTCCATGTATACTTCCAGCTGACATGCGCTGATATTGTTTTTAACTAGTGTCAGAATTCCACCCTTTCGCCTGTCTTTTCGGTCAGATCGGTAGCACTGGTAGCCTCTGATTTTGAAGGCTATGTCGCTGCTGAGGTGTGTTTCTTGGATACAGCATATATTTACTTGTTCTTCACTGAGGACATTTTCAAGTTCCAATTTTTTGCTGTATCCATCTCTTTTACTGTTGACACCCTCAGCATTCCAGTGCATTATTTTTATTGGTCGTTTGTTTGTTTGGCCAGTAGCTCTATTCCCTTGCCTCCTGGCTCCTCGGGGCAATTGAGAAGGACTTCCAGTAACTGAGGTTGGGCCCTTTCGAGGTATAGGGCCCGGCACCGTCCCTGCCTGAACGTCCGCCACAGGGCAGGCACCATAACGTTTATTAGATGCAGACATGTTTCCATTGTGTTTTATGCGTGGCAACCTGATTATCTGTGCGCCTTTTGGCTGGTTGCCTCCGTCTTCAGCACTCTGCTTACTTGGGCCGGACTATGGTCCTGCTCGAGTGGGAGTGCCCGACCAGTCTTAGTTTCCAGCCTCTGATGGCTGAACTAAGCCCCATCACCACTTCAAGGTTCTGGCCTCGATGGGGTGTTTCTAATATAAAAATGGCATTATACTGATGTTGTGTTGATGTGTGTGTTTTTATCATAAAGATGGTATGATACTCATTGTGTGTCTGTGTGTGTTTATTTCTAATAGAACACTGACAGTATACTGGCCGTGTGTGTACTTGCTTTTTTCTAAAATAATGGTTACACGACACTGATTATGTGTGTGTGGGGGGGGGGGGGTTCTAACATGATGATGATATAATACTGGTTGTGCGTGTGTGTGGGTTTCTTTCTACGATAAAGTCGCCATGGGTTTGTGTTTGTTTGTAAGATAAAGCCGCCATGGGTTTGTGATTGTAAGATAAAGGCGCCATGGGTTTGTGTTTGTTTATAAGATAAAGTCGCCATGGGTTTGTGATTGTAAGATAAAGGCGCCATGGGTTTGTGATTGTAAGATAAAGCCGCCATTGGTTTGTGATTGTAAGATAAATGCGCCATGGGTTTGTGTTTGTTTGTAAGATAAAGCCGCCATGGGTTTGTATTTGTAAGATAAAGCCGCCATGGCAATGGATGTGTGTGTAAGTTTGCTTGTTTCTAACACAATGGTGACATCTTACTGGTTGTGTGTGTGTGTCTGCTTGTTTCTAACACAATGGTGACATCTTACTGGTTGTGTGTGTGTGTCTGCTTGTTTCTAACACAATGGTGACATCTTACTGGTTGTGTGTGTGTGTCTGCTTGTTTCTAACACAATGGTGACATCTTACTGGTTGTGTGTGTGTGTGTGTGCGCTTGTTTCTAACACAATGGTGACATCTTACTGGTTGTGTGTGTTGTTTCCAGCATAATGGAAACATGATACTGGTTGTGTGTGTGTGTGTGTGTGTGTGTGTGTGTGTGTGTGTGTTTGCTTCTTTCTAACATAATGGTGACATGATCCTATTTGTGTGTGTGGGTTTGTTTCTAACATAAAGCCGTCATGATAGTAGTTGTGTGTTTGTATTTGTTTATAACATAAAGATAACATGATAATAGTTTTGTGTGTGATTGATTATAACACTGACGTAATATTGGTTTTTGTATTTTTTCTCTATACATTTTTTACTTGAAATTCGTGCAAATATTTAGATCGTATTATTATAACACTTCAGTGTTTGTATCCTTCATAATTGCTTTCCAATCTGAAAAACAAAACACATTTTCATGAAAATTGGAAGTCATCGTGGCTGAAATCTGTGATGCTTGAACTCTCGTATTGAGATCATAAATGTATGTGTATGTTGTCTGTGTTGTATTAATATCATTTGTTTACAATATCATATTACATATATCTAAGTCATCCTTGTTTACATTTTTTGTCAAATAAGGGTGGTTCATCTTATATCCCGGTTTATTGGTCACTATGGAGTAATTATAGGTGAAGATGAAAGACAGCTAACCCTGGATCCCCCTAAACAGAGTGTTGATACTGTTCTATGTTGTGCCTGCAGAGGGAAAAAAATAGAATTCAGTCCTTGAAGAATTTTTAAAACAAGTCTTTATGGTTGATAGACATCAGCATTCAGCTACCATCATCCCACTTATTCGATATTAAATAACCAAATAATTAAAATAATTTATAGTATATATATATATATATATATATATATATATATATATATATTTATATAGTCAGAGACATGTCAAGAACGATGTAGGTTGTCTATCATTGACATAAATACATCTTAACATGGTCAGAGATATGTCAAGAATAATAGAGTTTGTGTAACATTGACATAAATACATTTCAACCTGATCACAGACATATAAAGAACGATATATATTGTGAAAGATCTATATATCGTAATATCTATATATCTTAATATGGGCAGAGACATGTCAAGTAACGAAGCACGTTGTGTAACATTGGTATTTATATATATGATCATATAAATTCAAGAACGATGTAGGTTGTGTAACATTGCCATACATAAATGCTTGAAATTGTATGACTGAACAACGGCTTAAAATATAAATTAAAAACTAAAACACGTTATTAACGATTTAAACTTTCTAAGACCGAATTAAATATCTATTAGCATGTAACGATTGTACATTCGAATTGATAATTGACTGCACCAATACCCACACACATAATCAATACAGAATACAGTATGAAGATACTAATCTAGATTTCAATCGTGAACTTTGTCAATTATTTAAATTTTAGATGAAACTTACTTAAATTGTAAGTTACTGAAATTAGCAAGTCCTTACATTGTGAATTACTGAAATCTCTTCTCTTGTATATACAAGCTAATTTATTAAATTGTGCATGTGCTGATTTTTAAAAGAAATAAAATTTCATGCCAAATATTTAATATTATTGTGTTTTTTTTCTAGTTGTATTAGTCACTTTTATTAGTGTGTATTTGATTGTCCTGTGTTTGCACTAAAGGTAAAGGCATGTCCCATGGCAGCAACCTGCCGTCGGGGATGAAGATAGCTCTTCATGTAGTAAGCCACAGAAACTATTATGTGGGGTGGCCAGTTTCCCTTTCTTTCTGTCTTTACCTCCCCTAACTCATGCGTCAGGTACTCATTTGCAGTTGAGTCGACTGAAGGAGTGGTCGTGTCAAGTGAGAAGTCACAACCTGGATTGTTTGTGTTTAAGCTAGTGTTTGCACTAGTTTATTACTAAATAAAACAAGTATCTCTTATTATGAAAGACGCTCATTTCAACAGTGTCCAATTTCGTTTTATCAGATCTATAAGGATACAAAATAATGGAGGTTTTGGTTACAGTAGATGAGTATTTTTTTTTTGGGTTAAGTATGCATACAAATAGGAAGCATTGAGGAGTTAATAAACAAATCGGAAATCATTAGACAGATTTAAACCAGGTCTTTTCAGCTTTCAAATATCGGAATCGTAACCTGAGTCAAAACGTTTTCCGGAATCAGCCACACCCCATATTGTTTCAAGATTTTAATCATCGTGTATATTCTCAAGCTGCAATGAATATGAACATGAATATGAACAGTACAACTTGTGTTGTTCAACAATTACACTTAAATGGTAAACAGCGTTCAAATCTCTAGATGGGTAGGTACATTAACAAGCCCAAGATACCTGAAAGGATAGGGGGGGGGCGAGAGTGGAAATTTTGTACCCCAATGAAATCAGAACTTGACTTTTAGTACAAGAAACTGTCCCAACCGCTCTGGTGAATCCTTTAACACATTTCTACAAAAATGTCATAAAACATATAATGTCAAGAGGTTTTGCGGTCAAAAGGGTATTATTAAGATTGGGCCGGACGCATATGCTCAATGGTCTGGGACGGTGTGTAATCTGGGCACAGAAACAGCAAATGATCGCGGTCTACGATTATTGAATTTTGCCAGTAGTAGATACAAGCTAGCCCTTGCTAATACATTGTTTCCTCATAAAGTATGCAGACGAACAGCATGGCATGCATCATCATCGGAGATACACTAACAAATTGATGCTCATACTTGTAACTAGAAGATTCAAATCTAATATCAATAAAACTAAGAATAGGAGCTGATATTGGCAGTGACAACGACATTGTACTAATGACTGTACTAGACCAAAAATAAATTGCCACCGTAACAAAAGGCTGAGATTTGATTTAAAAAATCTAAAAACCCGGAAATTGCTGATATATTTAAGGCATTTGTGGACGTAGTGGGGGATGTTTCACAGCTCTCACTGTTCTTAAGAAGGATGTCAATAAACATGAATAATGCACTTCCATAAATACAGCATCAAAAATTATATCTGGGGGGGGGGGAAGATAGCACGCAACGTTTGGTCAACCGAAGACATCTTGAAGCTACGTGATGCTCTTAAAGGTAAAAATAGGTCCCATTCCTTCTGCCGTTCGGATGAAGAGACCTTCATGAACTAAGTTGCAGCAACTATTAAGTGGGGTGGTCAGTTCCCTTCCTCCCTTTATTTTTACCTTCCTAAAGCATGCGTCAGGTACTCATTTACAGCTGAGTCGACTGAAGGAGTGGCCGTGTTATGGATAAAACACAACCCGAATATTTTTTTTCTCGAACGTACGTTATGCTCTTTGAGAACTCAAGACGGCAAAGAAACAAAATCATGTCGCAGGATGGCAGTATAGAAAATAAAAATAAAGAGTTCTTTCCTAGGAGACGGCTCGACATATATTACGTATTGGAGTATGTGAGACGAAATTTGAGGAATATGGGAGACTAATATTGTGTTCTTTGTTATTTTATTTATTATTTCCCTTTCGTTAAATACTAAACACCAACTCTGTGTTTATTATTTACACTACCAGCTAATTATGTCGGTAGTAAAGATATTAACATTTTAACTGCAAGTTCCACGTGTGTTTATATCGTAATTTAATTAATTTCACAAAGGTATTGAATTGTGTGTGGCACCTAGGTCTGTGGCAGATAGTGAGGCAATATAACTACTACACAAAGATCATAACAGTTGTTGAAGCGCTGTATAAAGATTCAAGCAGTGATGTCATAAAATATTACATTGATGAATATTCCAAGACGAATATTGGAGTACTTCAGGCGTTTATACATCCCCCAATCATTTTTGAATAATGCATCTTGAATATATAATGCAGGAGGTATTACAAGATGTTAAGACCTCAATAATTGTTTAATGTAGACCACTATGTAACTTACGACGTTACGACGATGATACCGATCTTGACTGGTTCAGAATCTAAACTGCAGGAACCCACCTCAAAGTTGGAAGAAGTTAATCGAAAATTTGGCATGGAAATTAGGATTGATAACAGCAAAATATTGGTGACTAGTGAAGCTAAACAAGATTCCATGAATATCCAGTTAAACGGTCACAAAATTGAAGAAGTTACCACCTTCAAATATATCGGGTCCTAAATATGTGATGATGGCAACTCTTGAAATGACAAAAGTGCTCATACATTTAGAAAGGTTTCACTGTTTGCCAAATCATCAAATGTATAAGAGATTTCAAAACTTAAAAATGTGGCGATTTAAATGGTGTAGCTTCAAATGCCACAAGGCAATGAAGCAGCTGACAGACTGGAAAAAGAAGATGCAAAAAGGAAGAATTATATCACAGAAAATCACTAACTGAAGCAAACAATCTCATCAAAGAAAAATACATATATACACGGAATCATAGAACATGCAGAAATTTTCCACAATACTCCATCCAATGCTTTGTGCATATCACAATCAAAATATATTTTTAAAAACTTCAATTTATAGGCACCGCACAGAACATTGTAGACTACAAGAACATCTCCAAAAATAAAGGTTGTCCAAACTTACCAATGTCCATGTTAAGAAGGGTCTCCAGACTCCAGAATACATTCTGTAGACATCTCCACTTTTTGGCGACTTGAGGAATAAAACCTGACCTCAGAAGATAAGATATGGAAAGGAAATTTTAAAGCAACCATGAAGACTTGCTGCTGCTGACTGAATTCATGGAGACGGCTTTCCTGCCTGTATAGATTTATGAGCATAGAAAACTGATCACAGAAGAGGAAGAAGGAATCATTATTCCTGGTCATTTTTTTTTTGAAAACTTTACATTTTGTTGTGCTCTGTCAATAGTGAAAACAGTGTTCTGTCTCAAACCCTTGCTGTCTATTATGATGCAGTCCTCTCAGTGAAATAGTTTGTCATAGTTTACGATGTATGAGTCTCTCTTCTTGAAACATGCTAATTCAGTTTAGTTTTTGGGCCACTCTGTACCGTGGGGTGAGACAACAACTCCACTTTCAAACTTCATTATACGCCTTTTGTGACATTTAAAGAAGGTCAGTGTTGCTATTTATGTTGGTCTTTCTGGTTCAGGCATCTCATGATCGTATGTTGATGTATACGGAGTCACAACTGATTAAAAAAACAATGAATTTCTGAGATGATGTGATTTCGCTTACCGTTGACCGTAAAATTCACAATGAACAAAACATTTAAAACTTGTTAGCACGACTTTGAAAAGAAAGCACAGATAATAAAATACGGTGCACATGTCTAACTCGGTTCGCTAAGCCTAATTTGCTCGTCCGTCGGGCCGATTTAAATGTACAATATTCATTGTCATTAAGGCTTCATTATGTCATCATTACTTTTTAAGCTTGCCTATATACTTTGTTATGAAATATTACACCCAAAATGAACAGGTTTGTATAACATGAACAGATTATGTAACACTTAGTGATCATAATTTTGCAGATGACTTGGCGTTACATCCTGAGAAAGGCACAAAATAAGGTGGGTGGGTTTGGTGGGTATGTGCATGGGTTTGGTGGGAGGGTGTGTTGGTTTCAGGCAAGCAGGAAGGTGCGTAGGTAAGTGGGTAGGTAGAGATGGATGGGTCTTAGGTAATGTAGTATATTAGATAGAATAGATAGATACATATAATAATTGGATGAAGTGACGGACGGATGGACGGGCGGACCGAGAGTCATGCAGGCAGGTCTGTAGGTGGGTAGGTAGAGATGGTTGTAGATTAGATAGATATAATAGATGGATGAATGGATTGACGGACGGATCCACAAAGCAGGCAGACAAACAGACATATAGATAGTTGCCTAATCTCAGAAAAAAGTATTGATGCAAGAACAGACTTCACATTACTTTTTGACCGCCATGCCACATTATAAAAACTCCCGTAACGATGTTGCGGTTCGGTGTCAGGTGTAGAAGAGTTTTCTGGAGATGGCCCTCGTGTGTTCTGAATTGTGGAATTTGTTGCCTCTTTGATCTCATAGTTTTCGTGGTCCGTCTCTAGGGCTGTCTTCGCTGTAGCTGTGTAACATAGCTTGCTGTGGTACACTGTCTGATGCTAGTCTGCTGATGTGTGGAAACGAGTTGATCTGTTGTCTTTTAACATATTGCAAGATTGAGTAGTGATTGTTCTTTGTCTAATATTCTTATTCTGTCTCTTAGTGACATCCCTAGGATTCTGCGCATTTTGCAATTTCAGCTGTCACAAATTTTCGGTTGTCTTGTTCAGTCCACGTTTGGCATTGTTGGCACCACAACGTTGGCATAATAATCGTTATGAAGAGTGTTTACGTCAACATTTTTGTTTCTGAATATTTGTGTCATGTTGTCTAGGGATCGGTATGCTTTACTACAATTATTATGTATTCTTTTACTGCTCTTCTCGTCTGTTGTTATATTACTTTCTAGGTATGTGAATTATGTCACTTATTTACGTCTTTTGTTTGTCTATCATCAATCCCGGACGATGACTGAAAAAGGTTGCTCACCTCGGACATAAATATATAATAGCAGAACATCTTGAGCACCTGTTGCGTGACAATGACTTAAATATGATAGCTGAATATTGTGAGCAGTGGTTGTGTGAAAAACAATAAGTTTCCCATGTACATTTTGTTTGTTGTTGCATGACAATTAATCTGATGAGGCACTGACGATACCTTCAGACTTTCTATGTTAGATATGATACTGTGCTTTAGCTTCATATTTGCTAACATGATATGTTCAAATATGATAGCATGTCTTCTGTCATCAGATACGATTATATCTTACAATCATAAATGATATCGTTATATTTTGAAAGCTACAACTTTTAAATCTCCATATATGATTGACAGCCTACTCCATTCGCCACAACATAGGAAAGTGACATCAACAGATGAGTCGTCAGGTGTGAGACATTTTGTGTATTTTAATTTGAAGTATTTTCTGGTGCTACTCTGTCTGGAGTGAAGTTCATCAACTTATGAGAAGTGAAATGTTAGAAGTTAACAATGGACAGATGTCCCACTGATCACTTGCCAACCGAAATGGTGTTTGTACTCAACCTTACATCACTCAATGAAAATCATCCCGACATCAATTAAGTAGTGACAAATTCATTTCTGAAAACGCACCTTAAGCGTTGACTTCGACCCTTCATGACGACCCGTTACTTGCCTCCAGGTAAAACTGACCAATTGTTGCACTAGAAACTGAACAAAACGGGAAGTTCATTGAGTCTTGGCGGCTACCATCTTATTTCGGAGGTGGAAGAACCAGTGTACAAATATTGACCCTTCATTGAGTCCCCGTGAAATAGTGTGCAGCAGATGAAAAGGAATGCCATTCTTCGTCTGTCTCATACAACCGCCGAGCAGGTAAACAATGTCTCATTGTGACCTCCATTTATATGGCTTGTATCATTGTTTGTTACTTCGAACATTTTCTACCACAATTCGCAGGAAAGGCTACAAGACTGACACGTATCGTCTTGTCGCAGTCTCATACCATACCGTAGCAGTGGAAAAATGTGTCGAATCTCTATATCCTAGTGATGTCCGAGGGGTGTATTGTATTGTTAATGAGACATATAATTGAGATCAACTGCTATTAACTGTCTATTAAATCTGATAATAACTCTGATATTGACTTCTTTAATATGCTGTCAATGAAATTTATGTTTTCCCTTGTATCTCTATATTTAATCTCAAACTTCTGCAGATTTGAATTATATAGTCCCGAGAGCATGATGCTTTGCCTGCCTTTTATTGTTTAGCTGTGACACCTACTCGTTTTAGTCCGACACATCATACCTCTGCATTTTTATACTCTGCAAATATTTAAAGAATGGGTAGCCCTTAAATAACTATTTTCAATGGCATCTTACAATAAATATGGTTGGAGATGTACTGACTGTTCTTTGTTCTTCTTTCAGCCATCGGTAACAATTTTTTAACAGGCGAAGCTTGGAACAACGTAATGAAGTTTTTCTAATCACTTGAAACACACAAACTAAATCGACGTTTCTACCAAAAATGGACCTTCGAGTTTTTGTTGTGTATATCAAGACTATACACAACAAAAAACGACAAGTAAAACGTAACTATTGACGTTCACATGTGACTGCATACTATGGATATAACTCTGAAGGGTTAAAACTATACGGTGAGAGGTGAAGCAACACAAACAAAAATAGACACATCCAAATATCGATGAAACAAGAAATTCCCCACAAATGAACCCTTTGTGATCAAAATCCGTCAGTTTTATCCATGATATCATGTTGTGTCATTTCTCTGTTTATTTTGTCTCACCGATATTTGTGTGTATTTTGTTTATTTTCTGTTTGTATTCTTTCACATCTGGTCTAGTTTTAACCATTCAGTATTACATTAATATTTTGCTCTGTCATGTGATTGTCAATAGTGTTGTTCTTTTTTGTTTGTTGTGTATGTCGATTTGATAAAGTTTTTATTGTCTAAATCTCGTTGTCTGTGTGTTACTATGTGTGTTTCCATTCATTATGAAAACTGCATTACAACTGTTTCAAGCTTCGCCTGCAAGATTTCAGTTATTTATGCAGTGAGTATATATAAAATAGCTGTGTACATTCTTTCCTTTACAACAATGCAATTAATAATATATCAAAGACTTATTGTGTTTACAACTGTCTCTAGTTAATGCAAGTATATCATCTTTAAAAACAAAAATCTCTAGTGTCGGAAAACAGCACGTTGCACTGGGAATGCGCGAAACGAGGTAACAAATTGCAAATATAGATATAAACGGAAATAGGTAGAGCCCCCAATATTTATAAACAAAACATGCATCGTCATAACACGTGTGTGTTTCAATGTAAAGTTGTTATCTTCTGTTTTTCGTCATAATGATTGCTTTCTAGTCGAAACGTCGTCTTTCCATGTTTCGAAATAATAGTATCGTTGCTGAATGACATGTATAAAGTAGGAGTCGAATAAGGAGATTGCGTGCCCGGTTTGTTACCATGGTCTCCACTGTTATGATGCTCGCTCAATACACATGATTTAACTATTGGGAGGAGATCACCCCTTCTATATGAAGTATGCCTTGAGATTGCAAGAAAGTCACAATAGTGGTCCCTCACGAGCCCAGTTCGCAGAATTGCACCCTACTATCACATTGAGTCAAACAGGGACACACTTCAGACATATTGAGTCAAACAGGGACTGTTTCAACTACATTGAGTAAAACAAGGCACCAAACAGCCACATTGAGTCAAATAAGTGTTTGGGATTTGAAAAATCTCAGGGAAAATCCCCAAAATAATAATTCCATAAAAATACATAAAGCTAACAGTAGTAAAACTGTATTGAGACTGTATCACCAGGTATAGAGAAAACGTGGCAAATTCTTACTCCCTTGGGAGTATATTCATATTATCATCAAATCGTGTATGTATTCTATTATCATCAAATCGTGTATGTATTCTATTATCATCAAATCGTGTATGTATTCTATTATCATCTTATTTGTTTAAAGTAGTGTGCGGGCTTCCGTAAAAAAGTATTGTTGCCTTTGATATAAAGTGATTTGTGGACTACCACATAAAATATCATCACTATACAGATATGTCACATATTGGAGGCTTGCTGCATGATCGATTGGCAGAGGAGTTGATAGCCCGCCTAGTACAGCCTTCTCGTCTAACTACTTGGTCCGAACGTCAACCATTCACATTGTACTGGTGATACGATTGTGTGTATTACTGGCGCCTCAAAATTCAACAATATTTGAATAGCAATGTCACTTACGGGATGCGCTTCAATTATATATATATATATAATAATATATATATATATATATATATATATATATATATATATATATATATATATATATATATATATATATATATAATATATATAATATATATAATATATATATATAAAACAACGAATTATACAACGAATTTCTTCGTGTCATATGATAATTGAAGTTTTCCTCTGATTTGATTCTTCAATTTCATATGAATCTGCGGTTTTCTTGGAAAAATTAAAATGGCAATTTATTGTTGGAAATGTGTTGGAAAGGTCAATGTGAATTGTACGTTCTGTGTGACAAGACACGAAGATAATGAAATTACTCATCTGAAAAGCACTAACACAACACAATCCATGCGCTGTACAAATAAACTGACCAACATCACAAGTAGACACTTTCTGACCGCTGAAACTTGACAGATCAAAGCAGGCGTTGTAAAAATATGACGGGAGTAGTGTTTTTATATTTGTACAAACATCCTATTCAAACTGGTCAGTCTAAAATGGTCACTCTCTGGAATAGTGCTAAATGTGATGTTCTCACGCATGGTGTCAGGTTGTTCGCGCTTGTTTATTCTTCACTGACGTTTAACAAAGCATCTACTTGAAAGGGAAAATTTCGATTATCTTGCATAATTTTATTGACTCCAAAATGTGTCACTAAAATAGATATGTCTTTGAGAAGATGTACGTGTCGTTAAACGATAAAATAAGGGGAGGGGGGGGGGCCAACGCACTTTTCATTGAGAGGGGAGGGGTAAGCCTTAAACAATGATGATGTACTATTGTATTAAGGAAAGCGATAAAATATTGTCTCGAAGATAAAGAGAGGATGATATAGGAAATAAGTAGTATAAAAAAAGAGAACGGAGATATAAAATAGTATTTTATAGAAGAGAATGGAGATATAAACTATTGTAATGGAGGATAACAGAGATATAAAATATTATAGTGGAAGAGAACAGAGGTATAAATATTATAGTGGAAGAGAAGAGAGGTATACATATTATAGTGGAAGAGAACAGAGGTATACATATTATAGTGGAAGAGAAGAGAGGTATAAATATTATAGTGGAAGAGAATGGAGATATAAATATTATAGTGGAGGGGAATGAAGTTATGATAATGTTGATTAAACCCCAAGAGTGCATTTTTAAAAATGTATGTCAAACGGTGAAGTTTACTATTAATCTTCAAATTTCAGTGAGTTTGTGAATCTTACCATTAATCTTCACATTTCTGTAAGTTGATGAAGCTCACCATTAATCTTCACATGTGGTTTTTTTTCTGGGGAAGTTTTACCGAAATTTTCGTAATCTCAAAAGACTATTTAACTCAATGTTATTATATGATGTAATGAAGGATTGACTAATCTTGGCCACAAATATGACAGTTTTTAAATGTCATGTGAAATTAATGGTTTGATTATCTTGTTATATTTGATTAAATTTTAATATGTATTGGACAATTAATTTAGACAATATTTTGCGATATTTTAACCTACAATTTAGATACTATCAATTCCAATTATCTGGTAATCCTGGTGCAATGTCATGTGCTGGACAGTCTAAGTATATGACTTCCCTGTTACTTTTTATCCATCTCGAGTATTGCTGTAGATAAAATGATTGATTCGCTTCTAGATTCTAGCAGCCCAGAGAGGAGGCTTTGAATGACTACATTAAAAAAATAATTATGGTTTATCACAGTAAAATCCCACACTAAACCAGCTTAATTAATCCTCTCTTACAACAAAAATATGCGACCATAGCAGGCGACGGTTTTATTATTCTTTACTCCCACTTTTCGAGCCTTACCAGCAAGGTACCAATGTCTTACGGAGGTCTCCAAGTTATGAAGATAAACTCGAAGGTCCATTGTTCATGCTGCATAAATTCAAATATAGAAATATGTAAACACCAAGACTTCGTTTAAAAGATGGGCCGATGGATACGTTGGGAACAATAATCGACAGATATATGACCATTCCATATCCTAAAGATAACATCAAATTCCTGGTAAAGAAAGACCAGAGTACCATCTTCAGACATTACGTCTAACATGTACTGCTAGTTAATATACGACCGCAACAAACTACATGATGTCTGCTATGCAATAACCCTTAAGAAACTGTCGACCAGGATCTCTTTTCACTGTACAGTGCTGGATGTTTTCAGAAAAATGATTCTCCATTCAAGGTCGGATAAATGTAACACCCTATATAGAACTGCTCACACACATGCATATATCACATAATGGCAATGGGTTAAAGGAAATGAAAAATGGGTTCAGCAACCAACCAATATCATGATAGAGGGAAGCTGCTTTACTAGGGGGAAAAATGTGATGTCAGAAAGCAAACGCAGTTTTATACCAATTGGCACTACTACTGAAACACCAGAACATCGACATGATCTCCAAAAGAACGTTAATCGTAGTTACGTATTACACATATTTATATAATGTATATTAGACACAATTAGACACGACAGACTATATCTAAAACTAGTGGGAAATGATGTGCACACAAGAAAGCATACAAATTGCAATATACAAATCATATTCAACGTTTCAACCAAAAGGTCTTATCAAGATACACACAAAACATCAATAGACGACGAAAGGAAAAATTATCACAACAAAAAAACGTATCCAACGGAAATATGGAAATGAGATGCCGGAAGGTCAGGAAGTACATAAAAAACGTAAATATATCTGGAAACGAAACGAACAAAAAGATGAGTAAATGACGGAACAAAAAGAATAAAATCAAATACCACACCAACCCACTATTAGACATAAGAGTGTTCGGAATTGAGTCCAAAAGGCTTTAGTGTACCCAATTCAAAAATGAGACGATTTTCTAGAGCGTACCTAGTATTATACAAATAATATTTTATATGTGTAATACGTAAGTTCGATTGTTGTTACGTTTCACGCAGTTACCTTGTATTGATTGTCGTAAAAGAACGATAATAAGCACAGTGATCATGCCGACATTGTGTTACAGATGCCTGACTGAACACCGACAGAGAAACTAGAGCAAAACTCGGCGTATGCGAAATGAAGTGTCTGAAAACAGCACTGGGGGTAACAAAAAAAGATAGAATAAACAATAACGCTATAAGAAATCGAATCAAAACAATATCGTGCTAAGAATACATAGACACACAAAAGATAAATGGCTCAGTCACCTAATCAGAATGGAACCAGATTGCATTCCATCAGTAGTCTTCAATAAACGATCATATGAAAAGAGAAACGGGGGAAGACCCAGACGAAGATGGATAGATGACATCAGAGAAATATCAGAACACCAAGCCTGCGCTATGGCAGCGGCAACACAGTTAGCTAAAGAAAGAAGACTTCGACTTCCCATGACGCCTAGCGGCACACATGGATAGGACAAGACAAAACTACTATCTACATTCATAGTCTTGAGCAACCTGAATTCGATCATAGTCTATAAGTAGGCCCAACAGGGTCACCACATGTAGTCTTTTAAACATAACAATCATTTAAAAAAGAATTTCTACTAGTAAAAAAAAAGAATAATATTACATAAATAAAAATAACAGCGGGAGCTATTGCCTATGATACTGTGTGTACTACTACTGAGATACCTTTTTTACGTTTACTAACTTACACATAATGGATGTTTCGCGCAACATAACTTTATCAAGATAGTGCGAACAACACGGAACAGAGCAAAAAAGTCTCTAGCAAACTACATCTAACTATGCATTGAAACAAAAATGGGAATAAAAGAACAGGATCATATAAATCGGCGTAGTCTTCTTCTTCTGTTCAATTCTATGTTTGATTCAATTTTAATCCATTTCGGTCGAAACGTCGATTCCGAATATATTTTTTACGTAAACTGCAATTTAAACGACTTGATATTTTGTTTTTCTATTTGCTTACCACATTGTACAAATGTGTGCAGATTCAAGATAACATGTGGCAGAAAGTGACTGGTTAAAGGTTCAATTGGTGAAAGTGCAATGATAATGTATGAGAAACGTTTAAATTCCTCATTTAAAAAGAAAGTATGCGGTAAATGTTAAGTTTCCCAACAATGGAGGGGAAATTCCTGAGAGAATATGCTCCTCAAAGTAGTTCTAATTTCTGTTATACGATGAAATGGTTGGATGGCGACAATCAGGTGAGATTCCAATATAGGGTACACCTGGACAATGGAGTGCCTCAGAGAGTTGAAGTCCCTGGGGGAGAGCTGATTGGAAGAGATGACGTCGCTACTTACAGAAGAGAATTGGTCACCTGATCCTATTTTCTTATTTTTCTCAAGAGTCTAGCAATGTCGTGGAAAATGGTCAATATTGACCGGTGGACTCGTCAGTTGATTTATCTGTTTGGACAGCTTCCGCGGTAGACTAAGGAGAAGTCTTTAACGCTGAATGCTGGGGATCAGCAGTGGACCAGGATTATAGTGAAAGAATTAATTGGAGAAGTTGACAGATCCATATTTCTACCGTTGGGTTGAGCTGAGGGTATCATTTCAGGCGGATTAGCATCACTGACGGATCATTTTTGGAGTTTAAACTACACGATTTAATCTAAATTAAGCTACTATTTGGAATACAGAATACGGTCTGTTAACACTGATTGCTGTATCGGACATCTGTCAGCATAAATATGTACCCGCGCCGTGTGAGAAGAGCTACGCCTTACATAAAGGACATATCTAGAGTTCGTAGAAGATGTGTAACTTAAGAACCACCAAATTTCAACACAGCTTTTGTTTGTTCTAATAATGACATTGTTTGACACAAAAATTACATTGCAACACAAACATTGTTTCCTTATTTCTACTCATCACAATGTTCGATGCCTACACAGAATTTAGATAATAACAAATATGATCCTTCTCTATTTCCTGAAATATATCAAACGTTACAGCTTGGCTGCGAGAGTCGTCCTGACATATCCTACTTCCGGATCGGTTATTGGGTTTCTTTGATATATGGGGTGGGACATAAAACTCCAACCCGAAACTTCCTTAGTCGATTCTTACATGTGCCAGGCCACTTGTTTTCTGCTCACATTGTGGACCCCGACGTTACACTGACAATATTATCAAATGATCACGACGATGAATTATGTTTACATCAAAAGATCACGACGATTGTTAGGTGTTACGTTTATATCGAATGGCAAACATTTAATAATGGAATCGTAGGTCTATCCTCACCCAGCTTCTGACGAACACCGTAAGGGGAGTAAAGAAAAGCAACTGTTTTTACCTTCCATGTATGTCTTAAGAGGCTACTAAGGAGGTTTTAGGATGGAGTTAGTTGTTCTATTTTCCATCCCACATAGGGTCAATGTAATCCAGAAGCCGTGCTGAATTCGGACATGTCACGCCGAAATGGGCAGATATTACAGCTAAGATGTAAGCCATTATACATAGTTTTCCTTTCTTCGGACATAATGGTGCTAATCTGCAGGAATTTGAGAACGAACACAGAAGAAGAAGCATATCCTGTATAGGACATTATTTCTCAACTACTGTTGAATTACTAGTCATCACTTTTACACGTAATTAACATTGGTGCACCACGTATACGTGTAATTGACAGTGGTGCACCACGTATACGTGTAATTGACATTGGTGCACCACGTATACGTGTAATTAACATTGGTGCACCACGTATAGGTGTAAATAACATTGGTGCACCACGTATACGTGTAATTAAAATTGGTGCACCACGTATACGTGTAATTAACATTGGTGCACCACGTATACGTGTAATTGCCTTTGTTGCGCCACTTACATGTGTAATTAACATAGGTGCTCCACGTATACGTGTAATTGCCTTTGTTGCGCCACTTACATGTGTAATTAACATAGGTGCTCCACGTATATGTGTAATTAACTGTGGTAGAAGTAAGCGAAATAGCTTAATCTACGCTCGGCAGTGAAATCCCGACCAAGAATTGGACAGGGTTCGTTGAAATGATAAATGGACGAGGAAAAAATAAAAACTCGGATACTATAAAAACATTGAAGATGCCGGAGTTTTTGGTTACTAAACACAATAGCAAAAAAGAAAACTACACATGTTTGATCATGTAAAAAGACACAACTTTTTAGAAAGACAAATAATAGAGGGAAGAGCAGCTGGGGAAAAAGGACAGCCAAGAAGACGATGAACTGACGACATTAAAGATAACATGAATGCGTCGTTGGAAACATTCAAGCCGCATGACCCAAAACAAAGAAGGGTTCAGGGAATTTATTGGGAAGACGTTCTGGAGAGAATACGTCACATGACAGATCCTATATCAAGCTATTAGCAGTCTTTGCTTATTCCTGTCGGAGTCTGTACGAATAATCAGATTAACAAAACGAAGTACCAAATTGTGCCTCGTGCTTCCATCAAATAGCCATAAACAGGATTGAGAAATAGTTGACCATTTTACAAATCTAGGATCCCCAGTCTACAATAAATGATCCCTCGATCAAGAAATAAGCATCAGGATGAATAAGGAATTAACAGACTAATAAAAGGGATAGGAGGGGAAAAGAAAAATAGCTTTAAACAAATATTTTTCTGGTTATCAGGCGTGTGTTCTCAGCACGCTCATCTACGGCGGTGAAACATGGTCAACCTATATTCACCAAGAGAGAAGGCTAAACAGCTTTCACAGACGGTTGCCTAGGTATAATTCTTGGAGATATGTGATTTTCATCATTGTCACGCTTTCCATTGTTTACTATTTATATACTTGGAGTAGCCTTGGCTATTTTTTGCATGCGATTCCAAGTATATAAATATTGACCAACTGAGAACACGGGAATAACCAAGAAAAGAAACGAATGAATGCCAATTAATTCGGAGAACAGGTCTTCTACCGCCAATCGGTCGCTTTCAAACAAATACAAATGGATTGTGTTCATGAACAGCGGCTTGAGGCAGTGGATAAGTTGAAGTTGGAACGCGTCATGTTCATTTTTGCGCCTGGTCAGGATTGTGTTCAAGGTATGATAAAGTCGATGGGCGGCTGACTTGCACTGCTACTGTGTCGAGAGTCGATGGGCGGCTGACTTGCACTGCTACTATGTCGAGAGTCGATGGGCGGCTGACTTGCACTGCTACTATGTCGAGAGTCGATGGGCGGTTGACTTGTACTGCTACTGTGTCGAGAGTCGATGAACGGCTGACTTGAATTGCTACTGTGTCGAGAGTCGATGGGCGGCTGGCGTGCACTGCTACTATGCCGAGAGTCGATGGGCGGCTGACTTGCACTGCTACTGTGTCGAGAGTCGATGGGCGACTGACTTGCACTGCTACAGTGTAGAGAGTCGATGGGCAGCTGATGTGCAGTGATACTCTGTCGAACGATATAGCAATGAATCTGGTTGACATTTTGAACTACTTGCAGGAAACAACGACAAATAAAATTAATGAGTGTTGATTCCTTTTTCATATCATGAATAAAGAAAGTCAGTTTAGCATGCATCGTTGCTATCAAATATGCTACTGTGTGCTTAGTAGAATGTCAACCATCAAAACACTGGAGCTGTCAGGCATCGTGTGATGGTGAATACACACACGTGGAGATTAAAGCGTCTATGGACGAGTCCGAAGTGCAATGATAATTATCCAGCCTACTAACTAACATGCAGCTTCGTAAATGGGATACAATAATTAACTTCATGTTAAAAATAAGTCTCTTTCCAAATCATTGTAGGCAGAGCCTTCATGTAAAATGTCTCATTCTATGTTAACCAAATCTTAGTTTCATTATTTGATTTCCTTTCTGTTTGTTATGACGCAATCTTTGTGACCAATTCCCAACCGAAGTTTCACAATCGTTCATAAACTGGTTTGCCTTCGATGTGAATTCACTAGGCCCTATGTAATAATTTGTTGAAAATATTTTCTGACAGTGACATTTATAATTTCACTATATTAATTTTCCATAATATATGCTAGCGTAGATACGGGGGGGGGTGTGTTCAACTCCCTCCCTTTAGCGAATTAGACCAATACATTTATCTTTTAGTACTACTTGAATTTAGCCTAAAAAGTGAGTAAAACTATAACGCCTCCGTAACGAATTTTCGCAAAAAGTTCATCAAATCTCTATTCAAAAAGAGGGAACTATAAACGAAAACTAACGTTTGACCCTTTCTTCAGTAAAACCTTATCGTTACTGAAAACGTATATACGGTTCTGTTTGCTAAATGTATATCACGAACCTTCTATTAGTATAAGCAGATTTACACATTTACCAATGAATGTTAAACGCTATGCTCACTGTCAACTTTTAAAACAATGTGATGGGGTACGCGTTTTTCAAATTACAATTAGGTTATATCATTGCTTTACAACCACATAATATTGTTTTTTCTTCAGTACATGACAAATAAATAACAGGCATAACACGAAGTGGTTTGAATTACATGTCAATGTAGTATTAGGTAAGGCTACATGTAGTAATTACCTGTAGTATTTAGGGCGGAGCTTAGGGCGGAGACCACATCACAATAGACTATTGTCAAGCTTCAGTTGGTATGAAAAGATAGCAAATTGAGATTCGTTCTCTGGACATTATGGATGCAAATTTCTTTCTCCAATTGGTTAAAGTACAGTGTTTGAACAAACAGGTGAGATACTGAATCTTCGTGAAAGATATATTTCATTTGGAGGGGAGGAGGAGCTATAACTTATCTTTTACTGATTTTACAGCCGAATACTTGTTGGCAGAAGGTAGTTTTATACAACTGATTATGTATATTTATAATACAATTTGTATAAATTACTGAAAATATTGAACGTGTGTTAGAACAGAATTCATTTTTTATTTTTAAATCATATTTCTTTGGAGAAATAATAAATTGATATAAACACTTGACATTTTGGGACAACTTACCCAGATAGAGGCGGGGTTACTTATGTTGTAATATATAATGACTGACAGTTGACCTGTCCAGAACTACAGACGTTTCATCTCTTGAACTATCAAATAGTACGCTCACATGGTCAAACAACAAAGAGGTTCAAGTCGTTGTTACGGTTCATTGGAATGTTCATAAGTGTCAACTCTCCTTCCTGTATTAGAGATAGCTTACTCACAACTGGTCAGTGACTGAAACATCCGAAGACAAATTCAAAACGGATATTATTAATTATGTGTAGACCTACAAAGCGATCTCAAATCAATTCAAACAGACATTGATATTGATTTTATTCGATTCTGTGATTGTCAATTTGTGTACATTATTAATTATTATAATTTTCTATGACCAACTGGTAAGTTGATAATTATTTTTACTCACATGTTTGCTTCTCATTGTTGTTAACAGCTATTGTTATCTATTATATGATTTAGGCCTACTCCTATGTACAGTAAAATAAATATATGTGGATTCTAGTAAAATTGAAAGTAAATAGGTATAAACGTTACCAATAGCCACTTACGACACACATAGAAGGTAAACAGTGGTGTAATTTTTTACCTCCCTTTTGGACTACGGCGACACACTGGCTAATCATTAAAAACGGAATAAACCAGGCTCGTAAAGAACCACTTTGAGATAAATTTAAGGACAATATTAGGTGACTCAATATTATTTAGGCCTACAAGATTATATACAATTACATAATAATTGTAGCATGCCTTACATAGGCATAAGATATTTTTTCTCAACTATTGTAGAAATTCTAGATTACTACTTTACCAATTTAGTAACATATTCCAGTAAAAAATATTCCAGCAACATCTCCTTTTGCACTAAAACGTCGACCGCCTTTCGCTCTAGTTTAGAATATTTCGATTGCCTCACGAAGATCGACTTTAAGAAAAAGAAATCTATAGATTATGGTAGTCCCAAAGTATGTCAGATTGAAGCTGTATGAAGCATATATTATCTCACAATACAGTACTAAGCCACAACCTTCTTTAAGATAAGTGCTGCTCATTATTGGTGCGATATTCTTCCTAAATGATTTAGTCCAGGTGCATTTGATACGTTCAACTGGAGATTGGTCTTACGAGAAAATGAGTGCACAGCCATTTTATTATTATATTCTAACAGGAGCAGCCCGCTTATTACCGCAACCAGAACGGGCTTCCAAGTAATATCAATCATGCGTCCTTCTATACATGTCGTACGCGATGACTAAGGAGGTTTCTTGGTATATCATTTGTTGTCCCATGCCATAAAGGGTTACAGTGATATTAAAGCGGATGTGTGCGATATCGTCGCCAAGTTTTAAATCATGAAAGACCATGTTCTCTGTGCTACATCCTACTAATTTGCAGGAATTTGAGAACGAACGTAGATGAAGAGGTCTAACCGTGGCACAACCGATGAAATACTCAGCAGAAAGATCGTTTAATTCTTAAATGAAAATCCAACTGGAAATCTTGTAGGACCATTGTCCTGTTACAAGAGAAATCCAGTGGGAATTTGAGAATGATCGCTGAAGAAGAAGAAGAATATTACATGTTGTATATTCACCCTTAAACTCTCTTCGGAGTTTGTCTTCATCTAACCTTTCCATGGCCTGCTCAGCAGTTTTGCATCTACAACCCGTCGACGCGTCATTCTTTGTACCAGACATGTAGATATGGAAGGAAGTTTGTAGTGTTCACCCCCTTTCACATCAATTCGGAACATGACTTTTTTACTAGGTACAATCGGGGGGAGTTAACAAGCCAAACCTCCCCCTCCTTCCAAACATCGATGTTTTTACAAAGTGGTCATTGAATTTTTCATATTATATTCATATATGTAACCCCCCTCCCCGCCTTCACTGTTCAAAACATATCTACGACCCTGGTATGAACTTAAAATATTCAAAATTAATAACATATTCTAGTTTTTGGTCATCAATTATGATTTTTCTCCCACTGGATCTATCTTGTAGCAGGACAATGGTCCAACTAGATTTCCAGCAGAATGTAGTCCAGAAAATGCATATTGCGTTGTGCCGCCGTTTTATTTGCGCCAATGGCAAGTCCGACACATCCGTGTCCTAATCCAATTAAGAATATTCGATTTTAGACCAAAACGTCAACCGTTTCCTATCTCATTTTATTATAATTATTTCAGCATCTATATTTATTAGTAGTAGTAGGTATTTGTAACACACATATTTACTTATAGACTATAGTTACATCATGTAAGTTGTAACGTTGTCCAAATGCAAGTCATCCTTCTTCCTCGTTCGTTCACAAGCTCACTCTAGTTATTAGGATGTAGTCCAAGAGAACGGAATGTGCTATCACTATTTGTAACTTCTGAGAAAACTCGTTCTTTCGTCCTAGCACTTCAGTAATAATTTTGCTTAACTTTGACCTAAGTGATGGAACATCCAGTTGTCATATATTGTCTTCTTACACCACATATACGCGTTATGGCCATATGTGTTCTCATGTCACAAACGAACGTGTATATATGTCTTTCACATAATTCCCAAGTTAATTATCTTATTAATATTTGCTTGGTTTTGTTTATTTTGAACGTAACTAGTTTCTTGCAAAAGGTTCTTCTTCTGCGTTCATCATGTGGTCATGCTATACCGTTAGACCTGTCGTCAAGACGAAGTCCAGTGTCTTCGTCAGGTCAGAGGGGCTGCCCCATACCTTTTGCCTCAAGTCTGTATCCTCTGGCCAGGTCTGCTCTTTGTATGTTGGACAGTCCTGAAGTATGTGTTCTAGAGTCTTGGCTCCGGATCCACATGGACATTCATCTGTGTATGAGATCCTTAATCGTTAAGGAAAAGGTCCTGATTGGACCGATACTTGGAAAATTGTCCTTTCTCTTTTTTTATTGTATGTTTTTTATATATTTTTTATCTATAGTTAGGGTTTTTACAGAAACCTTTTATCTTTTTTTCATTACCACTTAGTTATTAAGCTATTTTCCTTGTATTCAAGAGATTACGGGTTTGCTACGAACTGCGACGTATTGTTTCCAAGTGCATTTTTGAAAATTACCACTTAAAGTGATGGTGATGAGCGTTATACATCACATACACTGTCAACGAGATATAAAGAAATAGATTTATACATACACTGTCAACGAGATATAAAGAAATAGATTTATACATACACTGTCAACGAGATATAAAGAAATAGATTTATACATACAATCAAGCCGTAATGACAAGTGCAAGGAAAATAGTTTGTACAAACGAGTTGTCCCTCGTTGCACACAACAAACACGCAAGAAAAATAATAGAACTTACAAACAAATCAAGTAGTTAGAATTTTATTATGAGCTGAGCTGTACTCAAGTAAAACACACAGTAGTTTCCTGTAACATCGTCACTCAGTTCTGACAATGTCTTAGGAAAAGCACGCGTTTATTAATTGTACAGATATATTGTGATTGTAAAATGTTCATAAACAAGTAATTTCATCTATGCTCAAGTTCTATTGTACTATAATAATAATTGTTAGCAAATTTTGTACGGTAAGTTATAATACAATTTTCATTGAGTAGCGCTAGAAGTTCTAGTACTGTGTGTTTTAATACAACGATAAAAGGGGCAGTAATGTCAGTGAGACAAGATGTTCGACTTTCAGAGAACATGCACATACACGTTGTGTCAATTTTGTATCTATTGTCTAACAAGCTAGCTCATAGTAACACAAATCAAACTTGAGTGTGAGCTGCACAAGACAGTAATTTATTCAAAAGAGAGAATTACAGATATGCTGTTGTTCGTTAGTCGGAGTCGACGATGACCATTCAGCTCAACTTTGGATGATGATGATGATGTCTACGGTATCCCCAGCTGTGACTAAAGAGTCATATGCGTGCTTGGAATTATCTACCACAATCTGAGAATGTGTGGGAGTAGTCTGTGCGACATTGAGCAGCTCTTGCTTTTCTTACAGCGCGTTTTTGCTGCGCAGCTTGATGTCTTAGGCTCTCTTAGCCGCTGCACCACTCTTGATTCTGCAACGCCAGTCCTGTGCAAGATTCTCCCATGAATCTATGTCTATTTTGAAGTCGGTCAGTGATGTAAGAATTACAAATATTGACATATTTCAAACAACCGAATGAATACTTCTAAGTTGCATCTAGGGTATATTCATTTATTGAGTCATGTGTGAAGTGAACGCATAAGAAGAGCTCCAGAATTAATAGATAATACCATATTGCTCGTTGCTGGGACATGATACAACAGAGAAAATGTATTACACACTATGTCCCTCGTTGCCGGGACCTGATAGAACATAGAAAGTGAGGTGATACTGATATGAAAAATGCATGCTGTAATAGGTAAGAAGCAACTACAGAGGGTTAGGCGTTTGTTCAGGGCTGCAACCAGTGGAAGGTTGTGACAACAAAAACCATACTACGTGGGATTTGTCTTGCTGAAAAGACACTAGTGTCAAGAGTTGTGTAAGACACAAAAGTGTCAGTTATGTGAGAGACACTGGAGTCAGAATTATATGAGAGACAAACACTAGTATCAGAGCTGTGTTTAAGGTACACACTAGTATCTGAGGTGTCAGGCATACACGTGTGTCAGAGTTTTGTGAGAGATGCTAGTCTCCGAGTTGTGTGAGTGACACACTAGTGTCAGAGATGTATGAGAGACACACACTAGTGTCAGAGATGTATGAGAGACACACACTAGTGTCAGAGATGTGTGAGAGACATACACTAGTGTCAGAGATGTGTGAGAGACATACACTAGTATAAAAGATGTGTGAGACATGCACTAGTATAAAAGATGTGTGAGAGAAACACCTAGATTTGTGTGAGAGACACTAATGTTAGAGAAAGATTATTGTCAAAGTTGTATAAGTGACAAACAAGTGTAAGGGTTGTGTGTGAGATACACACACTAGTGTCAGAGTTGTGTGAGAGACACTAGTGTTAGAGACTGACAGACTAGTGTCACAGTTGTGTAAGAGATAGACAAATGTAAAAATTGTGCGTGAAAGACACCAACATAATCACTGCTTTCGAAAGGAGATGCTACAGAAGAATTTTACGTACGCCATGACAGCTAAAAGACATTCAAGAAGCGTTAAGATCAATAAACGTCGAAGATGGCTAGCTCCGTAACAACATCTTAACAACAAAGATTTGTAAATTGTTTTGGTCACATAGAAAGATTAATAGTTGAAGACAGAGATTGCAACAGGGAAAAGGGCACCCAAGACGACAATGATGCAGTGATATATCAGATTGCTTAAATATGTTTCTTGCTGCAGCAGGTCAACTTATCCACAATCGTGGAGTGTTCAGAGAATTCACAAGACCATGTTCTGGAAAGAGTATGTCAGATTATCATGATATCTATTCTACATTAATGTATGACTCAGAAATATGAACAATGTACAAATAACTGGAAGACAGAATTAATTCCATTGAGATGTGGATGACTGGGGTGAACTTCATGGAAAGAGAAGAAAAAAAAGGTTATGAAAACACTACGTATGAAAAAGAACTATTAACAGAAATTAAAAAGACATTTCTAAATATTAAAAAATGACACCTTGTTGAAGTTCTTAATTGAGGCCGTTTACAGTAAAAAAAGACATCTGTACAGAGAGTAAACAGGACTTTATTCATTACGTTTTTGAATATTGTCATTTTCGTTGGTCACTATTTATATACTTGGCGTCGCATGCCATAATAGACAAGACATACCAACAAAAATCATGGAAATAATCAAAATCTGCCTTTTATGCCATGTTTACCTTTCTGTACACATGTCTTTATACCAGAGACCGGTTGTGTTAGAGTAGAGAGGCGAATAAGAGGTAGACAGAGAAACATCGAGATGGACAGCTTACAGTGAAGCTGATGTCACATGATGTTGATCTCTTTTAGCCAACCTTCGTTGTGGAGACAGCACTTTATGATGAAAGACTGCATAAAAACAATGGAATCACTAGTTAAAAATAGGATGTTAATATTATGTGTATAATAAATCTCTAATATGTTCTTTGCCTGAAAAACATAAGATGTATTCATTGGTAGTTTTTTTTTTAAAATATGATATTTATTGTTGTATCACTAGATTACTCAATAGACCGACTTGAGGTGAGATATCATAACACAGGATGATAGTTAACACGAATAGTCTGTCAGAACAGTATGTGAGAGAGCGAAGCAGTCACGGTTCTTCATCGTGCATGATGCCTAGTACATCCTCGAACCATCATCTTGTCCCCTCACTACCTACAGGTATGTATTATGCATGTCTAACAACGTGTGTCTGGCATACTCCAGCTGTACGTAGGAGTTTTTTAAAACAAGGTTAAGCTTTGCTGGTTATACACACTAAACAAGACGAAGAAATCACGATGCAAGGAAACCATCAGAAAAATCCAGTAATAAACGATCTATGATCACAAACTAGCACCCATAGCATTTTAAATAGTAATTCATATAAATACATTAGTACTGATAAAACCTGAAGCATTATCATATCCTATATTCCATTACGATATTTCAAACGTCAAATTAATTAACATTAACCACTGGTTATCTGAAAGTTTCATCGGTTTTACACCATGATCATTAATTTCGGGATGGCATATTACTGTTCGCGATATCACCTTATAGGGCAAATGATTCGATATGACTTAAAACTCCATCTCCAAACAAAAATGCAATGAATTAAACATAAATATTTCATAACAGAATACCAGAACACAAATATTAGATGTAAGAAAAGTTCAACAATCACGATACACTCATCACTTTCTAAATACTCGTACTTAATGTGTGCAAGAGCTTGACATATCCTATATGTACTCCATAAAATATACCAAGAGGGAAACAGAGAAAAGGAATAACTTTGAAAGGCGGATAATTTCTGGTTGTTTTAGTGATAATTAAATGGGTACGTTTTAAGAAGCGTAAGTTAGTTGTTTAGTATTAAATTTCGATGCTACTATTTTAATGTCATTTAAGTGAAACGTAACATAGTGTTTGTAATGACAGTTAAGTGAGGAATGTAGTAGAGTTTTAGTGACGGTTTTAGTGCTTTGATGCCAATTAAAAGAAAGTCTTCGTGTTTAGATGTCAATTAAGTGCATATTTTAGTATTTTAATGTCAAATAAATGAAGAATGTCAGTGTTTTAATGCCAGTTAAGTGGAGTATGACTTAGTTTTTTTACTGCATTTCAAATAATCATAATTGGTTATTGCAATGTAAAATAAATGAAGCATGACTAGATTTTTTTAATACCGTAAAAATGACTAGATGTATTGATAGAATGAAGAAAATGACTAAATATTTTTAAAATTACGATGTTTTAATAGAATGAAAAATAACTACGTGTCTTTATAGAATGAAAAATGCCTACATGTTTTAATAGAGTGAAAAATGCCTACATGTTTTAATAGAGTGAAAAATGACTACATGTTTTAATAGAGTGAAAAATGCCTACATGTTTTAATAGAGTGAAAAATGACTACATGTTTTAATAGAGTGAAAAATGACTACATGTTTTAATAGACTGACAAAAGCAAGTGCAAAAGAGAAAAAAAACTTCCATCTCAGATTATTACTGACTGAAGCAAAAACTCATGCAAATATTAATTGAGCGAGATAACAGACAGCAACTTTCTACAAGACCACACCCTAAAGCTACACTGATCACAACAAACTATAATGGTTAGGTTCCGCACAGGACACAGTACTAAATGCATATCTCCACAAAATAAAATTTATCCATACAGATCAATGTCTGAAAAAAATGTTCCCAGGCTGAAATACATTCTGCAGAAATGACATGTCCACAGTTTGAAAATTCAAAGAAAGATAATTACGTTCAAACGAGGAAAATAATTCCAGATTTGATAACATGAACAATGACTATATGTTTCAACAAAATGAACAATGACTATATGTTTCAACAAAATGAATAATGACTAGATGTTTTAATAACATGAACAATGACTGAGATTTTTTTTAATGAAACATTAGTGATGCAAACTTACATATTTTTGGATTTCAGAAATTGGAATAGACCGAAATTGGTTCCTTCCACCGGCATCACAATATTCCGGACATCATTCAGTTTATGGTAAGGTATTTTCTGTTTCCTAAATTTCGAACTTATTTATAATTAGACAAACACATCCATTACTAGCTAAACTATAACACTGACGGACATCACTAGACATATACGCTCGTAACTTACTAAATGATTACTTATCTAACGGGGGTTTGTCATAAGTCTTTATCCTGATCATGAAGGTATGTGAGGAGATCGTTGTAATGTTGCAGAATGCTCATTCGTCATACGGTAATGGGGATTGATATGAAGAAATCAGGAGTTAGGCTATCGCTTCAAAGAAGCTGATACAAATGAAAAACATATGGCTGAGCTGCTGTTGCTGCATAAAAAAAATACAATCCTAAGAGCTTGCATATTCCCAGTAGCAATATATGGGTGTGAATCCAGGACAATCATCAACAAAGTGAAAAATAAAATGGCAGCATAAAAAAACAATGTTACAGAAAAATCCAAAGAATATTGACCAAAAAGATAACAAATTTAGCCATCCACAGAGAAATTAATGTAAATGAAAACTGACTAAACATCATGATTCTTTCCAGAATACAATATTTTGGTCATATCAAACACCATAACGGCATAAAAGAGAAAACCATAATTGAGCGGATGATTCCAGCGAGACAAACAAGAGGCAAACCAAGAAGAAGTTGGACGCAAGACATCAAAGACCACCTGAACATGACAATACCATAAACAGGAATACTGGCTCAAGATAGACATAAGTTTCGAAAGCTACAAAGCGGCCCAGCGTCAGTAGTATTGTTGTTTAAAGATCGTATAATGCCGCCTCCATTATACATTCAAAATACACGTTAAAAAGTCTTGCGGCAAGTGTTACGCAATGTACCATTTCTGAAAAAACTAGTTGAGGTTGAAAATTAATACTTTACACTTCCAGTACATACCGATATCTGTCAATTTTCAACGTTACCCTTTATGGTCAAGGTTAAGACGTATAACAATGCCAGATATTTGATAGTTTATTGAATAGTTTTTTGTACTGCCAGTACACAACGGTTTAATATTTCTGTTGATTAATCTCCTGTTGTTGATATCTTGCTGTCAAGGTATGTGAAGTTGTTGACTTTTTCACGAGTGTTGTCGTTTAGTTTGATGTCCGTTGATTTGTTGGTAAGGGCAGATATTTTTGTTTTGGATGTGTTGATATCAAGCCCACTTTGATATCACTTTTTTTTAAAGTGCATATGTAGGCTGTAAACCGTGATAACTCATTTCTATCTCTGGAATACATCCTACTGATCGGCAGGACGTCGAAACAAAACGAGAAGACTGGATGAGAAGCCACAATATATAATATAGGCATATTGTCTACTATAAGTATGTTATTGCATGGTGGTAGAGCTGATAGGCTCAACACCGTAATCCACAATACACATCAGATGTGGAAACAAGAAATATTATTTTTTACTTGAGATGACCCAGTACATATATGCTTACAGCGTGTTAACAAGTAGCGTAATAGCAAATTAAAGTTTTGCGGAACATTTTATTTATTTATAAATATCATATCTCTTCTTTTTTAAACAGGATTTGAGATGCCCAGGATACCAAGCGCACGAACGCCACCTAAGATCAATGATTCCACGGGTACAGTAGGAAGTATTTCCCCTAGATCTGATGACTCCAACCCAGCTTTAGATGAATCGTCCGACGTATCTGTTGTAGACATCAACAAGCATTTGGTAGCAACAGACAGCAATACATCAATAGATGACACGGAAGATAAACAAAGTAATGCATTCTCTGGTACATCCACCATTTCTCAACAATCAAGAAAATTTTCAGATGTCAAGCCGCCATATTCCTATATAGCACTTATAACTATGGCGATAGAGAGCTCACCTTCAGGCATGTTGACTCTTAACGAGATTTACAGTTTTATCATGGAAAGATTCTCTTACTTTAAAGAAAACCAGCAAAGATGGCAGAACTCAATTCGACATAACCTGTCACTCAACGACTGTTTTGTTAAAATTGGTCGATCCTCAGAGCGGCCTGGCAAAGGCAGTTACTGGGCTCTACATCCTGGCTGTGGCGACATGTTCGGAAGCGGAAGTTTCCTTCGAAGAGCAAAAAGATTCAAACTACCAAAGCAAAAGTTGGAAACTGTTGATCACATCTCAAGTGCGTATGGTGGTTTCAATTTATATGGCTCGAACTCCAGTAGATATAAGCCATATCATTCGTTCGGACCACTAACATTAGATTCTTTGTCGAATGGGCTCTCTCAAACACAACAGTATGTTCTACAGCAAAAGTCAGCGGATGCATGGGCGTCTATGGCAGGTTATGGGTCATATTACAACAGATTAGATGGATCCCAAGCATTTTCATCACCCACTCACACTTTAGGTAATGGGCCAGCGTTTGGATTAACAAGTGCAAATTTCCAGAATTCTAGTCTGCCAAGCCAATGCATGGGTATGCCTTCCCTTGGTGCACCTCATTTCACTAGTGCCTCTCAAATGAATGGACAGTCTCCACACTACCCAGTAAATTATCCAACAAATGGCTCCTCTCTGTCATGCTTTGGAGCATCTGCCTTATCTGGACATTACACAAATCAATTTACTTCCACTAGTATGAATACCTCACGTTTCTCAGGGTCAAGTACACCTGGTTCTCATAATGGCACCACCTACCACGTGCCTGTGACCATGAGTTCAACATCGCCCTCAACAAACTCTGGACTTTCAACCAACCATACAGTCTTTGCCCAGAACCCATATTCATGCGCAATGTACACATCTCAACCGAGATCTTAAATTATGGGATTTTTCTAAACCTGGGTCAGTGATAGAATTTCAGTGGATCTACTCAATACATTTGTAATCGCTTCCAGATAACAGATTATTATATAATTATTTTCTAAACAGAAATTTCCATATGAAAGTATGACTTGTCAAAGAACTATTTGCAAACAGTTATTAGAATATTAAATGGATTCACATTTGCAATTCGTAGGAATGTTGACTTTAAATTTGCGGTGTTTATAACGAACCTATCTACTAGCTAATAGTTCAAGAAACGTCAGTAAAACTTCACTGCACACAATTTTACAGGAACTGCTAACTTTCATAGGAAAAGGAAATTATAATGTGCTGAAAGCTGACTTTTCACATAAAAGGAAGCTGTAACATCTTTAACAGAAAATGATAAATGAGTTTTCACAGACAACGACGCTTATTGTGTTTTCACAACTACATCAAAGTGCTTTCATAATGACATGTAGTGTGTTTTCATAATTTAAAAAAATAGCTTGTTTTCTGTAATTAATAATGTAGTGCTCCTATTGCAATGTCACAAAGAGGACAATTCTTGTAGGCGTCATCAGCACCAGCCTTCAACCCACAGTATCCAACAAGTGAGTCAGATTAATTCAACACTGAATCCAGATGCATAGATCACAGGAGAAGGAACATTTTATAGCAGTCAGATTTCTTCATCACAGGATCTAATTCATTCGTAATTCTAACATTGGCCCAGGATTATTGGTGATCGAAATGTTTACAAATTGTTGATATATTTTGTTTTGCAATGTCAAAACTCTACGGAGTTGTTTTTGTTTTATTACGATGTGTAATCTTTTAATTAGTCTGTTACTCTCAGATTTATTATAGTAAATTTACTATATATTTGAAAATGTACCTTTAATCACTATCCCGAAACGTATCTTTTTTTCCGCTTGGTTTTCTTACAATTAGGAACACAGTGAATGCAAATTGTAGTATCTAACAGTTCATACCTTCACATTACTGAATATCATAATTGTAGTCTAACAGTTCATACCTTCACATTACTGAATATCATAATTGTAGTATCTAACAGTTTATACCTTTACATTACTGAGTATCATAATTGTAGTCTAACAGTTCATACCTTCACATTACTGAATAACATAATTGCATACTACTGTTGAAAATACATTTGTCTGCTAACTTAGAAAATTAATCTCCTAGAGAGCAATATCTTTTTTCTACTTCCGGCATAAAACTGACGGGATTTTCTAGTGGACAGAGGTAAATAACATCACGCCAGGTACACAAGTGCTGCGGTATATTGGGTAATAAAATAAGCGATATTAATGAGAATTGGTATAAATTCACTGTTGCTCAAAAGAAATACACTAATGTTACATGAGTGAATTATTACACGTAAATCAGGAAGTCTTCATCAGGTAGGATAATAGCCCAACAATGCACTGCACCAAATTAAAATATACCAAGGAGGAGATAACATAAAATAAACCTGTATTGCATCGCCCAGTTTTTTTTGCAGTTATATCATCATTACAGGAATACCATTAGAACTTGCCGGCTAAAAGATGTATCATAAAGGTAGCATTTTGTACTTCAAACTGTCATGCTCTTGCGGTTAATTAATGTCTTATATCGAGGTCTCAAGATTGATACGTATTATTTACAAGTGCATTTTTTTCGGATACCCTTGTGACTATTCTTTACTCACCATATTAGTATTTACCATGGATTACGTGCTATGACTGGTACGTTGACAGGGCCATGGATTATGTGCCATGACTTGTATGGATTATGTGCTATGACTGGTACGTTGACATGGCCATGGATTACGTGCCATGACTGGTACGATAGAGAGGTCACGTGCTGTTGTACTGAGAGGGAATGAGCACATACGGGAAAACCAAGTAAAATTAAGTTTGCACTGCATTTGAGGCGCTTTTAATTTACAATTCCATTCTGTAAATGAGTACAGTTTCTATAGATCACCGTAACGCTTGTAATATGTACGCCAACCGAAATATGGAAGAAATACTGCAATTATTTTCTTTGTTGGTTTCAGTTAATGAAAGGGTTTAATCATGACCGGCTCAAAGTATAAGACCTACTGACAAACTCAAACTGGAAGTAGGCTGGATTTCATATTAGTCAATGAGTTTTTATCACACTTATAGAACTCTCTACTGATACATCTCTTCATCTCATTTTCCCCCCAAAATAATCTCGAATGTATCAGTAAACTGGTCACGATTCTATTTGGCTTTTTAAATTTCTTGTCGACCACGTTCTGTTTTGATTAACTGTACAAATAATATTTTTATCCTAACTTATTCACTCAATTCTGTTGCTGCCATTTTCTTTGCTCTATTTTATCTTGTTTCGAAGTGTCAACTGCTTTACGGATCCCCAATCAATTATGGAAATATGACATTTCATTTATTGGGAATTACCTTATCATTTATTATGAATACCGTATAATTTATTAAGAAGCGCCTTATAATTTGTTGAGATATTTCAATTACTGATGTATTCACCAGTGTGTTATGGAAATGTTATTTCTAAATGACCATAAGCCTTAATTTTTTTAATAGCCTAAACATTGATATAAAATAATTGACCAAAAGTAACGATGTCAATACATAGATGCAGCGCTATCTCCGCCTTTAAGTATCTTTAAATGTTAAGTATCTCTAGCTTAATCTATAGTTTGCAATAGCAGAAGATTATTATATTGAAAGACTTAAAAAGATAGGAAACTTTAACTAGCTAACATTTACTAAATATATTTGTATTTATTCACCAATAGCAAGCACCCTAAAGATCCGACAGCTTCATTTTAAAGTACATCTGACATATATTTTACAACTAAGACAGTTTCTCAACATTTCTTTGCATGTAAGGAATGTTCAAATACTTTTGTGGTAGTTCAATAGATCAAGTGTCATCGTCACATTGAAAAAAGGCTATATGGATTTCCGAAAGTCTTTTTTGTTCACTAAAAGTGACTTTCTTCCGTATTGCTATTAATCTCGTCTTTCGTCTGGTGCAATTGTCAATAATATAGAGGTTGTTTTCAGTTGTACCTTTCTTATTTCTTTCATCAATGTATCTATAGTTCTAGAATAGCATGAGTAAACAAGTTTATAAAGCAAAGGTCTTCAACACTTGTTGTTTACATTTTCTATTCTCTCAAAAATTGTTTCCATTTAATCATTTATGGAACATTCTTCTTCCCACGTCAGATCCATTTTATTTGTTCTCTGATTATCTCTCCCACTTGTACATTCATACTTTAGTACAACACAATCTCACGTAATTTACATAACATGTTCTCTGAACTATCTTTCACGTCACCGTTAATTAAACGTATTTATCTACTCTACTTCCTCATATCTGGGTTATCAACGTTCTTAGATAGTTGGAAGTAGACATTGGGAGTAAAGTCTCTTAGTGGTGAGATACTTATTTTCAACCAACCGACGCCAGTTCATCTTGGTTATACCAAATCGTATTAACATTTATTTTAAGGTTAATACCTAAATAGTCCTTGTCACAACGAACTTTGAGCTTGTTTTCTTAATCATATCCTAAGTACGTTTTGTCATGAATTAAGATATAGGGTGTCACATTAATAACTAAGCTTTTGTGAAAAAATTACTATTAACATTTTTTATTCCCCGCCAGCAACATATACTGCTATCGTGTGACTTATTTTGGGTAGTTTTTCATATTACAACTCTATTCACAAAAGGTGTTGGAAATATCTGCCGTGGTTTAGTTAGAAAGAGATCAAATACTGAAACATCTGTCTCATGACATTAAATGGACAGCCAGTGCTTTAGTTATTCCATCACAACCAAACTATTATCGTGCCATCATAAAGGGCGTGACCTATCCAGATTAACGTGAACAACATTGACTTTTTTAGATTAACTTAACAACATTGACTTATTCAGATTAACGTAACATTGACTTATTCAGATTAACGTAACATTGACTTATTCAGATTAACGTAACATTGACTTATTAAGGAAGTTGACAGTTAGATTTACTGGGTTTTTTTAATCGTTTGTTGTCAAACTCCCACAAGATTTCTACTGTAGCAGGACACTGATCCAACTATATTTCAAGTTGTTTGTTTCTTGATTAGGAGCAAGCTTCACAGCAATTGGGACATTCTCATATATGCTCTGCTTGCCGTTTCGTCAGGGAGCAGTTTATTGTAGATCAAAGAACGATCGCTCGATGTTCCGCTGCTTTATTTGATCCAAATGCCCAACAAAAACGACTTCGGCGATATATTATATTGTAAATTAAAACATAACTAGTACTGTTATAGTAAGACGATTCTGACTTAGTAAGGAAATTGACAGTTATAATAATAACACTGATAGTAAATGAATTGAATGTTGTAGTCATGTGATTGACTGTTATAGTAAGAAATATGAACTTTGCATCATTCGTTTTCAAACTCCCACAAGATTGTGATTACATTTTATAGTAAGATTTTATATTGAGGGTTATAGTAAGAAGTTTGTAAATTATAGGAAGAAGAATCAGTGAAAGTAAGATGTACTGTTACAGTGAGATTGAATGTTATAGTGAAATTGAATGTCATAGAACGGAGATTGATAGTGAAATTGAAAGTCACAGTAGAGAGATTGACTGTTATAGTGAGATTATTATAGGCAGAATGACTGTGATATGAATGTTATAATAAGGTGATTTGACGACGTATTAATATGGTTAACATAACATATTAGAATGAAATTTTCAAAGTGACATTCTTCATAACTTTTAGGTTAAAGATATTGAACATAATAATAGTTAAATATTTCAAACTTACTCCCTTAGTAACCGACCGTAACTGAGAATCTTTTGAGAAGTATAGTCTTTAATATTGGGAAATTTGTCCACAAAATTATTGTAATAATTATTTGTCTAGTTAAAACATAGGTGGACTCCCGTCCATAGTTGAAACTGATGTGTCTCATCAAAAATAGATTTTTATACTTCCCTTTCCTATCCCCCATTTCTTTACAACTTCAGCTTTACTTTGTCTTGTTCTTTTCTGGTTTAGTTTTCCATCATGATGAACTAACTTTACTGGAGTTTGAGCTGTCCTTATCAATGCAAATTGTTATAGTCAAGATATTTTTCTTTCTTGTTCTATACAATCTCAACAAATTCCTATTCGTTTTCTAATTGTATTAGAAAATCATCCGAGCTTTCTTTAAAACTGACTGTCATCTTTATCATGTTTCATAACCTAGAGGTCCTCTTTAAATTAAAGAAATATTATATTGAAACGGGTGAATACGTACCAAGTTTCAGTTTCATTGTGTACTCACATCACCAGATTATTTATATTTCTTTCCCAATTGTAATATGATTCTTTTAAAGATTTAGCCTTTATTTGGTCAACTAGATATGATGTTATTGTAAGTACATATTTTATTCCCTCACAAAAAGTGAGTACTAATTGATTATACAGAAACCCAAAATTGTTAACTCTCCGAAACTATTGTACACGTTGATTGATATTGTACAAGTTTATTGAATAAAGGATATATTATTGTATACATGTTTTTTTATCTGTATTATCACATGTGCTTTTGTTGGATCTAGTGCATACATGCTGCCGTGAAATGTCATCACACAGTGTGCACTAACTGCATATTTGTCATTAATGTTTAGTTTACCACGTCTGATCTAGTACATTCATTATGAATATTATATGAACGCATTATCAATCAATCAATAAACCCATAACCCTTCAGGGTCGTAGGGGTACCACATTGGATGCTTCAGCACACAGAGTCCTCCAGCGAATTCTATCCTCAGCGATGCGGATGAGTGTGGAAATATCTTGCCCTGTCCATTCCTTGATGTTGTCTGTCCATATCTTTATTTGTTCTCCTCTGCTTCTTCCACCCTCGACAGTTCCCTGCAGTATTGTTTTTGACAAGGAATCGTGCCTGCATATATGTCCGAACCATGCTAGTTTTCGTCGTTTCACTATTGAAAGCAATGGCTCCTGGACACCTGCACACATCTCTACTTTATTTCTTACGTACACATTGGTCTTATGTTCCCTATAGGAAATTCGTAGAATTCTTCTGTAGCATTAATACTCGACAGTCTGTAATCTTCTCTCCATGTCCGCAGTGAGTGTCCAACTCTCACAACCATACAACACAACAGAAAGCACCAGTGACTTATACAGTTTGATTTTTACTCCAACACTGATGTTGCTTTTCCAAATCACAGTTAGCCTTGACAAGGACGCTAAAGCCATCTCCAGCCTTATTTTTAGTTCTGCTTTGCATTTACTATCGCTGCATATAACACCTACTGGCAAATTGGAAAACAAGTCATCTTAACAATTAATTTGAATCAGGTACAGTGCCGGCTGGCCTAAGTGATCATGGGTCTCCACAGTTCTGTCTCCAGTAGTATATATGGTTGTTTCCCAGCCGTACCATGTTGTTAAATTGTCTAATATTTTATCACGTTGTCACCCTCTGTCTCTGTTGCCTTCAATCCTGCCTGTTGTGACTATGTTCTCCAAACCTGTCTCATATTGTGGCCAAAAAATGATCGTATTTTTCTTATATATTGACTAATCTATGTCTCGCATTTGACTCTTTCAACACCTCCACATTAGTTTCTCTGGCACCCCATGGTATTCTCAGCATTCTATGGAACCATATCTCTGCTGCTTCTGATGTCCAAATTTTTTGTTTGTTTATTGTCCAAGAATCGCATCCATATCTTAGTATATAAATATGTTTTTCATTTTCCTGAATGTTGTTTTTCCTGTCCTATTCTACTAATATGGAATACTAATCTTAGAATTGTGCGCAATAAATACTGGTAACAAGAAGTATCCATGTAAGTGGATAATATAACTGGGAAGTTAAAAAAAAAGGTGTACGCCAAGGATGTGTATTGTCACTAGATTTATTTTCTCTTTACAGCGAGAATATCTTGAGATCAATTAAGAATATGCCAGGCATTAAAATAGGAAGACACAATATCAATAATCTACGATATGCAGGTGATACTGTGTTCATAGCAGAAAGCCAAGAACATCTCTAAGATCTGTTAAACAGGACGGTGATAGAAAGTGAACAAAAGGGTCTTAGTTTAAACATAAAAAGACAGACAATGATAATATTATGAAATAGTATACCACCAAATAGCAAAATAGTATTAAATTAGAAAAATTTTAAACAGGCGAATAGTTACAATTATTTATACAGCATTAATAACTTCAGATGGTAAATGTAATACCGAAATTATAAGCAGAATAGAACAAGCAAAAACAGCATTCCATAAAATGAAAAATATCCTATGGAACAAGTCCATATCGATGGATACTAGAAAATGTATACTCAAATGCTACATTGAACCACGTCTGTGGAAGTGAAGCATGGACAATAAAGAAGAAATCACAGAAATCATTGGAGGCAGTGGAAATGTGGTTTATTCGAAGAATGTTACAATTTCCATGGACAGCAGAGATTACTAATGAAGAATGTCTTAGAAGGGTGGATGAGTAAAGATGCATTATTGATAATGTAAGAAAAAGACAGTCAATATTTATTGGGCACATAATGAGAAGAGGAGGTATTGAGAATATAGTGACAACAGGAAAGATGGTAGGGAAAAGATCAATGGGAAGACCTAGGAAAAAGATATTGGGCAGTTTGACTAAATAGCTTCGAGTGACGACACCAACAGAGATGATGACATATATATGGGAGATCATGTACATGGAGAGATATGATCGCCATTCGGCACATGATGATGATGATGATTCTACTTCTAATTTCTGTTGAATTACTGCGTGACGCCATGCCTTTCGTCCTGGGAGAATTATGTTGTAGTTTCCTGTTGCTTTCCACTTTCATATATTGGGGGGGGGGGGTTGAGGGGTATCAATTTATATCCGCTATCTTTAACAATACTTAATGCCGGGACTCATAAGTGCCCCGCTCTGCTAAATGCAAATCTACCACTTATACCGGTGGCTATAGGTCGCTTACTTGTTCGAGCCTATCAAACAACAGTACGCTTAAACTTCGACCACCCTCCAGGAATATTGATATGTACAAGATAGAAAATACATAAGGCATTATCTACACAGTCTAGTTCTGAGCAATTCACTTTTGACTATGTCTATGATTCCCATTGATCACTGATTATCCTTTTTGTGACAGCCAATTAAAATCGAGACTTTAGTCAAGAGTCATTTTCGAAGGATTATTTTTTTCCATTGACTAATATGTTTGATATCATATGGATTATTCCGGTGCTATCATATGGATATGAGACCTGGAAAAGCTCTTTATCTTCAGAAAAGAAATTACTGAGTTTCGAGAACAAATGTCTTCGTAGGATAACTAACACCCATTGGAGTGAATTCAAATCAAATGATAAAATCAGAGAAGAGAAACATCAAAATTTCATCACAGATGTTATCAGAAAACACCGTTGGTCCTACATCGGGCATGTCCTACGCGTAGGCACCAACAGAATACACCACCAATCTCTTGAATGGGCAAAAGAGAAAGGGGTAGACCAAAAGAAACACTCAGAAGAACAATACTTAGAGAAAGTAAAACAACCAATATTCATGAACTGCACATAATAGCTTTGAACAGACATAATTGGAGAGATCTGCCCTATGCGCTAACTTCAGCGCAAAAGGAAAGTGAATGAATGAATATGTTTTATATTGCCTAGGATCACGGCTGAAAATAATGTCAAGGAGTGAAAACTATTTGCATAGGTCGGTTGGCAACATGGCATGATGGACAAATTGGGGGGGGGGGGCGTGTCTAAATAGGCCAGAGAACTACTTTTGTTTAAAAGTATCATAGAGGTTAGAACAATTTCCTTACAGAAGAGGTCATCCAAATGTAACATTGTACCACATGTCACTTTGGAGGGTACCGCCCAGATACAGTTATGACAACAGGGGCCACGGGGAAATAGCTTTAGAAGTAATGATTCAATTTGACTAATGTAAGTATGACCATATTCTGGTCATTAATCCAGTTTTATTCTGGACCATAGTAACGTGACGTTTTTTTCTCGAATATAAACTTCATCGTCATAGACTTTATTTTCTAAATGTACCTAATAGTACATTTATTTAGGAAACATTTCTTTCCAGGATATAGTCATTTTATGCTGATTCTAACACTTCTTGGCGAGTTGATGTGTTGCTGCTAACAACATGTCTTAACACTCTGAGAAACATCTTTTCTCCATCGTCTTCTTGCGCCACCTTTTTTCCTGTTGCTAGCAATTAATTACTAGATTACTAGTCGTTCATTCTATGTCACTTTGCATGGCAAAAAAGTCTCAGTTTTCTTTCAATAATATTGTTTAATATTTTGCATTCAAAGTTCTGAACTCATCATGGTTCATCGTTTTCGCTGTCTATGGTGTTCTCAATATCCTTCTGTACTTTCTAAAGGACGCAATTCTCTTCCCCACTATTTAAGTGTAGATATTTATTAGCCATACATTGATACTGGGAATATACGTGCTCTGATTAGATGTGTTTTTGACTTAGTAAAGTTCTGCTAATAGTTCCACGTGTTCTAGTTTTCCACTCGATATTTCAATGTCTTTTTTAATTTATGCTCAGAATTCAATTCCCTGAGTTATTTCTATTCGCTTCTAGATATTCAAACACTCTTGGCATTAGGTATTACATATGTTGATTATCCTCTACGCACATCGGACATATCCATAGGTGCTCAGATCTCCGTTTCAGTAAATCTCTCAGGGTATAACGGCGGATTGTTCCGGTTCTAAGTTGGTTCACTGCTTTAAAAAAAAAAATCTTTGTTCTATACGAAACACGCATTTAACTCCCAATGTATGTCACTCTCAAGTCGCGCATTCTCGACTCTTTGCATTTTTCAAATTATTGTTACCATGTATGACTTTTGGTGGAGTTCAAACTATCTTGGATAGAGGATGGCAGTAGTGAAGTACATACAGATAATCTAGGATTGCAAAAGTTGGGTCAAAAAGGTCATGAGCCCACAGACGGCTGTAATATTTCCACAGACTATCCGTAGAGACAAATATTTTTACTTCACCTTCCTTCGATATCAATGATCTGAGGATATTCAGAAAGAAATGGTGTCCTCAAAGTAAATATAGACACAAAACAGCTTTTGTCACTCATGCAGTCACAAAATACAATTACATTCGTAAACTGGAAAGAAGCACACAACCATTTTTAGATAACAGGCTACATGAGGTGACATTCAGTTGGAGAAATCAACATATGCCTGTGTCTCAATCTGCAGGAAAAGAGAACAGTGCATAATCTATAGAATTCTTCTCTTTACACATATATGAACTTTTTAGCCTGTAGTCAGGATTGTGTGATTAAAGGCACCTTTATGTCTGCAGAGTTTATTGGAAGATTGAACGGCTGTTTTACTTTTCAGTGCCTTTTACTATATGTGTGTGTCGTTTCCATTCTAGTCTTCTTTCTTCAGCTTCCGTTCAGAAACTCCCAACATATTAACAGAATGTAGTCATGGGAACGGCGTGCGCCATGTTACGGTTTACAGCTCAAATTTGATATCTGCTCATAACGGCCTGGCAAACGAAATTCGGCGTAGCTTCTGTGTCATTTTTGTCCCGCTATTGTATGGGACTGCCAACTCCACTCCCAAAACGTTCTTAGTCTTAGGACGTTCATGATAGATAACAGTGTCATTATTCCCTGCTTCTTTTTCAGGCCCCGCACTATACGAACCGTGTTCTAACCCATCCTTCACCATCTTCATCAAACCCATAACGATACAGGATCGTAAGGGGACCCACTCTGGAGACATCAACACACAATTTCCGTTATAGCTCTGTATTCTCAGATACTTGTTTAAGAGCGTGGAAGATTTTAATACTGTCCAATCTTTAATTTTATCAATCCATACTTTCTTTTTTCCCTCCTATATTTTCTTCTACCCTCATCAATTATTTTTTCTAAAATTGCTTATCGTGGATGTGTTTTTCAAAAGTTCTATTCTGATAGTTCGCCAAACAATATTTTCCTTTACTTTTTCCGTTCTGCTCTCAAATAATGTTAGCGTGATTTGAACAGGAGAGCATGAATTACATTGTGCTGCCAGTTTTACAGCGGAGGTCTTTTTTTCTATCGCGGCTCAGATTATCTCATCCCGGCATGTGTTTTATTGGAGGTGAGATTCCTTAGTGTGTGACAGCCTTCATATCTGTCACCTGGAAAAAAACAAGTGTATCAGCTCGACGGATAGTAACAGTTTATCACCACTGTGCTATAAAACATTATAGGCCGAAAACGTGTACCTGGGTGACTATAAGCAGAGAATTAAACTTTGGTCAACTGCGTCAATCTCGTATGATATACTCTGCTGTTTGTGAACTTGTCTCGTGCTATTAGACAGTTCATTGTCCCCTGTGTCCTTGGGTAGTAGACGTGATCTCGATTGTGAGCCTGGTTCCAGTATAGGTAATAGCGCTACCAGTAAAGTTGTACTAGGATTGGTTCACCCTATTAGCCGAGGTTTTAGTTTACCGACATCGTGAACACATCGGCCAAGTTTGAGCTTCTTATGTTCTTCGCACATGGTCGGTAATGTGCCATGTCTTTTACCTTTTCGCCCAAAAAAAAACAACAGCCGGAAGTCAGTTTAAAGATTATTTTGCTTATTCTCGAGCGCAAATATTGCATTCGTTTTTGTTTCGATATTCTCACTTATTTTTGCACATATTGATGCCCTCTTGCGCTGTTCTTCCCTCTCATGTTCTCAATGTACGTGTTTTACTTCTCAGATATACTCACTGTTTTGCCGCCTTCATGAACTTACGGAATTGATAATTTGACACTCCAGGTCAGTCGTTGTCACAGTGTTTTGGCTATGTGAGCCGAGATGTTCCATTAAGAAATATTGTTTGTCTTGTGCACACAATTCTTATTCCAGCTCAGCCTATGCTGTCCGGACACTATCCTTAAAGCGTAAGTTCGACTACATCGCAATAGCTTCAAAACAGTCTGTATCATGGGCGCACAACGAGATGTTTTTTGGATCTTGAGTATCTGCTAACCCTGGGTTTGCACAAGATCAATGCAAAAAAGCTTTTCACCACAAACAATATCTTTTCTTTGATACTGGTTTGTGTTTAGTATTCGCACAGGACCCAGCCAATTAGTCGTCTACTGCTGCGTATTCCAATTAATGATGGTAACTTTTGCCTATTGCAACATTTCTATGCTTGCGATTTAGTCCTGTCAGCTTAGGTGGAGCACATGGCCGTGGGGTTAGATAACCGCTCTTAGACTCGTGGTCCCGGTTCCCATGGTCCTGGATTCCTAATCCATGGATAGACAGGATTTTTTCTTTCGGGTGTACTATCAAAATCCTCCTTGTACATGTCGCGGGTCTGCTATGGAAACACGGCTTTTATTTCCCCAGCCCATAGACTGGAAATGTTCTCACAGGAAAACATGCAGTAACGATTTTTTTAAAAGCTTTTGATCACTATGTTGCATCTAATGATAGATAAAAAGAGACAGGGGAACCAAGGTAGCAGATTATTTGAAGTATAATAAAACTAGTTATCAGAAATAGATCTTACAGAAGACGGGAATTGAACCAGGTCTGTTGTAGCTGCACCGAGTGACCTTGAAACTTCAGTAAACAGGTTTTCCGTGCTTGACCAAGGATTCGTTTTTGGGGATATGGTTGATCAAGCACGGAAAACATGTTTGCTGAAGATTCTTGGCGATTCAGTGCAGCTAGAACGGGCCTGGTTCAATTCCCGTCAAGTGTACGAATTATTTTCAATTCTCCTCATGTTTTCTACTTTAATTTACTTTTATTAGAAATAGTTGTGCTGTAGAACCGATTGCAACAGTAAAGCTAATTTCAAAAATTCGTATGAGAGCATAATTCTAACGGGAGAGAGAAGAACTAAACAAGATGCCATAAACATTGACAACGTTCGCTATTGTAGGTCATATACATGGACATTGACATAATTGTAAGTGTGCAATGCAGCTGTTAACAACATAGCTCAGAATATTTGAAAATTGAATGTCCTACTAGATACAATTATGACGCTAGTCTCCAGTTGAAAACAAACATGCCAAGCCAAAATTGAGACTTTAAATTTCCGTCCTTCTTACCGTATAAAGAGAGCATTGCGAAGTGTCATGTTCCCTGATATACACAAAGTTCTCTTATTTCTACTGTTGACAAGAACGTGCTTACACAATTACTTAGTAATCCCGTATTTAAGAAAAACATGTTATAACAATTTATAACTTTATGGTATGTGATATTTCATAATTGAGCAGATGAGACAAAAAATAGTATAAACACGTTCATAAAAACAGGCAAATAAGCACTTGCTAGAAAGGATGCAACACAGTTGATTGTTCCGGCCTGGTCATATATCAGATATATTTTAGATTTAAACTGCATCAATGAAAGAAACAATAAAAGTAAAACGGATGAACCTCCTTGAACATCTCCATGACTACTGATTAATTTTTGTATTGTTGTTACAGTGTTGTTACTATAAAGTAATACATGCATTTTGGACCAATGCCCATTTTTTATCACATCTCAAAGGAATTACAAAGGAAGATCTTGGCGTCAGTGTACAGACACTTCAATACAGGAAACGATATATGATACAATATCTTATAATAATGTCTTGTATTCTTCTACGTACGTTCTCAAATTCGACATGAATTCAATATTTATAAATCTTTACATTCATTTCACCAACTAATATAGAACTGATATCTATGCCTTACACTTTACAGTCATATTGTGACTCGACATGCGTCGCAGGTCATAGTGTTAGTATTTTTGATTTGCTTCGGGTACTGGTAAAATTACGTTGTCACTATAAATATTAAATGTGTTCAACACACTTCGACAACTAGAGCATTCTCTGAGGTACTAGTCTGTACAACAAAGAAAACCCATGATAGACAACCAAAACGGACAACAACTTTCACCATTGAACTACTAGCCAGTGTCCATATCCTACTTCTGTGATCGATGGTCGCTTCACGCCAGCCAGAATAATTATGATGCTGATAAAGAGATTTAATGTAAGAAAATATGTTAATCCACTTAACATACTCGACAAGAACACATTTAATAGAAACATGACAGAATTAACTAATCAATTTTAGAAGCTTTCGATTCAGCCAGGGAATTCAAGGAACAGTTGCTAAGGTTTACACAAGATTACTGATGTCATTATGAGTCAGAATGTAGTGTAACTACCCGCCGACGTCTCCCGCCAAAGACAATTGTTCAATTTCATGTTCCCACCTTTCGTGTCGTGGTAACGGTCAGCATAGATGCCAAAACCTGATCTATGATGTGTAACTTTTCATAGAAAATAAAGCGCTAATGAGTTCGTTGATAGCACGCTATTGTGTTATAAATGTCAGACGCTGAGCACTAACTAAAGAACAAGAGAGTACGCGTTTACGCCTGAAATGAGATGTCTACGAAAAGCAAGCAAATAGAACAAGAAAGTACAGTGTGAAGAATTTATTGATTAATTTATTGAAAAAATAGAGACTGAAATGGCTCGGCAGTAAAATGAGAATGATGGCATATTGGCCAGTAAGAAAAACATTACAGCATAAGAATCGAAACACCACGAGGCAGAGAAAGATAAAAAAAAGTAATGACCATTGAATGAGATACCAATGTCTTGAAATGTCACAATATGATTGCATATCAAGCCACCACACGTGTCAAAGCAAGAAAACCGAATGTATTTCAATCATGCGATGCCTAACAGCAAAGCAGAGCAGAGGCAATGAGTGGATAAACATATAGATCAAACGCTATTAGTTAGTGTGGATATCTATGTAATTGATCTAGTAATATTTAGAATGCATGTTTGTTATTAAATGGTAGTCCGCCACAAGTGACACGCAAAATATCTCGAAGATACAAAATCAAATCTTCAGAATTATAACAGGTGGTCTGAAACTACCACAATCACATAACAGAAGCATTTGTGAATGTATCGTTAGTGGAAGAGAGAAATGAAATCCTCACATTATGCAAAGTTTACATATTTGGAGAGTTACTAAATGAACCAAAGACTAATCAGACCTACAAAAGAGCGACTAAAAATATTAGCTTCCTACACTCCGCAAAACAGCTTCAAAAATCACGCACACGTACATATCTACAAAACCTAAAACCACTGAACACATACCCAAACTCGGATAGGAAAGTTTTTCCAAGAATTATGGACAGTATACTAGTCATTATTACACAACATGGAAACTTCAATACAAGGTCTAAAAGAGACGAGGAATAAACAAATACAGAAAAAATACCCAAAGGATATATGGACACACACATATACAGACGAAACAGAAAATAAGCGGTAATTGGATCAAGTAGCAGGAATATACACCAGATGGAAAATAAATCGAAAAATACATACCCACAGGCAAACATTCCACAAACTTCAAAGCAGAAATGGCAGCCACAACAGAGGCAGCCAAAACGCTTATAGATTACTTGACGAACCACAAAAAACATGTTGTCATTCTAACTGATGTAAAGTCTGTTTTACAGTGAAAGGTCCAAAGAACACTAACACGAATTGACTCATGTCCTGCTTACTACATCTCAGCAGTACTACCAAAGAAACAGTGTTGTAGTGTATCCCTGGTCACTATGGCATACTTGGAAATGAAAAGGATGATCTTCTGACGAAGGAAGGGGTGATCACTAGAACAAATAGAACGTGGTATTGCATAATATGAATGTAAGACTATGATAAAAGCAGACTTTAAGAAAAAGTGGAACAAGATGCACACAACTGCAGAGCCAAATGTCACGTACCACCAAATGTCACGCAAGGAATGACTATTATCTTCAGACTCAGTCTGAGAAGTCAGATGTTCAGAAAGCTCAAGATTGGCGAGACAGATCTGTACGAATGTAAACTGAGCCCAGAATATGATACTTCAAAACACATTCTCCATGCATGTCTACTCTACCAAGAAGAGAGGGTGAAAATATGGCCTACTGAGAACGCATTACTTCCAGACCTGAGCGGTTCCGTGGATGACCTGAAGCGAATTGCACAATTCATTGAAACTATTCACGCTGTAACCCGATATCTGACTGAAGAAGAATAGTTTGGACTTAACAAGATTCGATGGAGTGAGTTTCTGTACAACATCTTGATTCAGATAAATATCAAATACTTCTATCTCATGACATCATTTTATAACGTTTAGTGCAGCTAACAAGACATCTCATGACATCATGTTTTAACATTCCGTATACCTAACGCACTAGCATGGTTCGGACATGTATGCAGGCACGATTCCTTGTCAAAAACAATACTGCAGGGATCTGTCGAGGTTGGAAGAAGCAGAGGAGGGCAAATAAAGGCATGGACAGACAACATCAAGGAATGGACAGGGCAAGATATTTCCACACTCACCCGCATCGCTGAGGATAGAATTCCTCTGGAGGACTCTTGTGTGCTGCGGAATTCAATGTGGTACCCCTACGACCCTGAAGGGTTACGGGTTTATTGATTGAATTGATTGACACCTAACAAGACTATTAGCGGAATTCATAAGAACGAAATACGATGTGTGGTGATTTTAAACTTGTTTGTGGTATCTACGTTTTTCATACTGGCCCACGACACTTGACATCTGCACATTTGTGGTTATCTTCTGCGTTCGCTTTCCGATAACCAAACGATACAGTGTGGTTTCCACCGCAGGGCATGAAGTAGATTGTGCTGCTCGTTTACACCAAAGCTGCATTATTTGTGCCTTCCAGCTCAGCACATCCATTTGTTTTCTGCATGATTTGTCGTCAATTTTCCTATCTAAAACAGCCGTTCTCAACCTAACACTTGCGAGCAAATATGTGCTCCTGTAAGTACGTGATTGATGCGCTTGCGCCGTGCGTTAAAAAAGTCTTCGCGAACAATAGCGACCATAACAATACCTTAGTTTACCTTTACAATTCAGACTTTGTTACGCAATCAAAAACACATACTTTATTATCAACGATTATATCAACTAATATCAAAGGAAAGGGATGGAAAAGGAAAAGGATGTGTTCGGTGCAATGATGTGTTCGGTGCAAGCATGTGTTCGGTGCAATGATGTGTTCGGTGCAATGATGTGCAGTAAATGACCAGTTGTCACATTCACTTCCACTGTTCCTTTCATTGTCTGTATTAGCTTGCTCGCTGTTAAATCCTGATATTCTGAGATAGCATTCAACCTCAAGGATCTCATTAACCTGATGATTAACCTTGAAACATAATAAAATGAGAACAAAATAAAACATCAAAATAAAACGACTGTGACTGAAGACAAATGTAATCACAATACAAGATATCTCATTCATCAACTCCAATCTAAATTAATGTATGATTTGTTAGTACCAAATGGTTTAAGGGTACCATACTGCAATATAAAACGATCTTTAAGTCTAAATCGATTGTAATCGATTGTATTAATCTGATCATATTATAGATATATAAATAAATGTGTATTTATTAATATTTGTTATTGTGTTAACACAATAAGTCTATTGTCTATTGTCTGTCAGCACGCGAATGATGGCTGATCGCATTCACATTTGCTGATAAGCGTAGAGGTGGGAGCTGAAGATGTTGTTCCAAGGCCAGATGTGTCGCCGTGGTTGCATTTAGTCCATGTTTGTTCAAAGCTATCTTGATATGTTCTATCCGCCGTTTTCTTGGTCTACCTTGTGTTTACGCCAGGATATTAACACCAATAGTACTTAAGTTAAACAAAGGTTTTTGAATGTTTCACTTTAACAGGACGGACTATTGTAAGGGGATTCCAATAATAAGGGAATAGTAAGGGATTACCTTAAATTGATTGTGGTGTTAATAAACGCTGTATTTTTTTTCACGTGACGGTGATCGCTGTCTGAAAAGGTTGAAAACTCCTGATTTAATTATTATGATATTCCACACATAGCCCATCTTTACAATATGCATGTCTCAACACAGAATTAATACTCGTTTCTCCCATTTTGTGCCCCTAAGACACGCGCTAATCTAATTTTTTTTATTTGTAGGAATTTTACATTGCTATAATTTATTTGTTACCCTGACAGTAGTTTTTCAATATAATTATTGAGATGTAGAAATCCTAGTTGTACAAAACATAATATCTACTTGAGAGGTGCAGATATTGCGGCGCTCAATTAATCATTTATTTTAATTACTCTGACGTCAATCAATAGCCCCCATATTAAGATGATAACTAGAGTTAATGCTGAAGAATAAGATCATTCTAGATTGTCAAACAGTCATTCCTTCATCTCCTAAGGTTTTTTTTTCTCATTACGGTGTCTACTCTCTTGAGGTATCTTCTCATTTATAACGGTGTCTACTCTTGCCTGCCCAACAGGACCAAAGTGACTCAGAGGTGACGATAAAGCAGAAAGTGTCAAGTCTTTCTTTTCGCTTGATACCCCCTTATGCCTTGCAGCGTCAGGGGTAGAAGTGGTCTCTGGAGATGAAGTTTTTGTGTGCCTCATATATATTTATTTTCCTTGATGCTTTTATTTCTGTAATCCATCTTTTACAAGTGTCAAGTCAAATGCCTCAAATTTTGCAATTAAACTATAAACAATGCCACATCACATTCTATTCTCTGATCTACATCCTTCTAATGAGTGATAATTTCTTTTCAATGACCATGATTAAAGATCAGAGTTTGAAATGCGGTGTTGCTAGAAGTGAACATTTTGGAGGGCGCAGATGAATGATGGTCAATCAGCAGAGGACCGGTACTATCAGCAGAAGTGTAATGGTGGCACACTCAATGAGATATCGGAGCAACTATAGACGTGTCCAGTTTGCAGTGACTAACTAACGACTAACTAACTTATAATCTGCAGGAGTTTGAGAATGAACGATGGGATAAGAGAAGAAAGTTTCGACTTTGTCTTCTAGCTGTTTTTTTATTTTTCATATTTTTCGACTACATAGAGGCATAGCACATTCTCTCATTGAAGACAACCTGCATGAATATATAAGTAATGTGTCGTTTGATCTAAGATTCCGAGAAATATGAATTATGTGTAATAAGAACAGGAAACGGGAGTGGGGGGTGTTAAGAATAAATGTGTGGAATGTACATTCAATAATTTACATGAACTTTCATTATATTTACGTTTCGCTATGTATTGAAAAAAAGTTAAAAGGAGAATAAGAATGGCTAAAAGTATCTTCAATGACATGAGGAAAATATTCACATCTAAACAAATTACAAGCAAGTTAAAAATGAGAATTATAAAATGCTACATCTATTCTATATTAATGTATGGATCAGAAACATGGACATTAAATACACAATTAGAAGATAGAACTAATGCCTTTGAGATGTGGGTATATAGAAGAATAGGGAGAACATCATGGAAGGAGAAGAAAACAAGCAAAGAGGTTCTAAAAACACTTAATATGAAGAAAGAATTATGAAGAGAAATAAAGATCAGGCAAATAAAATATTTTGGACACATTAAAAGGCATGATACCTTATTGAAGACCTTACTTGAAGGTAAAGTCAAAGGTAAGCGATCAAGAGGTAGGCAGAGATACAAGTGGGATAATAACATCACGAGATGGATAGGTTACAGTCTAGCAGAGTGCACCACCAAGACAAGAGAGAGGATGTTCGAGGTCTGTTGCAGCTAACCTTCGTTGCGGAGACGAACTTGATGATGCTGATGTATTGATGAAAGAGACAGAGCACTTACGCGGTGTGCCCAGATTACCGCGATGTTTAGTTCAACTAATTACTAATGGAACTATTAAGTTGGGAAGATGATCTTCGTAGTTCTTCTTAATTATTGTTATAAATTATTTATTATTTATACTTATCGGTATGACTCAATGAAAGAACAATGCAAAGCAAATCATTTGAACCACCGTGTAAGTACATTGTATATATGCTATATATATATATATATATATATATATATATATATATATATATATATATATATATATATATACATCATCTGTGTAGGTACATTGTACATATAAACAACTGTGTAGGCACGTTGTTTATATATCTTTATAACAACTGTATAAGAACATTGTTTATATAACTATATAACAAGTTTGTAAGCACATTGTATATATAATATTGCATCTCAGTAGATTAGAAAATGATCGCATTAACATTTCATGATAGCATTGACACTCCATGATAGCATTAATACTGCAAGATAGCATTCAAACTGCAAGATAGCATTCAAACTGCAAGATAGCATTCAAACTTCATGTTAAGAAAAACGTTCATCATCAAGTTAGTCAGTTCCTAGTCAAGTTAGTCAGTTAGGCTTTACTAGTCTTGAAGCCGTCTTATTATGTCACACCTCTGTCTGCTTTGTTCGATAGCTGCCCCATACCACAATATCCCTGTATACCACGTGTCACTTCTGTCTGTACGTCGTTGTAGAAATTTGTCTGGGGCGTATTCTTTTCTTTCCATCTTATTTTCCATTTCACGTGAATAAGAATAGATAGCGATGTCGTTTATTGTGACGAAACCAAGACACTTTATTGAAGCAATAAGTATGTTCTTCAGTAACCGTCGTTTTATCCCTATGACTGAGTATTTGATTAATGTATGTCTTGTCCATTCTGCTCATCACAGCGGATATATTCCTACAAACTAGTCCACGTTAGAAGGACATACTTAACATTAGCGAAACTTCAACAATAGCCAAATTATTCTAACTCCAGTTTTAAGACATCCAACAGAGTATAGTGTCTTAAAGTTCCAATGCAGTATTGAATTATCTATCTCACTATTACATATACATGTATATATATATATATATATATATATAAATTCTTAGTTATTTCACAATTCGGCAGTGTCTGAGAACACGAAGTATTACGTTTTAGTCTCAGAAAACAGACAAATAACGGAAGCTGTAGACAACAGTTCACAAAGCAGACTTAGTTCACACAGCAGAATGAAGAGACAATGCGAACAAAAGGAGTATATCGAGACAAAAATCACCCAAAAAAATACAAATTATAATGTTTCAATTTGATTAAATGTTAGACATTTAATAACAGAGAAAGATATATAAAGTTACTAAAAGAAAATCACACTTACTATTATCTAACATTTGGGAAAGGTGCTGCTCTGTGATATATTTTATTTGATCTTACAGATGTGTTTCTTACATGTGTAATTTTATTCACATAGTGAACACACTCCTCAGTGCTTAAGCTTGATTCAACACCGTAAGGAGGGAGGAGGAGGGGTGCTCAAACTACCAGGTGTTTACTATTAGGAACTTAACCACAAGGACTGTAATCCCCCCACCTCCACCCCTTTAAAAAAAACAAAAAAAAGGATTTTTCACAAAAATGTCTTCAAATTTCCAGCCAATTATTGAAAATTACACATGAAATCATCTTTTAATTTCTTTTTCTTTAGGTAAAACTCCCTTCTTAAGATAATCATATCTACGGTCTAGGGTTTTGTTGTTTTCTAATTTAAACCTAAATAATTAGCCTACTTCCAATGCTGTTACAAGATGGTGAAACACGGACTGCGTATAGCCGACATCTGACGAAGCTCAGTTACATTCACACAACTTGTCTCAGAAAAGTTATGAACATCAGATGGCAAAACAAGATTTGCGATACCACTGTCTTTAAAAAAAATATTAAAAAAATTGGTAGCATATCCTATCCAGGACGTAGCTATCAACCCAGCATTTGTTGGCTGTGGTGATTTTCTAGGCAATATAAATACGTTCAGTAGGTTGCCATTGCTTTCTGAACGGTCCGGATGCACAATTGCCTGTGGTGAGGATCGAACTCGGTACCTTTGCCGTCACAGACGCGCTCTGTACCACGTCGCCACTGTCTTTAACTGATCTTATATTCCAAACATTAACAATATTCCGATACAGACACATTTGTTGGGCAGGTCATCATTATTGCCTGCCAAAGATACTTCTCTGTGGTATTTTGCAGAAGGCCATAATAATTTCTCAATGTGGCCAAAAGAAGCGTTACAAAAACTCGTTAAAGACCTCACTCAAAGTCTTTGAAAGACCAAGACTCATGGGGAAAAATTGCACAAAATAGAGTTACATGGCGCTCTACGGTAAAGAAAGGCGAAGCATCTTGTGAAAAATTAAGAAAATGTAGCAGCTTAACAGTGGAAAGTAGCTTCTAAATCACGGGTAGACAAAGTATCATCTACAGTATGGTCATCACTTTCCCGAATTGCCCAAGGACAATTACTACCAGACTTTGACTTATTGGTCATGCCTGTATTCATGGTCATGGACATAAACCTAACTGAATTTTAAAAGGGAATGTAAATTATCATCACTTCTGTTGAACGAACAACAACAACCTGAAAAAGATTATGTGTTCATTTAAATAAATATATTTTTATATTAAATTGAGTTTCATAGTGGCATTGTGCATGTCCTGTATATATTCTTGTTTTCTGTAACGTGTTGGTAAGTGCTTGCTATATGTTGTCTCTGTGTGTCTCTTTTTATTGCAATTCCATAATTGCAATAATAATTTCGTTTTTATAGTCCTATTTTCACACATCCTTCTTCTCGAACTGTCCTAGTCTGTTAATCAACAATAATACTATAATATTTTCTGCTTCCGTCGTTGTACTTTGAATTTTGTTTAGAGAAATATTAATTTATTCCACTTTTTCAATAGTGTATGTGTCTATATGTTCAGACAATGCAAGAGAACTGCATCTGAAATTCTCGAAGGCATTAGTCTATAAATATCAGATACCAGTGTATTTCCAGCAAAGACTATACTATTATGTACGAATGTTGGTATATACATTATTAGTTCTAGGACTGTCAATGTACCAGACTCCACCCCATGTAATTATGCGTGAAACCACACTGCTCAGAACCAATCAGTCAAACAAGGACAACCCACTGATTATAAATTATTGTTTTAAATATCATTGCAGCCAACTAATGTTGGATGGAGAATTACGTTTTAATTCTTCACCAGAAATCAGCATCATACCCTAAGAAACATTTTCATAATTGTTTTGCTCTTCATTTTAGTAGCAATCCAAAATCTCAGTGACATTCTGATTATGAAATCTTCCGACAGCTCTTTTCAGAAAGAACACACTTTTTACCACCGTCCCATGTCACGTCCATTTTTGTTATTCTTTGGACATCTATAGTGTCGCCTCTACAATGGTGGTGTCAACCCGTGGTAAATCTGTGATTATCCTATTTACATCAAGCTTCTCGTCTAGCTAACAATAACCGTCCATTGCAGACGATGATGACATTACTAGCAGACGTGTGTTGTTAAATCTCTATGGTGTGTCTCTTCTCTCTATGTCGCCACCAGCCACAGCAGAAGTGCATTCAAGATTAAGGCATGTCTAGCCTTAAATTTATAAGCTGTAACTATGCTGTTCAGAACCCACAATTACGAGGCTCCCCCACCCACCCCCTCCCAAAAAAAATCACCCATCCGCTCTTAGCGAATTCGAACATGTCTTTTAGGACTATGAATTAGTCAAATGATGGGTTTCACGATTAACGATTTTGTCATCGATTCTCTCACTTAACGATTTTCCACAAAAAAAGGCATTCAATTTCACATCAAACATGAATTACACAGGAAAACGGATGAATACCATTTTTATAAATAAACACACCCTCCCCTCCCACCAATAGGACAAAGTGTCCTCAATCTTGTGCTGTCTCATGTGATGTCTCAACTCAACTATCTAACAAAAAGCGCGATCACAAGTGACAAGTGGTAAATATAAAGCTAAATTCATTAGTAAAATAAACATTACATCGCAAACAAGAAAAAGTTGGTATCATCAATTCTTGTCAACACTGAAGAAACCAACACAGAATTACGTGTTACGTGGATGAAATGGGTGGCTGTATCACGTGGACTCAACAGAAACTACAATATTGAATAGTTTTTCTGTACCATGCCTGTTAATGGAAAACGGAATCTATAATAGATTACAATTTTGCAGTTATATATGTCGCTGGAACGTAAGAAGTGTGATAAGCATGTGTTACCAAAAATGTTATAAATCTATCTATCTATATATTCGCTAAACCTTTTATTGCCTTTCAGCGTCGGGGTAGAAGAGTTTTCTGGAGACGGCTCTCTTGTATATACTCTCGTATACATATATCAGAAGCAATAATTCCCCAATTCTTTATAGTTTCAAAAAGATGACATGATGCATTTACTCGAAATCCAGTGAGATTAACAGTCAACACCATGGCAGATTACAGTGGCCCGCCAGTGTGGGCGCCTTTAAAAACCTATTGGGAGGTGTCCCGTGACTTGTCATCCTCCAGACCGAGAAGATAGTGTCACTGTTACGAGAAGTCATAACCGTAAAACGTCTCGCTCTAATGAAGTCTCGAACCAAATTCCATTCATGAGCAGATTAATCCACTCCATAAACTAATTCAGTTGACGATTGTGCAAATCGCTCTATTCTGGTTCAATCACTGCCTCGCAGGACGTCATCATGCAAGTGCGATAAAATCACAAAAGCCTAGTTAATCGTGGGCAGTGCGCGAAAGAAAATAACTTAAGGGGTGCTAGCCGAACATATCCTGGCATTATTAAGACACACGATTATCTGTTTGTCGCGTGTGCCATCTCCTTGATAGGAAAATATTTTACATACAGTCTGTGAATTCATTTATTGGACTGCCAGACTGATGTTTCAGAATTATTTCAGATAACTGATTTAATTTTGAGACAAGCGCTCTGGAAACGACAATATATATCAATATATTTTCAACATTTGAAAATAGTTCGATTATACGTAACAACATAACAATTTACTATGAAGAAAATACACAAGTATATAAATTTAAAATGTAAAATGAAATATATATTCTTGGATGTGAACAAGATAAATATATTAATATCTAACTTAATGTTATGTACGAAATACGAATTATGGATGTATTAATAAAAATATGTTGGCACATAACATCCTAGATAACGTATGGATAATAGGATAAGCATATAAACATATTGTTTATTTGTTTGTTTGTTTGAGAACCCCATGAATTACGAGTGGTTAGCTCTTACTTTCTATGTGTAATGGGGAGGTTTATGCGCTTTCTTTCATACCCAGGAGACTTCACTCATCGGCTTGGTGCAATGCCTAATGAAGGAGCCTTCTATTCAGGAGGGTGGGGGGGGGAGGAGTTACATATATAGACATATAATCTAAGATAGTAAACAATTATATTAACATTAAGTCTCGTGAAATATAACAGAAGTGCGATATTATATCTATATTTCTGAAAGATAGTACGAGAAATATGTTAACATCAAGAGTTATGGAAGACAATAAGAGAAACATGTTAAAATCTACATTTCTGCAATACGAAAAATATACTAGCTCAGCAATATATGCGATTTGTATCTACATTTCTAAAAGATACCGTTAATACGACAAATATCGACCGTGTGTTGCAGGGCCAGAAAGGGGGAGCAAAGAATAGCAACAGTGTTTACCTTCCATGCATGTCGTAAAAGGCGACTAAGGAGGTTATGGGATGGAGTTGGCTGCCCCATCCCATATAGGGTCAGTGACCCAAAGCCATGCTGAAGTCCGATGTGTCGGCCAAAAGGCGCAGATATAGTAGCAATACTATAAACCATGACACAACGCATTCCGTTCTGCGGACTACATCCTGCTAATCTGCAGGAGTTTGAGAACGAACGAACGCAAAAGAAGAAGAAGATACGACAAATATAAAACATCTGCCACTTTTAAAGACAATATCGTCATCTTCTTCATTCTCCAGTTGAAGTCAGACACTGATATGGTTTTCATTAATCAACTGTTCTGTGGTCACCAGCCACGTGACATGGCCGTAGAGTATTTACTTTAGAGATGTTTCAGATGATGATTGCTTTCTTCCGGTGGTGTCGTACAGTAGGCAATTCTGTAAAATATGTTCTGCGTTTTCTGCAGATTGTTCACAGGGGTACACATCGGTGTCACTAACCTCAAACTTTCCGTGTATGCTAATTAGTCGGTTGGATGTTAACTTCGTCAAGATATCATCATCACTAGACACATCCACAGGTGCTCCGGTCCCCCTGACATATCCGCAATTACATGACGACTTATAGTTCTAGTTCTCTTTTGGTTGACAAACATTCTTTCTTACCTTTCTTTTGAAGAGGCGCTCTTTCAATCAGTGGACAATGTCCAAGTAGGCTATATCAGGACTGTGTATTAGAGGTCACAAAGACCCAATGATAAATAAGCAATAAGCATATGGCAACATTGTGGTTGCTGAATTATTGACAGTTTGTTGACAATTGTAAAAAAAATAATTGGAAAAACATTATTTACTTAATTTATGGACAGTCCCTTATAGCGCATATGTTTACTAATTCGAGTTGTTGTTTGTGGGTGAGGATACTTATCAAGGACAATAAATGTTTGACGCCATTTTTCTAATTTGTGGTCTGATTACATGTTCAAGTATATGTATCTAAGGGACATAACTGGAATAACTAATGAACTGGCGCACTATTGTTACATCCCTTAATTAAAAGAATAGGTCCGTGAGGTCCAGAGTTGGATCCCCAGTAAGAATTGGGCTTTTTATTTTTTTTTTCCGTAGTGTAAATTTGCAAACTCACTCTGGTCATAACATCAATGCCATGCGGACTTTATCACACAAGCTACTCAAATACTTCCTATAACTCCCTACAGTATGACCGATTTTTGCTGTTAAAAGAATATCGTGAAATGTGTTTATCGTACATGTTACATTAGACTTAGTGCATGTCACATTAGTCTTGGTACATGTCACATTAACCTTGGTATATGTCACATTAGCCAACATATCACAGTAGTCTTCAAGGCATTACATTAGCCTTCAACATGTCACATTAGCCTTCAACATGTTATATTAGTCTTCAACATGTCACATTAGCCATCAACATGTTATATTAGTCTTCAATATGTCACTCTTTCTATAATATCACAATAAGAAAGAGTGTGCATATGCCTGCTAGCATGGCAGAGACAGGATATCTATTATCGGCATTACCAGTTTGAGAACCATATAACTTCATTGCTCTGAAGAGAATGTGTTCAGTAAACAATCCTTGTTTCATATCACTATTCATATAATAGATGGATACAAAGCCAGGGGCAGACTTTGCAAACAATGGATATACAGAAATATCAAAGATTATACCATAAATTACAATTTATAATTGTTTCAGGGGAGTGGTTGTCAGAGATTTTTATGTTCAGTAAGTTTCACGGGATTCTCATAAACCTGTTACGAGCTATTGTCAATAGTGTTTTATCCTGACCTCTTTCAAGATCTCACGAACAATGAGGTGAGTGCAAATCACTCAAGATATTTATCAGTTACTCAGTGACGATTTAGAGTTACTGATCAGACATATATTATTCATGATAGTCAGATCTTGGAAATTTGTACAATTCTTTACCTGCAGTATTCTGATCAAACATTGGAAGTTTGGGGGAAAAATATTGTGACGACTGACTCTATCATGATGAGATTTAACGTCAAAATTCACGTTCAGTTCATTACATTTTGAAAACAAAATGACAACTAGGTAACCAACATTTAACGGCTAAAATGCTTAACGGCTGAAACGTTTCAGAACTGATTCTTCAAAATCAATTATGCTTTGAAAAAGAAAAAAAAGACGCTGCAGACAATCGTCTTTTGTAAGCCAACAGTCTCCAAAAGCTAATCCTAGTTGAGACACGGTTTTAGACAGAGTTCAAATAATATAATCAGAATAATATTTCTTGTATTCTTGTATATTCTTGTGGTCCTGGGTTCATTCCCCAATTGAGGCGGAAATGTTTTTCAGATCGCAACGGTTTCCAGGTCGACCCAGCCTTAAATGGGTACCGGATTAATCCGGAGAGTAAAGACTGCGAGGGAGAGGAGATGGCTACCGCTCTCATTTGCAGAGCCTCTGAAATTTGAAATCGCTAACATCTCACACCCCTATGGCATTAACAAATTCTATGGGTTACTTTAATTTTTACTTTACATAGGTTTACCAGCCGCAACTCTTGTACATAGAAGGTAGTAACCAGCCTCATCTCTGGTATTTTTGTACATAGAAGGCAGTACCCGCCTCATCTCTTGTATTCTTATACATTAAAGGTAGTAACCAGTCCCTACTCTTGCATTCTTGTACATAGAAGGTAGTAATTAGCTCTAACTCTTGTATCCGTATACATGGAAGGTAATAATTAGCCTTAACTATTGTATTCCTATACATAGAAGGTAGTAATCAGCCTAAACTCTTATATTCTTGTTCATAAACTGTAGTAATCAGTCGCAACGTTTTTTCCTTGTTTTATTTTCCTATTTCATTGAGCTTACACTGCCCCCTCCTCCTCCTTGTTAACCCTGTAATTCTACATTGCCCACCTGGAGTCTATCACTACTGTAACTCAGTGCGTCCATTGTGAAAAACACCTGCCATATATAGGTTGAAGTGAACCAAAAGGCATTCTAAAGTCAGATGTGACAGATCGGAAGGATCAGATATTGCAGCTAAATTGTGGACCAAGACATAACTCACTCCGTTCTTTGGACTACATCCAGCTGATCTGCAGGTATATGAGAACGAACACAGAAGGGGATATTGTGCGCAAACATGCTGAAGACGTATTCATCAAAGGGACATAACGTTAATAACTAACAAGCTCATTTTATGTTATTAACTCCCTTGAAATGTATATGTTTTTCGAACTTCAAAATCAGTTCGTAGCGTGTTTATCCTATGTCATAGTACCTATCACTATGTGAACACTTCATTGTGGTATCATGATGGGAAAGGGCATATAGACGCCTGTGTGACGAAATACTAGTGCCATTAACGACATTATAAATGTGAAACAGAAAACATAGAATAGGGTGTGTTAACACATCATACTAATATGTCCGGTACAGAAAGAACATGATGTGTATAAACTGTTAACATTACACACTAGCACGTTAGATGAAGATATAATAAGATGTATATATGCTTGTAACATTAGGCCTACACACCAGCACGTTAGATGAAGATAATAATGAGATGCACACACATGACAATATCGTTTATTGACATATTTCAGCATTCCACTTCCATATTATTCAAGTGTCATGCTATCCTCTGTTTAGGTATAGAATAGAAAGGTATACGTTTTAGGCTTCTTGTCTATCTTCTGAGGCCCCATCGAAGTCAACTCCTGGACGTGGTGGTAGGGCTTAGTCCAACCAACTGAGGCTTGAAACTAATATTGGTCGGGCATCCCCAATATTGCGCAGGACAAAACTCCTACCCAAGCAAACATATGTGCTGAAGTCAGAGTTACCACGTCGAGATGCGCATATCAACCATGCTATCATACAATCTTGCCTATTTAGCACGATCGCACGACAATACTTTAAAAATCATCATGATACTCGCTATGGGAAATTCCTCCATGCCTAGCAGTGCCAGATTCTGAATTAAACATACTAAGATTGGTTCGATCACATCTGTGTCCATATGGGCAGACAGCACAGACCACGAAACATATCCTGCATGACTACATTACACTGAACCAGTTAAGGAACACAGTCCTATAGAAACTATTATCAACAGAAAGCTGCAGGGGAGTCCCAATAAGCTTTCAAATACAGCAGCATTTATTAGGAAAACTAGAGTTGCTGTGTAGACATATTAAATTGCGAACGAGAACATTTTCTGAGCAGGATCCAGCCATGTTGTCTTATTTGATGGAGGTATGCATTCCTGACGTGTTTAGAATGTATAATCGTTACTGACAGTGACGACTCTCAAGGATGAGGGGTCTCAACATTTATTTTTATTTAGAAAGCGTTGAAAATAATTAGAGAATTGATTATATTGTACACGGCATGCCCTATATCAGCAGTTACGGTGCTCGGGGCGCGCCAAAAAAACGATGCTATAGCTTTAAAAAGTCTGGGAACCCTATATCTACTACATACTTCTCAACGAAATGTCACGCAACCTAATGATAGTGTAAATCATAGCACGCAATTCCACAGCGTTAAGCGAAAGTCCCCAGAATCTCCGAAAAAAAAACCACTATGAAAAAAATACGTCCTGAACGGCAGTCGTACACATGCAATCTTGAGCACAAAGTGAACCGCTTAACGACCACGTCATTTAGAACTAAGCTGTATCAAAGTCATATTTGACCAAAGCTGGAAATTTGTAAATGGTCATTGGCTATAGTGCATCGCATGGTTCTTGCAGCCATTTTTTGTGCAGCTTGATTGACAACGATCTAGACATGAAATTGCATTATCCAGGGGACAGAGTTCATTAGAGCTGTGATGGAGAAATTAAAGCAGTGTCATGTGATTATGTTTGTACAGAAATTGGGCAATAATTGTACTATGAGACTGATGATTGTCTAATAAAAGTTGAATATGGCTTCAGAAGAGCATCGTGCATGTTGGATAACATATTACATATTACATCACATATCAGCGCCATGCTGAGGCAACACTATACATGGGAAACATGATTCTCCAAATATTTTGGGATTCACAAGCTGAAAAACCACGAAGAGAGGAAAGAGTTTCCAATTAAATTTATAGCTACACCGTGACCATAGACAGTACTATACGACGCAACTGCAGAAAGTAGACAGGCTTTCATTGGGGACGTTGTTTATTATTGTGACGATTTTTATTAGTTTCTATGTATATACGTGGAGTAGCCTTAGTAATTTTGGCATGCGATTCCAAGTGTATAAATATTGACCAACGGAAAATACGGGAATAATCAATACGAGAAGGAACGACTGCAGTCCTAATTAATTCAGAGAATATATCTTCTACTGCTGATAGGTCACGGCTACACAAACTGTCGCAAATACACCACGATCGTGTGACAGTATTACTCCAACACTGCTACTGACTTTCTGGGATTTCTTTAGTGAAACGCGAAACCGTTGTGATATCTATTTTATCACAATTACACATATGTAATCTATGGTCCCTTTATCGATGACATTATGAAAGTTGGCCCCTTGGTGGTGTGGTACAGAGGGTGTGTGACGGCCAAGATACCGAGTTCGATCTCCATCACAGACATTTGTGCATCCGGACCGTTCAGAAAGTAATGACAAACTACTGTAAGTATTTATTGCCTAAACAATCATTACAATCAACAAATGCTGGGTCCATCCTGAACATGATACGCTACTAGTTCTGAAAGTTATTAGTAAACTGCCGAACATTGGCTCCCTCGATGCATGTCATCCATCGCAGGAATGTAATCTCAGGAGTGTGCATATAGAGAAAATATGTGTATCTTGTAGTTTCAGAGTGTACATCGAGAGAAAACATGTGTATCGTGTAGTCGTGGAGTGTACATCGAGAGAAAACATGTGTATCGTGTAGTCGTGGAGTGTACATCGAGAGAAAACATGTGTATCTTGTAGTCGTGGAGTGTACATCGAGAGAAAATCTGTACATCTTGTAATCTCATGAGTGCACGTCGAGAGAAAATAGGTGTATCTTTCAATAAATAATAATCTATAATGTCTTTCAACATACTGTTTTTCGTTCCAACATCTTGGCACATCCACTGTGTTGGCAACCCATAAGTTGTAAGCAAATCTTCGTAGCTCATAAATACCATTGGAACTGGTGAATTAACAACTGTCCAACACATCATTGACAACTGTCTCCTGATCTGTAAAGCATTCGTCGCTTCCCATTTTAGCAACCTAGGACCGACTCCGCAGCCATATGTACACAAAATTCAAGATTGACAACATGGCTATGTGTACAAGTGGACAGAAAGCACAGAGTTACCAAACATACACTTCAGAAATGTTTTGAGTATGAAATGCTGAGACAGACATATTGGGCTGAGAAACAACACTGGAATCAAAGCTCTATGGGCCACTGTATGAACTACAAAAGACAGTGAGTTTTATTAAGGAGACATAATTCCAGATATAAAGATGTTTCAAGTGAACGAAAGAAGAAGAAGCAACATAGGAACACTTTTAAAATATTTACTGTGCCAGTAGTTAATAATTTTGTTTTAAAAAAAAACTAACAAATAGTTTGACTAAACATTGACAAATATTTAAACGTACTATATAATGTACAATCTTAACCACTTCTGAATGATATTCATTCATTAAATTTGTGAAATAAGATACATATTGTCATAGGTATAAACTAAACTTATTTCGTAATGCAACCTACCTGGCATTGAGAAATGTTACACCCACACCATACAAAAATACCATTAGGTTACATAAAATATTGATATGTTTTATATTTTACAAACATGAACATTACATTAGTCAATGCATACTTCTTCTTCTTCTGCGTTCGTTCTCAAACTCCTGCAGATTAGCAGGATGTAGTTCGGAGAACGGTATGCGTTGTGTCATGATTTACAGCATTGCTGCGATATCTGCGCCTTTCGGCCTGACACATCCGACTTCAGCATAGATTTGGGTCGCTGACCCTATATGGGATGGGACAGCCAACTCCATCCCATAACCTCCTTAGTCGCCTTTTACGACATGCGTGGAAGGTAAACAGTGTTGCTATTCTTTGCTCCCCTTTCGGGCCCCGGCAACACACGGGCGTAATGCATACTGAATACAATATTTTAAAACAAAACATTGACAAGGCATTACTAAATGCTAACGTTTGTTGCCGAGGCCCGATAGGAGAACAAAGAATAGCAACACTGTTTACATTTCATGCATGTCGTAAAAGACGACTAAGAAGATTATGACATAGAGTTAAATCTCCCAATCCATATAAGACCAAAGTGATTCAAAACGATGTTGAAGTTGGATGTGTCAGGTGAAAGGCGCAGATATGCCAGCATTGCTGTAAACCATGTCATAACGCATTCCGTTCTCCGGACTGCATCCTGTTAATCAGCAGCAGTTTGAGAACGAACACAGAAGAAGAAATGCTTACTAAATATAGAAATTTAAAACAAAATATTGACACTCATTATTAAATGCTTACTAAACGATGTATCCAAAAAGATCCAGTTACATTGTAATTTACAATATAATTATTAAAAAAATAAAAATATAAAGACTAATGAAAAATAAAAGAATTCTCCTAAATATTTTCGACCTGAATAAAAAAAAAGCCATATTATTTGGGTTTACACAAGCACAGTATTTGTATACACATATCCCACGTAAGACGGATGTGTCGGGCCATTGACCCAAATGTTTGTTTTGCGTTCGCTCCATTGTAATCAGCATGGATATCCGTGCGATTTCCGCCGGGAGCGTGTTTACGTTGTGCTACCGTTATGCGCCTTGTAGGCCTAGTACATCCGATTTCGGCATACCTTGACAATTCATGTGGGCTACCCTAGCCTGTGGCAGCCTCCCTATATGTCGCCAGGCACGTGTGTGTATGGTGACTCTTCGCCCAGACGATTTTTGCTCACGTCTGTCTCGCACGAGGTGTTCCACTGTCTATGAACTTGCCTCGTGTAAATGGACGTACTGTGCCTGTGCCCATCGGGTACTGAACCGTTTTTCATCTGTGAGCCTGGTTCCTTAAGAGGAAGAACTCAACAGAAGAGTTGGACCATGGCTCTTTCGCCTTCTTAGCCGAGGTGTCATTCACCGACATCGTGTACCCCTCGCCCAAGTTCGAGTCTCACACAACGCGTTTGAGAGCAAGGCGTTCTAGAGCTGAGCGACCCTGTCCCAATAGCGCCTGAGCCCATCGGGTATGGAACCCTTTCTCTCTGCAAGTGTATTTTCGGTATAGGAAAGCTTGACAGTAGAGTTGGGCCAGGACTGCTATCTTTGTCCCTTTTTTGCCTGAGCCTATCGGGTATGGCACCCTTTCTCTTTGCGAACATGTTTCCGGTATAGGAAGACTCGACATTAGAGTTAGGCCAGGTATTTTTGTTTTGCTAGACGCCCATTATTGGGTATAGTCTCTGCCTATAAGAAAAACAGGTAACTAGAAGCTCGTCACGAGCTAACAGAGCTTGTAGTTCCCATTTCCGTAATCGTTTTCAATTTCTATTTGCAGTTGGCGCTGCCCTCTAGCGCTGTTCTGCCCTTTTTTTCCCCCCATTGTACTCAAATAAAATATATCTGTCTTTCGCCATGCATCCATCTTTTCATGCTTTTTTCATTGGCCGCCCCTCCAATGTTCGGACAGGACTAAATAGCGTCACTGTATGTCGACAGTGTCGCTGTATGTGGCGTTGCTGGTGGTGTCGGAGATATTGTCTGTCTATTATGCAGTCAAATCTCTTTCCATCTGCTACCACCACATTCTCGGACACGATCCCCAGAACGATTTGGCCAGAATCAGCTCGAGCTACTGTATTTCTGTTTCCAGGGTGCACCGCGAGGAGGTACATTTGGGATCTTGGTTATCTGCTAACCTTGGTTCCACCTAGAGCAATGCGTTCCCTTTGCACCCCATTGACCCAAATAAAACGGCGGGACAACGCAATTCTATTTTCTGGACCACATCCTGCTGGGAATCTAGTAGGACCATTGTCCTGCTATAAGAGAGATCCAGTGGGAGTTTTAGAATGAACCATGAATAAGAAGAAGTATACGCATACGAAAGGAAGTGATATCATAACTAAAACATTGTGAATTGATCTATACTAAATTATACTTAAACGTTGCTAATGTTTTCATGCAATAAAAGTCAGGTTTTAAATGTATACTGGACCGTTTTAATGTCATCGCCAACGTCTAGACAATTCGGTTTATCGACTCAGAAACAATGACAATGCTTTTAAAATAGTTATGAATGTTGATAGCTGTACATTCTTGCATATCACAAGCCCCATGGAATCCAATAAATTTGCTATTTGAGAAATCAAATTATTGGTTCAGGAAAGTCAGGAAAGTTCAGAAATGATTTATTACATCAATCAGCGTTGATTTTTAAAAAGTGATACTACATTTTTTATTGTAAGCGTATATTGACATTCGGAAATATATCCCACTCAGTGATGTTTACGTAAAACAGAAGGGTAACCAGCTTCGAAATGAACGCACATGCTATCAACACTATAGGTTACGAGTTAGAAAGAATACAAACAACATGATACAAAACAGCTTCAAAGTTTCTACCTTTACCAAAAATATAAGACAAACAGTAAAAACAGTAAAATTAAATACCTGTCACAAAAGATTTAAACGACATTTAACATCAGAGACATCCAAGGTAACAATGATGTATCTGAAACACCTGTATTGTCATAGAGAAGCGTCTTCAAAAAATTGGGGAATAAAAACACAATATAACAATTATGTCTGAAAACAGCAGGAACGCAATAAACACAACAAAAGGCCCACCACCCAAATCTGAATAAATGAATGATATGTATTATGACCATTTGATACTTAAGGATACCAAACTGCAATATATAATTATTTTCAAGGGCGTACCTAGATCTATCGTCTGTGATGCAAATCCTTATTGCAGCGATCAGAATGTATGTGCACCAAGATGATTGTCGCCATTGAAATGCATAGCGACAGAAGTAAACGATCTGTCGTCAATGGCATAAAGATGTTTGCAGAAACGATCATTTAATTTATTGCCATTTGAGGAGGCTCAAAGTATATTTGGTCATATGCAAGTCATGCAGTTATACGGACTTGTATGGTAAAGTATTGATACCACTATCTGGTTGGTTGCAGGCTTTCATGTGGCCGAATGTTCGAATGCAAAATAGTGGAATATGCCTGTTTTTCTACATATATACACACATATTCTGCATATTAATAGTAGAACATGGTTATTTTTTTTACAAACACACATAGTCTCCATAGGAATAATGAAATATGTCTGTTTTTTTACATACACACATAGTTTCCATATGAATAGTTTTTGATAAAACTCAGGAGAGAGAGTGTGGTTGACGATTAGCGCAACTCTTCCACACTATAAACCAACTTCAGCGCTAGTCATTTCTCAACCCATTTATTTACTTATCTTTACTAATGAAATATGTAAATTACTAAACATCCATTGGTGGGACAAAGTACCAGACTACGAGGTGTTGGAAAAATCAACATCAATAAGCATCCACACAATACTTATGAAGGCGCAGGCACGCTGGGCAGGCCATCTTGTGCGTATGGAGAACTCTCGTTTGCCAAAACAAATATATTATGGAGAACTCAAGGCAGGATTTCGAAAAGCTGGTGGACAGAAAAAGCGTTTCAAAGACACGCTCAAGTCATCCTTGAAACATCTTAACATTGACGTAGGCGCTTGGGAGAGCCTCGCTCAGGATAGAACAGCATGGCGTTACAGCATTAGAACGGGAGCACTAGCGGCAGAAGAATTCAGACAAGAAACTGCAAGACAGAAGCGGACACGTAGAAAAGAAAAAACATCTCAACCTCACACAGATACCTTCTATTGTTGTCAATTCTGTAAAAGAACATTTTGTGCGCGCATTGGACTTGCTAGTCATTTAAAAACGCACTATTAACTTTATTATTTTATTATTTATTGCTATTATTATTATGGTTGAGTTTTTTGGTCATCGTCGATCACGACGGACGAACATCATACATCATCATCATATGAATAGTGGAACATGCCTGTTTTTCTACACACGGACATAGTCTACTTCTGAATAGATATTGAATACTACGAAAACTATTGAATACCGTTGAGAGTTAGTGTTCTGTGTATGAAAAAACTGTCTGGAGGACAGCCCTGCAGCAGTACACATAGAAAACAAGAGCAACATCGCTCATAATTTTTGAAATCTAAACAAACAAGAATGTGGAGAGACTAAGCAATTTGTCTAAAATATGTATAGAGGCCCCGTTCCTGTCTGGTATGTGATGTCATATTTATAATTAGTTTCAATAGTCTGGGAATTCACCACCCACCCCACTTTTCATATTTCGTGTGATTCTCTCCTTCCCCTTATTTTAGTATTGTATTGACCACATATTCAGGTTGTGTTTATCACGGCAGTATCATCACGTGCATAGCCATACTACGACATTATAAACGAATCTTTCCATACTGAGCTTTTGATCTTAATATATTGAATGTATGCATAAATCTTGACACGGCCAACGCTTGGCTCGCAATTTATAAATATCATTTTATGTAGAAACGACAAAAGCTTTCCAGAAATGGCTTATTAACTGACAGACAAACATAATCAAGTAACTGAAGTTATGTCTAAGATTTTAATTAACTTGCAAATTAACTGTTTAGGCAAAACGTTTAATGAGTTATTTTTTTAAGATAAATTTTTTTCTTAGGGGCTTTCATTCTACATGGTGATTCACACTAGACTAAGCTATAGAAACATGTATCGTAAAAAAGATTTAGTGTTACATGTATTACTACATGGTGATTTACATCAGACTAAACTGTTATATAAAAGGCGGTTGGGGGTTTTGTTGCCTACAGAAACGACGTGACGTTGGTTGAGAAATCTTCAGCATATCCCACTGTCACATCGAGCATGAGGATGGAGATAGTGTTACAACAGCACTTAATTGGTTGATAACTGATACATCAACACACTCGGTAATACAGACTCTCAAAGGATGCAACAGAAAAGTGAATGCTGAGAAAAGAATGATGGGACGTATTTAACAACTCAATTGTCCAGAGCATTACATGGATATACTATCCTGGTCATGTTGGGTCAGATGAAACGAGAGAATTGACTTATTGGCAGGCAATGCGGTGATAGACGGCACAATGCTGAGAAGAGATCAAGCAGACTTGATCAAGGCAGTAATAATGTCATTTCAAGAATGAAGATAATATCAATGAGGCTGAAAACATACACATACAGAGAATGTTAGAAATAGGAGTATCTAGAGGGGGGGGGGAAGGAAAATAAAATATTTTGGAAGGCCTCGAGGAACACACAATCAAAACCTGACCGGGGCTCTGAGTCTACATACACTGAGATGGCTGCTGGAATGGAGAACGGAGCAGTTATGGAATGCCCCACGTGCTGTGAAGCTAGTTCCTAATAAATAATTAAGAAGAGTTACAGCTATTACTACATGGTGATTCACACCAGACTAAGCTGTGACATATAACATGAAACATATAGCGTATACAGATGTAGAGTTATAGGTATTAGAAAATGTAATCAAATTAGGGTAAACTTCTCACAAGAGAAAACTAAGGAACATTTATCTATCTATCTATTCCTTAAACCCTTTGTTCATTTCAGCGTCAGGGGTAAAAGAGTTTTCTGGAGATGATCCTCTTGTGTGCTGAGTATATTGTGAAGTTTGTCGCCTCTTTTATTTCGGTTTTTCATCGTTTTCGTAGTCGGAACTAGGAGAATTGATTTATTGAGGAAAATCGAGTAGTCAAATTAGACTATCAATTTTAAAAGACATATTGGCTAATGGCAAAACAAACCTTCTGAAATAACCCATTTGACTTTTCTCGAGACTAACGGGAATTGAACCTGTACGTTCAACGGCACCAAATCACCTAGCAACTATTGCACACGCGTTCTTCCATACTTGACTAACCGCATCTCCAACAAAAAATGCAATTTCGTCAAGACATTTAATAGTGCACTCAGTCACCCGAACGGACTAATCGAGACAAGAACCACCACAACAACAACAAACATCCCGTACAGTTATTGAAATATCCTCAGTAACAACAAACATATAACATTTAATATCCGTATTAAATATGACTTTTAACGTATGACTTTTCTTGTGATATTCAATGATCACTTTGTGTATACTTTGCGTCCACAACCAATGAAAATTTTCGGAAACGTCAGTTATTTTAGATGGCTGTTTTCGAAATTGCGAAAGGGGCAAATATTTCGATGGTCAGATATCAAAAGAATATGAAACATTAAATTGATGTGATCGTCACAAAGGCACGTCATGCATTTGTCGTTTTGCTTGATTTGCCTGATCACAAGCGGTATAATAAATTTGTGAACGTGTAAACCTCCTGAAGACTTCCGTGGATTGTTCATGCTTTTATCTATTGTTTTTTCCTAGGTGAATGATGGTTTATGCTACCCGCACCTGTGTTAAGCTTAGGGTTGAGAGCCTCAGTTTTCGTTTTAAGGCCAGATGTGTCGCCTTTTTGTGTGGTTGTGTCGAATCCATGTTTGTTCAAGGTTATCTGCATGTTTTCTATCCAACGTTTTCGTGGTCTACATTTGGCTTTATTTCTGGATATTCTTTTGCTATATTCTGTTATTGGTATTTGGTTTGACTTCAATCTCATAAAGTGACAGAACCATTTTACTTGCCGTTTTTCGATATGTTCAATACATGATGCCCACTTTTTTCCTAATTCCTTCATTTCTTATGAATCGCATTGTCGCTTTTCTTAGACACTTCATTTCACGATTTTCCTTGCACTGTGAGACTCTTAGAGACCACTGTCTGACACTGCTACGAAATTATATATAGTATAAGAAGCTTTGGAGCTGCTCACTGGTGCTATAGTCGGTCACTAGCTTTACGCTTTCACATTCATGAGTTTGTGTAAATTTGGAAGTGATCCAGGATCATTTTTGGAAGTGACCACAAGTATGATCTGCTAGCCAGTGGTACTATAGGAAACAATTAATCAAATATGTTCTGTTAGTGATTGATAGTATAGGAAAAATTGGATAAATATGTTCTGTTAGTGATTGATAGTATAGGAAAAATTGGATAAATATATTCTGTTAGTGATTGATAGTATAGGAAACAGTGGATAAAATATATTCTGTTAGTGATTGATACTATAGGAAACAGTGGATAAAATATGTTCTGTTAGCGATTGATAGTATAATAAACATTGGATAAAATATGTTCTGCTAGTGATTGATAGTATAGTAAACATTGGATAAAATATGTTCTGTTAGTGATTGATACTATAGGAAACATTGGATAAATATGTTCTGTTAGTAATTGGTACTATAGGAAACATTGGATAAATATGTTCTGTTAGTGATTGATACTATAGGAAACATTGGATAAAATATGTTCTGTTAGTGATTGATACTATAGGAAACATTGGATAAAATATGTTCTGTTAGTGATTGATACTATAGGAAACAGTGGATAAAATATGTTCTGTTAGTGATTGATACTATAGGAAACATTGGATAAAATATGTTCTGTTAGTGATTGATACTATAGGAAACATTGGATAAAATATGTTCTGTTAGTGATTGATACTATAGGAAACATTGGATAAAATATGTTCTGCTAGTGATTGATACTATAGGAAACATTGGATAAATATGTTCTGTTAGTGATTGATACTATAGGAAACATTGGATAAATATGTTCTGTTAGTGATTGGTACTATAGGAAATATTGGATAAATATGTTCTGTTAGTGATTGATACTATAGGAAACATTGGATAAATATGTTCTGTTAGTGATTGATACTATAGGAAACATTGGATAAATATGTTCTGTTAGTGATTGATACTATAGGAAACATTGGATAAATATGTTCTGTTAGTGATTGATACTATAGTAAACATTGGATAAATATGTTCTGTTAGTGATTGATACTATAGTAAACATTGGATAAAATATGTTCTGTTAGTGATTGGTACTTATAGGAAACATTGGATAAATATGTTCTGTTAGTGATTGATGCTATAGGAAACATTGGATAAAATATGTTCTGCTAGTGATTGATACTATAGGAAACATTGGATAAAATATATTCTGTTAGTGATTGATACTATAGGAAACATTGGATACATATGTTCTGTTAGTGATTGATACTATAGGAAACATTGGATAAAATATGTTCTGTTAGTGATTGATACTATAGGAAACATTGGATAAAATATGTTCTGTTAGTGATTGATACTATAGGAAACATTGGATAAAATATGTTCTGTTAGTGATTGATACTATAGGAAACATTGGATAAAATATGTTCTGTTAGTGATTGTTACTATAGGAAACATTGGATAAAATATGTTCTGTTAGTGATTGATACTATAGGAAACATTGGATAAAATATGTTCTGTTAGTGATTGATACTATAGGAAACATTGGATAAAATATGTTCTGTTAGTGATTGATACTATAGGAAACATTGGATAAAATATGTTCTGTTAGTGATTGGTACTATAGGAAACATTGGATAAATATGTTCTGTTAGTGATTGATACTATAGGAAGCATTGGATAAAATATGTTCTGTTAGTGATTGATACTATAGGAAACATTGGATAAAATATGTTCTGTTAGTGATTGATACTATAGGAAACATTGGATAAATATGTTCTGTTAGTGATTGATACTATAGGAAACATTGGATAAAATATGTTCTGTTAGTGATTGGTACTATAGGAAACATTGGATAAAATATGTTCTGCTAGTGATTGATACTATAGGAAACATTGGATAAATATGTTCTGTTAGTGATTGATACTATAGGAAACATTGGATAAAATATGTTCTGTTAGTGATTGATACTATAGGAAACATTGGATAAATATGTTCTGTTAGTGATTGATACTATAGGAAACATTGGATAAATATGTTCTGTTAGTGATTGATACTATAGGAAACATTGGATAAAATATGTTCTGTTAGTAATTGATACTATAGGAAACATTGGATAAAATATGTTCTGTTAGTGATTGATACTATAGGAAACATTGGATAAAATATGTTCTGTTAGTGATTGATACTATAGGAAACATTGGATAAAATATGTTCTGTTAGTGATTGATACTATAGGAAACACATTGGATAAAATATGTTCTGTTAGTGATTGATACTATAGGAAACATTGGATAAAATATGTTCTGTTGGTGATTGATACTATAGGAAACACATTGGATAAAATATGTTCTGTTAGTGATTGATACTATAGTAAACATTGGATAAATATGTTCTGTTAGTGATTGATACTATAGGAAACATTGGATAAAATATGTTCTGTTAGTGATTGGTACTATAGGAAACATTGGATAAATATGTTCTGTTAGTGATTGATACTATAGTAAACATTGGATAAATATGTTCTGTTAGTGATTGATACTATAGGAAACATTGGATAAAATATGTTCTGTTAGTGATTGATACTATAGTAAACATTGGATAAATATGTTCTGTTAGTGATTGGTACTATAGGAAACATTGGATAAAATATGTTCTGTTAGTGATTGATACTATAGTAAACATTGGATAAATATGTTCTGTTAGTGATTGATACTATAGGAAACATTGGATAAAATATGTTCTGTTAGTGATTGGTACTATAGGAAACATTGGATAAATATGTTCTGTTAGTGATTGATACTATAGGAAACATTGGATAAATATGTTCTGTTAGTGATTGATACTATAGGAAACATTGGATAAAATATGTTCTGTTAGTGATTGGTACTATAGGAAACATTGGATAAATATGTTCTGTTAGTGATTGATACTATAGGAAACATTGGATAAAATATGTTCTGTTAGTAATTGATACTATAGGAAACATTGGATAAAATATGTTCTGTTAGTGATTGATACTATAGGAAACATTGGATAAAATATGTTCTGTTAGTGATTGATACTATAGGAAACATTGGATAAAATATGTTCTGTTAGTGATTGATACTATAGGAAACACATTGGATAAAATATGTTCTGTTAGTGATTGATACTATAGGAAACATTGGATAAAATATGTTCTGTTAGTGATTGATACTATAGGAAACACATTGGATAAAATATGTTCTGTTAGTGATTGATACTATAGTAAACATTGGATAAATATGTTCTGTTAGTGATTGATACTATAGGAAACATTGGATAAAATATGTTCTGTTAGTGATTGGTACTTATAGGAAACATTGGATAAATATGTTCTGTTAGTGATTGATACTATAGGAAACATTGGATAAAATATGTTCTGTTAGTGATTGGTACTTATAGGAAACATTCAACAAACAAGAATGAAAAGTTGCACGTTCACCAATATAACTGCAAAAACACGCTCGGTATATACGTCTCAACCTGTGCATTTTCTCTTCATCTCTCGTCTGTCTGTGATGACATCCAAACCGTCCCCATGCGGGGTCTGTCTTTCGAGTCATCCCTATTGACTGTTCATCACCCCCGCTTTTGTTATACCTAGTCATCACCCATTGGAGAGTGCGGTAGCCTAGTTGATAGTGAGCTTCCTTGTTATCACCGGGTTTCAATCCCAGGTTCGAAACCACAAACAAAAAAATCCGTGTTCTGATTTCGTTTGACACGCTTGACACCTCTCCTCCAGTCGACTCAGCTGTAAATGAGTACCTGACACAGGAGTTAGAGGAGGTAAAGACATCAAGAAAGGGAACTGGTCACCCTACCTAATAGTTGCTGCGGCTTAGTACATGAAGAGGTATCTTCATCCCCGACGGCAGGTTACTCCCATGGGACATACCTTTACTTTACATCACCCATTGTGCTTTGTGATACCTGTTCATCACGCACGGACCTTTTGTGATAGCTGCTCATCAGCAACTGTACCTTTGTGATACGTGTTCATGACCCACGGCCCCTTTGTAACACGAATGTCTACATAGAGATGTCCAAGAATTACTTTTACTTTAAGACAAGGGATGTCCAATAATTACTTTTACTGTAAGACAAGGGATGTCCACAAATTACTTTTACTTTAAGACAAGGGATGTCCACAAATTACTTTTACTTTAAGACAAAGGATGTCCACAAATTACTTTTACTTTAAGACAAGGGATGTCCATAAATTACGCAAACAATTGGAGGGTGAGGGTCTGACAGTTCTTGATAAGAGGGAAGGGGGGGGGGGCTGTTGTGATACACTAATTAAACTGTTGAAATTTAAAACATTTTTATAAAAATGTGAAACAAAACATGCATTAATGTCGTTTTTCTGCATATAAAATTAGGAGTGGGGGATAAGACAAGGAATGAGGATTCATTATTTTTGACATAATGGAGTAGGTTGTCCCCGAATTCTTGACATTCAGTGACAGGGATGGCAGAGGGTACAAAATGGCAAGAAAATATTAACGTAACTTAAACTCCTTAAGTAATAATTGTCAGTCATATTATAATTGTGATAATTTGTAATCAGATAATGTTGCAAATTATGCAAATTTAAAGAACCTGTGGTAGTTTTGCCATTTTGAAATGTCTCTGGCTATGCAATGCATGTCTTTGTTATAAAAAGAATTTCTGTAAAAATTAAATTGAATCAATGTGTACATATGTTTGTGACCAACATTATGAACATATGCAAACGCTAACAAATAATGTTGTTGATGGCAGACATGTTTCTCTCTTGAACTGATGTTTATAAGCAAGAAACATAATTCAACGTAAACTGTACCAGAAGTAAAGCTTGTAATTGAAATTCACTTAATTCAATTTAGTTTTCTTATTTGTTCGTAGTTTCTGTGCTCACGTTAGACCATGCCTTGCAATGTTTAAATAAAAATGGCCAGAAATAACTCCAACCATATGGTAACCCGGACATAGTAGTATTATGAAATGCTAACACTGCTCAAGTTTGAAGACGGATAGTAAGGCTATATAGCTCTCACTATGACATATTTATGATGCTCTACATCTATGATGAGAGTTTGTGACACGGTTAATGTTCCAGGCTGGGTACCCAAATATTCATATGTTTTAATAAGAACAACTTCGTGGGTTCCAGTTGGGTCATAACGATAGCATAGCTAGATTGTGGTGACTTATCAACCTGAGTCTGTAAAACATGTTCATAAATTTTGTATGTTAGTCGACGTCAGTTTGTATAAGCAGACAACATTCACTTTTCTATGGTGAGATCTTCTAGTCTTCTAATGTTGTTTTCTTCTGAATTGTCCTGACATGGCAGCCGTGTTTGAGGTGATTGTTACAAGTCATCTCAGGATTAATCACCACACTTTCAGATGTAGTTACAAATACAGACACAGTTACACAGTTACAAATAATATTTTCATTTCGAAAACTTCTAATCTCTTGGCTGTAGGTGTATATATTGTCCATGGTTTGCGGCCATAGGTCAGCAATGGAAACACACATGTACGTAACACACATACCTTTGTTCCCGTGTTTGCATCGTGCCACAGTTTGTTCCTCCTTACAGCATGTCGCTATCACTGATAATGTTTATAATCTGTCATGTTTAAGTTGTTGATCATGCCTTTCTCGTTTTCTCACCACATGTAAATTTCACGTCTACGCATATTCTCCCACAAATTTCAGAGTACGTTTAATCCAATTTCATTTGAAAATTGATTTGAAGATTGAGAGGAATATTTATACACATAGACACACGCATAGGCGTAACCAAGAGGTTGATACCTGTACAAACACACATACGTTAGTGTCCATACAAATATAGTTAAGTATATACATGCATACACTACGTAAATACGAGAATACAAAGACGTACATAATAAAACTGGTGGAGTGTCGCATAAAAGTTGTATGATACGGCAGGAAGTAATGGGAGGCCAAACGATACGTGGTTATAAAAATTGGTTTACATGATGTCTTAGCTAGCATGTGTGCACTTCACCATGGGGTGAAAGGGCCTGAGCACTTATAAGTCCGCTCTAAGTGCAATAACGCGTTTTGTTTTAGATATATTTTAAGTTAGGAACAAGTATCAGTACAAGAAGGTTTATTAGTTATTATTTAGCTGCTTAATGAGTAATTGACCAGAGTCCACAGAACTGTTGTTGTCTACAGGAAACTCGTGGGTATTAAGTATCAATAGAAATGGATCTGTTTTATATACAGTTCCCTCGCATGCGGTTGCGTCTGTGACTCTCATCAATGGACTACTAGACAAACCACCCATGAAACAGAAAACCTGTGTAGATGACATGCCAATATATTGTGGCTCACCCATGAAAGCTGGGTAGCGTGTCATCTATACAATTACAGACCCCCTCTAAATAGAAAGCTCCTTCAATAGGCATGACACTAAGCTGAAAGCTGAAGTCTGCTGGATATGAAAGAAAGCTCAGAAAAACCACCCACTGCACATAGGAAGTAAGAGCTAATCGCTCGCAATTCCTGTGACTCTCAAGCAAACAAAGATTATACAGTTCCCAAAACAAACTAAATCAATTGGAAACATTTAGTTACCATATTACAAAATAGATTGAGTAGCCGTTTCGATAACAACAACTTGTCAAGAAAAAAAACTGAACAAATAGATAACAAACAATAATAATATTGCAAATACTAGTAGATTAAACTACATATATTTAATTCAAGAAAAACTAAAGCAACGATCACGCATTGCAGTAGAACACCCATGACAATGGTATATCACAATATTGGTATAATGTTATCACAATGTTGGTATAATGGTATATCACGACGCTGATGTAATGGTATATTACAATGTTCCATAGCTTCTGATGTATGGGCCTGCCCAGCATGTAAAGTATGGATGCAGCGGACTGCGCAAATGAGTTCAACTAACATGGGCCTCTTAGCAGAAAGGCGTCATTAACCTAGCGTCAAAGAGCACAGCGAGAAAGTAAGGCACCCTGGTCATCTACTACACCTCGACACACACTCAGTCGTCTCGACTCGTCTTGCCAATAATACCATATTTGTACGGGCGAGAGAGTGAGGCCGAGGACATTGCACAAATTTCTCTCACTTTAATCCAATTTTCATCGAGCAAGTCATGGCTTTCATCATCATCTCTTCAATCATCACAAAAAAGTCCTGAAGCGACGAGTGAGTAGTTAAGTGGCAGGTGTGGATACACTGGCAGCCATAGTCACAAGCCTGCACGTAGGCGGCTCAGGACATGTGGTCGTTCTCCAGTCTTCTTCTTCTTCTGCGATCGTTCTCAAACTCCTGCAGATTAGCATGATGTAGTTCGGAGAACGGAATTCGTTGTGTCATGGTTTACAGCATTGCTGCGATATCTGCGCCTTTCAGCCTGACACATCCGACTTCAGCATGGCTTTGGGTCACTGACCCTATATGGGATGGGACAGCCAACTCCATCCCATAACCTCCATAGTCGCCTTTTACGACATGCGTGGAAGGTAAATAGTGTTGCTATTCTTTGCTCCCATTTCGCGCCCCGGCAACACACGGGCGGTTTTCCAGTGACACTGAGACATTTCTGGAGTCCGGCAGCCGTGTGGGGGGACACAACAACCTTATTCAGAAAAGCACTGCTCACCTCTTTAACCAGTGGAAGGGGCTAGAAAAGGTGCCCTAAACATTGCTTGCTTCACCATGACCCAGGCCAGCAAACCGTGGCAGGCTGGAATCCCTACTTAGCGAGAAATCTACAAGAAAAATTAATGTTAATCCACTCACGATTGGCGCATGGAATGTGCGCACTCTACTCGATCCTACTGGAGGTCGCACGAAAAAAAAGAGACCTAACGCACTTGCAGCGAAAGAGCTAGCAAGATACACAATTGTTATCGTTGCTCTCAGCGAGACACGACTGTCTGAGGAAGGTGAACTTGTGGAACAATGAGAAAGGTGAACTGGTGGAACAATGCGCTGGATATCCCTTCTTCTGGACTGGCAGAAAAAAAAAGAAGTGAAATGCGAAGCTCGAGTTGACTTTGCAGTTAAATCTAGCCTAGCCAGAAAGATAGCTGGACCTTCAAAAGGGATTAGTGACCGGATGATGACTGTTCGCCTTCCACTTTCTAAAACGCGGAATGCAACATTCGTTAGCGTGTATGCCCCGACTATGACGAACCCCGAAGAACAGAAAGAAAAATTCTATTATGACTTGAAAAAAATCGTACAGGAGACCCCCCAAATCCGACAAAGTTATCATCCCTGGTGACTTTAACGAACGAAAGGGTTCGGACTGGGTTCACTGGGATGGTGTGCAGGGCCTGCGAAATGCAAGAGCAATGGACAGCTACTGCTCGAAACATGCGCAGCATTTAACCTACTTATCTCCAACACTGTCTATTAGCTACCTCACTGTACTAAGACTTCGTGGATGCACCCACGATTTAAAAAAAGGTAGCAAATTGATTACGTCATCGTGAGACAATGTGATAAGCAGGATGTGAGAGTCACTAAATCCATGTGTTGCGCCGACTGCTGGACGGACCACATACTGCTATTCTCCAAAACTGAATCTCCATATACTGCATCTCTGGTGACCTCAAAATAGCAGTCAAAACGTCTCGACGTATCCAATTTGAAAGATGCACTTTATAAACTGCTTCTGCGCAGTTCAATGGATACCAAAATTGCACTATTGACAGTCGACTCAAAGAGATTCAAAAAAGTTAGGAAAACCTCCGTGAACTGTCAACAAAACCACAGAAGAAGTGGTGGGTTCGCAGGAATTAAGTCTGGTTTGACGAAAACGATATACAGATCAAAACTCTCTTGGATAACAAGCACAAACATCACAAAGCTCATCTAAACGAACCCATATCATTCAGCCAAAAGACGCTGTATGTACTAAAACTAAAAGCAAAACGCGCAACAAAAAAACTAAGGAGGATGCAAGACTCATGGTTTAGTAGCAAAACCAAAAAGATACAGCATTACGCTGGCAACAATAATATGAAGAAATTTTATTCAGCGCTAAAAGCAATTTATGGCCCTCAGTCTTCAGGAACGTTTCCACTTCTAAGCACAGATGAAAAGCATACCATCACTGACAGAGTACATATTCTCAAACGCTGTGCAGAACATTTTGAAAATGTACTAAACTGCCTCTCAAACATCAACGTCGAAACGATGGTATGACAGCCTATGTGCAAGATGACAGCACACACTCAAACCCATTTCTGGTAACTAACGGTGTCAAACAGGATTGCGTTCTGGCCCCGTCACTCTTCTGCCTGCATGGTGTTCTCTGTCATGTTAAATGATGCCTTCTGGAATAACAGTGCAGGAATTTGATTTCGCTATCTAGCTGATGGAGGGCTATTCAATCTTAGTACATTGAAGGTTAAGACCAACACTAAGACGGACATTTTTTGCGACCTCTAGTTCGCCGACGATTGTGCACTAAACGTTACAAGTCTGAAAGACATACGTGACATCATGGACCTCTTATCTGTGGACTATGATGCTTTCGGTCTCACCATCAGCACCTCAAAGACATTAGTAATGTATCAACCAGGGCCAGGTGTTCCCTACACAGAACCAATGATCACAGTATAAGGACAAAAACTCAATACTGCCAATAAGTTTCTATATCTCGGAAGAACCCTATCGCAAACTGCAACAATTGACGAGGATGTTGCCCTACGTATTGATCGCGCCAGTGCGCCATTTGGGAGCCTTCGTGCCAACGTCTGAATTTGACAACTAAGTTGGACGTATACCACGTAGTGGTTCTAACAAAACTGCTTTATGCTGTGTCATTCTTGACTGCCTATGCGAGACACGCTCTACAGCTTAAATATGTCCACCTTAGGTGTCTAAGTAACATCATGGTAGTACGTTGGTGGGATCAAGTACCAGTCACGGAAATCCTTCAAATGTCCCGTATGTAACGCATTCATGCCCTGCTGATTAGGTCCCAACTCCCCTGGACTGGCCACAATGTCCGTATGCCAGACAAGTGCCTTCCAAAGAGATTATTCTATGGAGAGCTGTGCAATGCTAAACGTTCAAGCGGAGGGCAGAAAAGGCGCTTCACGGATCACATTGAAACTCTCACTCACTGCAGAATCGATTCTAGCTCCTGTGAGTCTTTAGAACTTGATCGCTCAGCTTTGCACACCCAGATCCCTGCTGGCATAGCTAAATTTGAAAAAGAAAGAACACTGCGGGCAATTTGCAAGTGACGGAAACGGAAGAACAAAGCCGAAAATTTCCCTACCCCGAACCCTCTGCACCCCTACATGCACTGAAATAGAATTTTCCGGGCACGAATCGGACAATTCAGGCATCTACGAACTCACAAGCCAAATTAGACAATCTAAATTATTTTTTTTTCTACTTGCTCATCACATGTATTGTTTTTCATGCCATGCTCATCTTCGCTTGCGAAGGAGGAACACCATCATCATATCACAATGTTCATACAATGGTATCACAGTGTTGGTATAATGGTCTCACAGTGTTAGTATAATGGTAACATAGTGTTAGTAAAATGGTATCACAATGTTGGTAAATGGTATTACACATTCCGTATAATGGTATAACAATGTTGGAATAACACACCAACATGTTGGTATCACAGTGTTGGTGGCATAATGGTATCACAGTGTTGGTATAATGGTTTAATAATGTTGATATAACGTTATGACAGTGTTGGTATAATCGTATCCCAGTGCTGGTGCAATGATGGCATTTATAATCTTGCTTATCCCATACGCGTGAATAAACGAGTATTGCAATATGGATGACAGTAAACACTTGTTAACAGCAGATTTTACTAACGTATGGTATCACTCCTGCCTGAAAATCTGGGAACATGAGTAATTAGTATATGTAACAGCGATACTCGATGAGTTGTATTTTTCAGTCTAGGTTTTCTGTCGGTGATATATTAAATATTGTATGGGGATATTTGTGAGTGGTGGATACGAGTTTGTCATGTATTCAATAAGTCATAGGTTTGAACGTCTTGATTAATCATACGTTTTGAAGATTCCTTGTAATTATCATCTGAAGCTACGGAGTTACGTGCTATAATGGGTACTACCTGCAGGTGGCGTGAGAAGTGAGTAGTACATTAAGAAGACACCCTGGTACAGTGAAATCAATCCACTATACATTTTAAGCCTTTTAAAACGTACTTTATATCTCTGTTTCACTCTTGATGCTTTGCCACATTCAGGGTTCGCACCCATCCCAACTCCCTTCCACTGTTGTAACGCTGCATTTTTATTCGGTAAGATAGTCTTTCCAGTTCGTTGTATGTCTTATCTTAATGTTCTAGACCGGAAACTATCTGATTTCGTTTCAAAGTTCTAAGCTTTTCACAATGTTCGATGCGAAATAGGCTCAAAACACATTTGCTATCATGGAAAACTATGCATATAAATAATCGTATTATGCAGGAAGTTACATTGAAACAATATACATATATATCGCATCCAGAAAGTTAAACTGAATCAATATGTACTTATGTAGTTCAGATGCGCTCCATTTCATTTCCCAAGGTCACTTTCTCTTTAGATAAGGCCTTTACATGTAAATCCCGTAATGTTATTTACGTGTTTATATTTCAACGCTGCGGCAAGCAGTACATTGGGGAAATCGGCTGAAGGTTGAGCGACCGCTTTTGTAACCATCTTCGTATCATCAAACACAGAACACCTACTTCTGTTGCCACGTACTACAATGGCGATGGTCATGATGACCCACTTCGGGGTGCTCTTGATATTCAGGAAAACTGCGATCAGATCCTACACCACCGATGATAGATCTAGGTACATTCTAGAAAATCGTCGTATTTTTTAATTGGGTACCCTCAAGCCTTTTGGACTCAATTCCGAAAACTGATTTGCCTAGCACTGGGTTGGTGTGGTCTTTGTCTTTATTCATTGTGTTCCGTCATTTACGTCATATTTATGTTCATGTCGTTTCCACATATATTAACGTTGCTTATGTACTTCCTGTCTTTCCGGCATCTCACTTCCATATTTCGATTGGACACGTTTGTGTTGTGTTCATTTCCATTTGTCTTTTGATGTTTTGTGCTTATCTTGATAAAAACCTTTTGGTTGATACGTTGAATATGTTTTGTATATTGTAATTTGTATATTTTCGTGTTTGCACATAGTTACCCTCTAGTTTGTGTAATAGTCCGTCCTGTCTAAGTAGAACGGTTTTAAACCAGTGTTTTATGTAAGTACAATTGTAGTTACGTTTCACGCAGTTATCACCTTATGTTAATTTATTATGTGGGTCTTGAGTCGTTGACATTCTGTTACAGTGCTATCAGGAATGAAGTGGGTCTTCGAGGAGGACATTCTGTTACAGTGCTATCAGGAATATAGTTGATCTTGAGACGAGGATATTCTGTTGCAGTGCTATTAGAAATGAAGTTGATCTTTAGACGATGACATATGTTGCAGTGCTATCAGAAATGAAGTGGGTCTTGAGACGAGGACATGCTGATACAGTGTCAACAGAAAAGAAGTGGGACTTGAGACGCGTACATTTAGTTGTAGTGTCAACAAGAATGAAGTGGGTCGTTAGAAGTGGAAAACCTGATTGCCTATTTACGTATCTGAACTTCGAATTGCTTCGTGTTCTACTTGCTTCAAAATTATTAATACCAAGACCGATGATGCCATGCTGGACGATCAAGTGTTACATTTTGTCAGACATTCGGCCAATGTTACAATGCTTCAGAGATACTTCACCCTTTCGAACACATTTTCTGACATCTACTTGAACACATATTTATAATCATATAGACAGACTGACAGACAAAAGACAGGGCATGCAGATTTACATATAGATAGAAAAACACGCATTCAAGCAGTCACGTAGATAGACAAACAATCGGGCAAACAGAAAGACAGACAAATGGACGAATCTATTGAAAGACATATATGCAGGAAGGCAGACAGACAGACAATTAGATGGATGGACAGACATTGACAGACAGGCAGGCAGACAGACGGACGGACGGACAGACAGATAGATAGATAGAAAAATAGATAGATAGATAGATAGATAGATAGATAGATAGATAGATAGATAGATAGTTAGATAGATAGATAGATAGATAGATAGATAGATAGATTAGATAGATAGATAGATAGATAGATAGATAGATAGATAGATAGATAGATAGATAGATAGATAGATAGATAGATAGATAGATAGATAGATAGATAGATAGATAGATAGATAGATAGATAGATAGATAGATAGATAGATAGATAGATAGATAGATAGATAGATAGATAGATAGATAGATAGATAGATAGATAGATAGATAGATAGATAGATAGATAGATAGATAGATAGATAGATAGATAGATAGATAGATAGATAGATAGATAGATAGATAGATAGATAGATAGATAGATAGATAGATAGATAGATAGATAGATAGATAGATAGATAGATAGATAGATAGATAGATAGATAGATTTAGGTAGGTAGGTATCGCAACAATGGAAGTACATGTTATGTATGTATGTTATGTATAAATAGCCCATAAACTAGACTTCAGTCACTTCATCACGCTAGTATTGGCGAGACAATTTGTGTGTGCTACGAGAAATCACTAGATTTTTTATTATTTTAAACAGAGTAAAAAACGACCAAGCATATCGTATCACATAACTAATTTATACTACACTTGACATGTCAAGCGTATCACTACAATCTTACATCATTCATAGCTGCCATTGCAAATATGGGCGCAGTTAAAATTGTGCAAAAATTGAATGAACGAACCTGGACTATTTACTTGCTGGTTTCCTAGAGTGCACGCGGATCACGAGCAATCTGGAAGTGTTTGTGAAACAGCCGAGGAGAGCCCGGGAAGGCGTGGGTCGCCACAGAACGACCGTCCTTACGGAGTTGTATTTACGAGTCTTATGGACAGACTATCGTTTAGTATGTAATTCATGTTCGCTAGATAATATAGTGAACTGTGATTTCCTAGAATATGACATTTGGAATTATTATGTATACGAATATGCAACATGTGTTCGTGTATTTCTTTAGTGTATAATGTTTGTATTATGTTGTATTTTCATTAACTAATGTTTTCTAAGGGAACCACCAAATAACGTGCTCAAGTAGAGAACATTGACTGTTTTAATTCTTAATATACATGTTCTATTTCAAAGTGAAATATTCATGAGGAATAAAAGGTAAGTTTATTAACATAATATATACATGTATATACTGTATATTTATGATTACTTTAGTTTCTTAGATCATGTGTTTGGGAACTGTTCCATCCATTGCGACAAATTAAATCTGTTTGCATACCTTGGGGCTGTCCATATATTACGTCAACAATTGTCAAGGATACAGCACTGTCTGCTTATTTGTGTTCATTAAATCCCCCCCCCCCCTTTCCAGCCGTTCCTAATAACATGGTTTTTCGTAGGACAAGTACAATAAAACGACATAATTTGTTGTATATATATATATTGAGAATAATTTTTTACATTCAAAAATTTAATTCATGTATGAAACATCATTACTGTCGATCTCATCTTATGTCAACCTACCTCCCCCTTGTCAAGAAATATTAAACATTTTCTGAGCAACTACCCCTTATTGACATAATTTGTGAACCCTTTTTGGGTTAAAAAGTCCGCAACGTGTGCTTTCCGCAGTACATTTTTCTTACCCATGTCGCTTGATGTTAGCTTTGACATATCACAGCATGAGATAAACCTATAAGCTAAATAAATTTTGCAGATAAATAAATAAATAATATTTGCTTCTCAATTGAAATAAATAGAAACTGAATTAAATTGAAATTGAAATAAATTAATAAATTAATTTTTGTCGTCGTCATTACTAACAAAAATTGCATTTACATACAGTATTCTAGCATTTGTTTGTTTGTTGTGAAGACACGTATCTAGTCGCGATGCATGATACTATGATGGTATCTCCGACTCCACTACCAGTAATTGATTGGACAGGACTATGGTTCTACTCCATGTCAGGGATGGCCTAACCAATTTTAGTTTCCAGCCTCTCTTGGCTGGACTAAGCTCCATCTCCACTTGAAGGAGTTGGCCTCGATAGGGAGTTCTAGCATTTGACTCTCCACTAAATACGTTCTCCTAGCCTCGTAACTTTACAAAAATGGGAGTCAAACAAAATGTAGTTCTTGTGGTAAATAACGCTCATATCAATGTCGGACACTAGTACATTTGGTTATATCCGAGCTATGACGCAACATATAATGGATATTGTAATAAAACAACCTCAGTGCACAAATGATGCGCTTACGATTCTTCATGATATTATGTGTATGTACAACTCCAATTATCGTATAATAACTACAGCACACCCGAATTCGAGCGCTGTTATATCAAACCTATTCTTTTCTATGGATGTGAAGCATGGACTGTAAACAATAAAATTCAAAGCGAATTAGAGGCTACAGAAATGTGGTTTCTGAGAAGAATGATGAAAATACTATGGATAGCTAAGAAAACTAATGCAGAGGTTCTCATTGATGCTGTCGTAAAAAAGATTAATCATATCAAACTTTAGAGGCAGACGGTCAAGATTTCTATTGCATGTGCTGAGAAGAACACAGCTTGAACACTTAATAAGCACTTGAAAGATCAAGGGGAAAAGAGATAGGGGTCGACAAAGAGAAAAGTTACTAGATGGACTAGTATTGTGGCATGGTCGAAGCTCACCAACCGAGATTATTGACTACACACGACACAGAGTCACCTACGAAAAACGATCACCTACGCCATTCGGCATGTCACTTGATTGATTGATAACTACAGCAGGATAGGCAAAATACGGTCCAGAAAGCAGTACTATATGCACTGATGTCCGAGCTCAGCAATATTATTTAAAGCTCCAACAGACTGAAACAAAATTAAAATATGTGACCACATGCATAACCGTCTACACTATATGACCTACTGGCTAATAGGAAACAAGTCTACTTAATAACTCATTTAATTTCTTCTTCCTAATTCTCCAGTCGAAGTCAGACGCTAGTAGGGATTATATCAATGAACTGTACTATGGTCACCAGAGCAGAGATAGGGACGTAGAGCTTGTCCGTCAGAGATGCTTCAGATAACCCTACCAGTAAATTCCATTGGTCACTATTATCATACACTTTTAACGTGTGAAAACCACTGAAAATAAAAGAATGGTCAAATGCATCATTTCAGAAGATTTGATTTTCTATAATCCAATAGTTCTAATATGACTGAGAGTAGTGCCACACGACAAACGCTTAATCGTGACAGTTTGTTGTACAATAAGACATCTGTACAGAAAACAAACATGTCCTGATTGGCTGGATTTTAATTATTTTGTTGATCGGCATTGGCTTCTTTGACATGCGACACCATGTATATAAAATAGTGGCCAATATCATTAAGATTGATGGAATACAAATATTAAGATTGATAGAATACAAATATTAAAGTTGTTGGAATACATATATTATTAAGATTGATGGAATACAAATATTAAGGTTGTTGGAATGCAAATATTAAGGTTGTTGGAATGCAAATATTAAGGATGTTGGAATACAAATATTATTAAGATTGATGGAATACAAATATTAAGGTTGTTGGAATACAAATATTAAGGTTGTTGGAATACAAATATTATTAAGATTAATGGAATACAAATATTAAGGTTGTTGGAATACAAATATTAAGGTTGTTGGAATACAAATATTAAGGTTGTTGGAATTCAGCTATTAAGGTTGATGGAATACAAATATTATTAAGATTGATGGAATACAGATATTAAGGTTCGTGGAATACAGATATTATTAAGATTGATGGAATACAAATATTAAGATTGATGAAATATAAATAAGGCGAGAGAAAGTATATCATCATTGCTAGGACGCCTGTAGTCGACTCATTTGACACAATGGCAATATCCCATCAGGATCGTTATTTGTCATGTTTGCAATATCAAAACAGAGTTCTCTGTAGCTCCTAGCTTTAATCCCTACGTTTCAGATAGTATAAAGTACACTATATATCCATTCTTTAATTATATTGATTAAGTTTTTCAGTTGCCCTCCTTGTCATTTCTTTATGTTAGATCTCGATAATTACAACAATCAATTTTGTTTAGTATCTCATTTCCGAAGCTTTAATTAACTTGACCTCTTGAATGGCATCACAAGAGGGACGGAAGGTGGAGCGACGAATAATAACAGATAGAGAGACAGACAAATAAAGATATGCTGGAGTGCAAAGAGTACCGCAATGCTCTTGTTCGAACCCAGGGTTAGCAGATAACCAAGATCCTAAAAGTACCTCCTCGTAGTGCACCCTGAAAATAGACATACAGTGGCTCGTGATGTGTGTCTGGCAAAATTTGTAGGGATCGTGTCCCTGGATGTGAAGGTTGTAGAAGGAATAGGAATTTCAAAATAAAATTGTAGAAATGAGAAGCTATATCTCTGGAATCTCTGCACCAACACATACAGCGACACTGTGAGTCAACAGTTCCACAAGATAGTCTGACTGGGTCAGCAGAAATACAGATGCATTTTATGGAGAGCCAATGCAAATGTCACGACATCAGTATATGTTGTCACGAATATTGATTCATGCGGAAGTCTCCGTAAGCATAACATATTCAGCACAATGAGAGGATAGCACATTGACAGAGTAGAACAAGTAGAATGGTGAAAACGTTGTATGGAAATCTGAACTATAGTATTGTTCAGTTCTAGAGCAAGCTTCTAGTCCACAGTGTTCCGAAATATGTGTAGAGACTGACTTAGACCAGTTGTATGCGATATCGATTAATGGCCCCTCGGCTAAGAGGGCGAAGGATCCCGGGTCCAACTCTACTGTCGAGCTTTTCCTATACCGAAATAATACTCACAGACGAGATAATTTCAGTACCCAATGGGCACAGGAGCAATACGTCAAATTACACAAGACAAATTCACTGGCAGCAGAACACCTCGTGCGAGACAGACGTAGTCGACCCAAGTCTAAATCCTTGATTACCGTCTCTTCGTAGAATGCCACCGAGCAACATGTTTTAACATGTGAAGTCTAATGGCACAGTGGGTGATAAATCATCACGGCGTAGAGTTCATACACATCATTCGCCTGGCGACAGATAGAAAGGCTGTCACAGACTAGGGAAGCGCACCCGAATTAAAGACATGCCGGAATGAGATGTTCTGGGAAGAAAGGTGCAAAATAACGCAGCTCTTCTGTGAAATTCATAGCATAACGTACTTCACACTCCCCAGCAGAAAATTACAAGAAATTCCGTGTTGGTTATCAGAGAGCGAACGTTGAAGAAAAATAAGAAAGGTGTGCTTAAGCTGCTACATCTTATTTTGTAGACATGGCAGAAGATGTCGCATTTCGGTTTCAATTTGGAGAGCTCGGCATTCAGAATAATACGTCTATGAATACGAACATACTGGAAAGTAATGAGCGGTTTTAACCAATGGGACATCCCGACGTGATTATCATTTGACATCTGCTCAGGACGACTGAACGATTATGGATATTCACAGAGAACAATAGCTTCTGTTTATAACCAACTTAAAACCAATAACTACAAACATCTTTCATACATGCTATAATTTACTGTAAACACACATAAGTCACGTGACCGACCCTCTTTTTACACTCTCATATCTGCGATCCTTGTATATGTTTACTATTTGCAGCAGGGATATGCAGAAACATATGGAGTAGGGGGCGTGCAGGAACATTTTGAGCAAGGACTTGCAGGCAAATTGGGAGCAGGGGCTTTCAGTAATATTTGGAGCAGGGGCTTGCAGGAACATTTGGAGCAGGGGCTTTAAGTAACATTTGGAGCAAGGACTTGCAGGAACATTTGGAGCAGGGGCTTGCACGAACATTTTGAGCAAGGACTTGCAGGCAAATTGGGAGCAGGGGCTTTCAGTAATATTTGGAGCAGGGGCTTGCAGTAACATTTGGAGCAGGGGCTTGCACGAACATTTTGAGCAGGGACTTGCAGGAACATTTTTAGCAGGGGCTTTCAGTAACATTTGGAGCAGGGGCTTGCAGGAACATTTGGAGCAGATGCATGCAGAAACATTTGGAGCAGGGGCTTTTAGTAACATTTGGAGCAGGGGCTTTCAGTAACATTTGGAGCAGGGGCTTGCACGAACATTTTGAGCAGGGACTTGCAGGAACATTTTTAGCAGGGGCTTTCAGTAACATTTGGAGCAGGGGCTTGCAGGAACATTTGGAGCAGATGCATGCAGAAACATTTGGAGCAGGGGCTTTTAGTAACATTTGGAGCAGGGGTTTTCAGTAACATTTGGAGCAGGGGCTTGCACGAACATTTTGAGCAGGGACTTGCAGGAACATTTTTAGCAGGGGCTTTCAGTAACATTTGGAGCAGGGGCTTGCACGAACATTTTGAGCAGGGACTTGCAGGAACATTTTTAGCAGGGGCTTTCAGTAACATTTAGAGTAGGGGCTTGCAGGAACATTTGGAGCAGGAGTGTTCTGAGCATGAAACGCTGAGGCAGACATATTGGCCAGAGGAAACAACACTGGAATCAAAGCTCTATGGGACACTGTATGAACTACAGAGGACAGCGAGTTTTATTAAGGAGACAGAATTACAGATATAGACATGTTTCAAGTGAACGAAAGAAGAAGAAGAAATTTGGAGCAGGGGCTTTCAGTAACATTTGGAGCAGGGGCTTGCAGGAACATTTGGAGCAGGGGCTTTCAGTAACATTTGGAGCAGGGACTTGCAGGAACATTTGGAGCAGGGACTTGCAGGAACATTTGGAGCAGGGGCTTGCAGGAACATTTGGAGCAGTGGCTTGCAGGAACATTTGGAGCAAGGGCTTGTATGAACATTTGGAGCAGAGTCATGTAGAAATAGCTAATTATTTCTACTGTTTTGTCATGTAATATAGTCAAAATACTGAAAGTTTTCCAGTGTTCTCGGTACAATTGACAGCAATTTTACGAATAATTGAGAACCATAAACGGCCAAATGGTCTGATTCTGCAGAATCAACGCCATTATTCAACGCAGATGAGCTAGCCCTGCTTACAGAAAAATTCAGTTTCGAATCCGATGGATATATAACATTAGTATGTAATTTGAACAACAGGCATCAGTCTGCAACGAAGAATAATAGATCGCTGTCACATAACATCAGAAATAAGCTTGACACATCACCAACTAACCCAGTAACACTTGACTTCATAAGACATAATTATATACAAAGATCGCTCCATTAACAGAAACACAAATAAAAGCGGTTGGGGTTTTGTTACCTACAGAAACGGCAAGAAGTTGGTAGAGAAATCGTCAGCATATCCCACTGTCACATCGAGCATGAGAATGGAGATACGAGTTACAGCAACACTTAATTGGTTGGTAACTGATACATCAACACACTCGGCAATACTCACACTCTCAACGCATGCTGCGCAAGATAGAAAAGTACATGCTGAGAAAAGAATGGTGGGACTTATTGAAAAACTCAATTGTCCAGAGCATTACATGGATATACTGCCATGGTCATGCTGGGTTTAGAGGAAACGAGAGAGCCGACTTATTGGCAGGCAATACGGTGATAGACGGCACAATGCTGAGAAGAGATAAAGCAGACTTGATCATGGCAGTAATAAATTTATTTCAAGATGAAGATGATGGCAATGATGATGAGAACGTAAACATACAGAGAATGTTAGAAATAGGAGTATCTAGAGGAGAGGGAAGGGAAAGAAAATCTTTTGAAAGACCCTGAAAATCACGCAATCAATACCTGACCTGGACTCCGTGTCTACATACACTGAGATGGCTGCTGGAACGGAGAGCGGAGCACTTACGGGAATACCCCACGTGCTGTGAAGCTAGTTTCTAATCAAGAATCTAGATACCACCAACAAATCAAGACGTAAAGACTGCCATTGGACAAATGTCACTTGGAAATGCTCTGTTATGAATGTCATTCCAGAAATCTACAAGATAAGAGGGAAGGTGCTTTTCAAGAAACTTTTCAAAATCTTTGTCTTATTTTGGAGTTCAGGAATCATGTCCCCAAAACATAAAAAATGCTACAATTGCTCACCAATATAAAAACACGGAAAATGACAAGTCATGTTACAACCACAGAGGGATATCTTTGCTATCTATAGCTGGCAAACTATTAGCTCGTGTAATGTTGAACCGACGTACAAAGGTACACACAAATTACATTAAAGTATGGAATGTGTGAAGGTCGCGGGACAATGGACATGACCTTTGCTGCCTGTTAACTTCAAGAAGACTTCCAAGAACAACAAAGAACACTTTTCACATTTATAGACCTCAAAAAGGCATTTGACGCAGCGAGCAGATACGGGCTGTCGATAGTGCTCGTCAAATGTTACTGCCCGCCCCCAATTTTACCTACATACTGTAACACATCAATGATGACATTGTTAACAGTGATGGAGTGCCATTACTATCATTTCCTGTAATACATGGAGTCAAACAAGGATAAGTTCTTCCTCCATTACTGTTCAACATGATGTTTCATATTTTATTGACAGACACATCTAGATCAAGTTACGTAACATGCTTACAAATGAAAAATGCAAAACATATGGCAAACTTTTCTATCTTCAGCGTGGAAAAGCGAAAACAAAGATGAAAGGCATAACAGTCATTGAATTTCTCTATGCAAATGACTGAGCACTGTATTCTGATTCTGCAAACAGTATGCATGTACCCTAAAACCTTTTGCTGAAGCCTGCAACAATTTTGGCTTCACCATCTACACAAAGAAAACATAGCTCATTTTTCAACCCATACCAAATAACCCGCATTTAAATACCAATATGAAAAATCAAATAACAAAAACTTCAAACAGTCATAGTTTCACATACCTGAGCAGCACTCAAGCTGTAAACATCGAAACAGAGGTAAACAATAGAACAGTGTGCAACACTATTTACCTTCCACGCATGTCGTAAAAGGCGGCTAAGGAGGTTATGGGATGGAGTTGGCTGTCCCATCCTATATAGGGTCAGTGACCCAAAGCCATGCTGAAGTCGGATGTGCCAGGCCGAAAGACGCAGATATCACAGCAATGCCGTAAACCATGACACAACGCATTCCGTTCTCCGGACTACATCCTGCTAATTTGCAGGAGTTTGAGACTGAACGCAGAAGAAGAAGAACATTGTTGATGACATACCGTGAATATGACATACCATGTATATGACATACCTTGCTTATACATGTACACTGTAGATGACATGTCGTGCATATGTCATACACTGTATATGACATACATTGTTGATCGCCCGTGTGTTGTTGGGGCCTGAAAGGGGAGCAAAGAATATCAACACTGTTTACCTTTTACGCATGTTGTAAAAAGCGACTAAGGAGGTTATGGGATGGAGTTGGCTGTCCCATCCCATATAGGGTCAGTGACCCAAAGCCATGCTGAAGTCGGATGTGTCAGGCTGAAAGACGCAGATATCACAGCAATGCCGTAAACCATGACACAACGCATTCCGTTCTCCGGACTACATCCTGCTAATTTGCAGGAGTGTGAGACTGAACGCAGAAGAAGAAGAACATTGTTGATGACATACCGTGAATATGACATACCATGCATATCACATACCCTGTATATATCACATGCTGTATATAACATAACTTGTGTATACTATCAGTATTTGCGCCACTAATGTCAATGTTTTAGCTGCAAACTCATTTTAAATTGATTCACATATCTTTCATTGTCTCGGCTCAGACATTGTCAGTTTAAAGATTCACTTAACCTTGGTACAATTGTGTTTAACGTGTCAATCAATATGTGGTATACAGCCGTGTAACTTTGTTAGTTATTATATAATAATTCTAGTTATTGGAATATTAAATAATATATTAGTTTGAATATCTTCACGGAGTAGTCCTTATTGTCTGCTTTGTGTTCATGGGGCTGCTTGATTCAAATCTGGCCATGACGTATAATTCAATGGTTCTCAAACGTTTTTGAACGTACTCCCATATGGGACAAATTTTTGTGCGGGCATATAACCAATTGAGATCAGTGTACAAAGCCAGAGGAAGACCACGGAAAAGATGGATAGAGAACGTCAGGGACATCCTGAACAAACACGGTCATAGCACAGCCGAGGCCACACATCTGGCTTTTGAACGCAAGCTACAGCTCCAATCACCCCTACGCTTAACGGAAAGTGTGGACAACAAACCACCTGAGGAAAGACAATAGACAATAACTTAGTACAATTTTACCATTATTAATATTACTATAATTCGAAAACGTTTTTACATTATTTTCTAGTTACTTTAGTTGTTTCCTTTTCTTTTGTGTCTGGAGTTCTCTTTGTTAGAAATTATTTGTAAATAATCTACATCCATTTTTAAATAATTCAAAATCATTTCAAACAATGAATGAAATATTATTTCACACACAATTATTTTTGACAGGAAAAAGTCGTACCCAATTCACATTATTTCAAAATTGTAGAAAGATAAGAAGAGATAACTTAATAAAAGTGCACGCTTTGAGAGCAAGTTCTTTAATGAATGACTACATTCCTAGTCTAATCATACTTTTATTAATAGTTTTGGCTGCTTTGTTTTATTTTATTATCCATATATTAAATGTTTACCGTATATTCATTCACAGTGCATGTACCCAGCGATATAAGATTGTGTCAGAAACATATATTCTTAACCCAGAAACAATCAGTAATTTGTTTCGTCAATCGTGCTTAAACGTACGTTGTTATATGCCAATTTGAGCTATACAGACAAGCCAACTTGCCAGTTCCTGACACGTCAGTGGAAAGAATTCAGAACTTGCGTTCATTATTAACTTGATGAACTTCCACTACCTGATACGGCAGGATTAATCAGCAACCAAGAAAACACGTTCACCTGGCCCTGAACAGAAGGTATGTTCACGCTAAATTATCATCTGTTTGTCCCAACTGTCTAATGTTTTTTTCGGTTTACTGGCCTAATTAAGCTACATGTCAGCAATTTCGACAGTTGTCGTTCTTGATATCTATATCTCTCACCTGTCGTAATTCTACATTCCTTCAGATATACCCTGTCCGGATCAATCAGCTGCTAATACCTTCACATCTTGTCTGGTATCATGTATAACATTAACACTTAAATACCTGATCTCAGTCTTCCATCATTTTTATAAACCATATTCTCTCGCCTTTAATTAATTATTACTATTGTATTTTTTATTCTTTTCATATAATTTATATTGCATTGTCTCTTGTTTCTATTTCATTATTATTGTATTATTTCTTGTTTTTTTTAATCATTACTATTGTATTATCTGCTGTTTTCCATATCATTACTATTGTATTGTCTCCCGTTTTCCATATCATTACTGATGTATTGTCTCCTGTTTTCCATATTACTTTTATTATAGTGTTTACAGTTCTCCAAATAATCTGCATATTATTGGACATCTCACTGGTGTAGTGGTTAAGCTGTTCGCATTGTGATAAGAAGTTCTGAGTTCGTATTCCGCTCACGATGTCTTGTTTATAATGGTGACTTTGTGGAGATATCTGTTGATTGTCTGGTGAAGCTACGATGTTACGAGTTATGATTGGTACTCTCGGCAGAAGCCGAGCCGCCATTTTGTAGGGGACAGAGTACGTATGTCATAACCCGAGTACAATGAAATTAATCCTCTACTACTTTTAAACTATTTTTTCCCCATATTATTGCTATTGCATTGTCTCCTTTCATCCGTATCATCACTATCGTATGCTTTTTTGTTTTCTATATCATGACTATTGCATTAAACCTTGAATTTTTCATATTATTTTACTATTCTACTGTGCTTTATGCCATTGAGATAACAAGTACTTCACTGACATCAGCAACACACACACTTGTCACCTGTCATTTAAATCATGTCATTCATAGTACTTTTCCGGCTGTTCCGATTATTAATTCACATTGTTACGCAAATTAAAACAGATATGTTCTTGCACTTCCCGATGCTTTCTTTACCAGCCCCCCCCCCTCCCACATACACACACATTTAACTTGCAAATCACAAGCACGCATTCTTCTCAAGGCCCTGATTCTTGGTTAGAAACAAGCGTCACAGCACTAGGGGGGGGGGATTCCCATATATGCTCTTCTTGTCGTTCCTTCAGTCATATAAAAGTGTATAAGCTGAGTGCACCAATGAGTTGCTGATTACGCGTTCTTTTGACTTTTCCGGAGAGGAAGCAATTTCTCCTATCGCCCCTAGTCCCTCCTATTTCTACCATTCTCTGAATATGTACATTATCTCGTTCGACCCTCTGCTCGTCTTCTCGTAGGGTATCCATGACTGCTCTAATCAATTCAATCCTTTCTCTTCTTATCTCGGTGCCGTTCACAATGCTTTACCAGCCAACAAATCGGCTCTTTTCGTTTCCCCTGACCCCAGCATGGCCTGGACAGTAGATCCATTGAATGTTCTGCGCCTTAATACTAATTAACTTAATATAGGTAGCACATGATGTAGCAATCATCACAGCCTTTCAAAACTCCTGCTGGCCGAGAGGTTAGACCGTTCGTCACACAACCGTGTGATCCTGGGATTGACTTCCTAGGAACCTACTATTTTCTTTTGGATGAGAAATCTTTTAAAATCCAACATGTACATGTCGTGGAAACAGCAAGGGCATGCTGCCCTTTTACTCGCAGTTAAAAAATTAATCCCTGCACTTCCTAAATGGAATATATACATATATAAAATGGAATATATAATGACAGATGGCATTTTTGGTGATACTTCCAAGAATCACACTTACATGTTATGACCGTGAACACGCAGGGTCTAATGAAAGTTAGTTTTCCTTATTTGATTGCAGCTCAGATGTTACGTTATTCATGTGTGCGGTTTCTTTTATAACATCATGACAAACCAACCTAAGGATGACTTCTTCATAGCAGTAATCTTTACTACTAATAAGACAGATGCGGTATTCAAAGCTTTCGATTCGTTCGTGTTAGATGTTATTGATAGACAATGAGATTTTGTCAGTGGTTTTGTCGCTATATATATGATGCGTGAGACAGTCAGGCTGTATCAACAGGGAATCGTATTTCTGACTTCCTTTTCAATACTAAAGAGATGCGACTTTGCACCATCTTTTCCTATGGATTGTTTGTTAGACTTGTTACACTGTTTTGATGAGATGAATAAGTGAAGATGAAAACCATTGCCTCTCGTGATGTTCTAAAGTGTTTCATGTTATACACAATCGAATGGCTTACTATAGTCAATAAAATAAGTGTGACTGTTAATGTTAGACTCTACATTTCTATATGCTGTTTCACATGCTAAAAATCTTATCTCTAGTGCAGTTACGGTGTTTGAAACCTTCCAGCGATACATTTAAACTTACTACGTATAAACAAAATATAAACGTCTTCCATTTTTTGACATCAGTAAAGCGAAGTTCATGCCGACACTGTGTTACAAATGCAAGACCTGATCCATGACAGAGAAACTAGAACAAAACCTCGCTGTATGCAAAATTAAGCGCCCGAGAACAGCACTTCGGGTAACAAAAAGAATACAATAGAATAAACAATGACACTTTAAGAAATCTGATGAAAACAATATCAGCAAAGAATACCTGAGTACAATGAAGTCGGTCCTCTACGCCTTTTGATATTTTTTGGCAAATGTATACTTAATTTAAGAATCTTTATTCTTTTTTATGATCATGAGAGACCTGAAAGAAGTACCACTTCTCAAAATTACACGGTCACAGGTATGAACTTAGCTGTGGGCAGTTGGGCAGCCGCATTGTGTAGAATGTAATTGCAAATTACTGAATGTAGATTCACGTTTACAATCAGAAGCCAAATATTTCTGGATGTATCACACATTCCTGAATAAGATGTTTGGTTTAGTTTTGTTTAGTTTATTTTTATGAATCGACGTTAACGCACTCTGATCAGACACACAGGTACTTGGTATCTTCCCACACATGACGAAGACAGTACATGCTGATGGTTCATGGAGCTCGCTGGTTACCCACACACAGTAGGCGTCCCTCCCCCCTCGCCTTGTTCAGTTTGTGCGGGATTAATTCCATTTCTTTAAGTCGTATTATCATATCTCCCCACTCTGATTTTTACGAGTAGTCACAACAAGGTCAGTGTATATAACGACATCATCTTGTATTTAAGTTTCAACTTTCCGATTGTACAATGTTCTGTACTGCCTGCCAAGATAATGATAACCTGCATATAGTTTTCCATGTCCTACCCATTGTTTATCCCTCCACTCATGTAAACTTATCGAACTAAATAAATAAGAAACAGCTATGGTAACCAGTGCAATAGTTGTCTCTGCTTGCGCCAACCATGACAATCCCCTCCTACGACTAGATATTTTGCGATCTGTAATGTTTCTGCGTGTTTTCTGTCACTGACGAGAAATGTATGTCTTGGTGGAAGAACGATGATATGTAATCACTGCAGCAAAACTGAAATCAAACCAGCGAAACTTGGAACAGGTTAATGAAGTTTGCTAATCACTGGAAACACAAATAATAATACACAAAATGGTGTTTCGAATAAAATTCACAACAAAAACACACCAGTAAGAACAACAATATTAAACGTCCACATAGTAGAGCTAAATATAGGTATAACCCGGAAGAGTTGAAACTAGAAGGTCAAAGTAAAACAACAGAAACCGAACATAGACAAAACGCACCCAAATATCGGTAAAACAGGACCAACAGAGAAATGGTGAAATAACGGGATATAAACCATAGGATTGACGGGTGTTGAAGGATTCATCCCTACAAAAATGATCTTCTACATCAGTGTTCATTATTAAACTCCCGCTGGATCATTCTTGTAGAAGGACAATGGTCGTAGTAGATTTTCAGCAGGATGTAGTCCAGATAAATGCGTAGTGTTGCCGTTTTATTTGCGCTAATGGCCCGATACATCAGACTTCGGTGGAATTAAATTGATATACTTGCGCATGCGGTTGTGTCTGTGGGTCTCACCAATAGCTCACTAGATAAACCAACCATGCAACAGAAAACCTTAGTAGATGACATGCCTTTATATTGAGGTTATCTTCTTATAGAAGTTTCATGGCAAGTCATCTATAAAACCTCGTAGTCGTAACCTTCGATAACAGTTACCATGTTGTTCCCACAGGCCGACGTTGTGCTTGAACTAGTTATGGGCACGGCGTGGGTGGGCGGAACAACAAAGAAACCTGTCGCACGGATCAGAGTTGTGCCCTGGTGTCGACGTCTGTTTCGGCGGCATTGGACTCGAAACACCATCGAGTCAAATGGCTGCTGGAGCAGAGGGCGGAGCACTTATGGGAATACCCATTGTGCTGTGAGGCCAGTTTTCTAATCAAGAATCAAGAATGATATATGTATGTCTTAGTCTCGGTCAGAAAATGTCGCGATTTGATGAATACCAGGCCTAGCAAGTAGGCCTATGTTTTAGCCCTGCTAAAAAAATGTCGCTTCTTGATGGTTGCTTCTATGACTAGTGTGTATAGTTGAATAAGATATGCAACAAAAAATGTGCATTATCTCTTCCGTTAAACTCACAACAGGCACATAAACTATTGTACTAATTGTAGCCATTTACCGACACATCCGTGTGTACATACACTCTCTCAAGTACACACACAGGCAATCACCACAAATCACACATGCATGCACCTAAAAAAACACAAACTTTCACAACGGAAGTAGTCTGTGTGTATATTGCAATAGCGCAAACATTTAATATAAACGTTGAACTATATATTCTAGTGAAAAATGCACCTTAGAGGATTGTATTGTAGGAATCAGGGTTGCCAGAATGTTAGCATTTTATAATCAAATTGCACACATTTTGTCAATTTTAAATGTCTGTGACTATGAAATTTATTATTTGATCATTTTGTATTGTATTTTTGGTGAATGTGAAAAGTTTGGAGTTTTTCCATATATTATGCCAGAAATATGGCAACTATCAATTTCTACTACCTGGCAACCTTGGTACGACGTTTAAGAATTAGTGATAGCAAGATGAAAAATAAATACAGTCTGACAAATGGAAGTAAAAAATGTTAAAATATACTCTTTGGAAAATGTTTGAACTAACACGAATAGCAGAAGTGCTTTCGATCTAGCTAGTCGTTTCAACACTATCAGATAAAAACTGGTCACCCTGAGAAAACAATAATGTTTTATGTACCCATAGCTTCAAGACAGAGTAATTACACTAACATCATGCGCTGTGCAGGATAGAGTAGACAGTCGGTGATCTTCACAACATATTAATTTGGTAAATCGCATCTCCTATAGAGAGCATAAGACATATGTGTACGTAGGAAATGAAATATAAATACATACACTTACAAAAAACGATAAAAAAACAAACTGTCAATACTGCATTTTACCAGTTCAGGCGTTGCAGGAAGGGGATTGAATAGCTGTGTGATAAAGGCCGCATGCTCTTGCTGTCGCCACGTCATGCACAGGGTGAGTTTTTTAATTTACCCTCCGACAGAAAAAAACCCACTCCTTACTGGGGATCGAACTCTAGACTTTGACTAGATGCGTTGCCATCCCTGCGCTATTATGGAGACGAGGGCTTGATGAAATATAGACATCTATTTATTTTTTTATTTTTTTATTTTGTCGTTTTCTGTTGTTTGTCTCTTGAAAAAGGTTCAATTTGAGCCGATACGTTGAGAATTGTCCTGTTTAGTTTTATTGTATGTTTTTTGTTTTTTTTCTTAAAAATATATTTTTATTAATAGGCTAGGTAAGTGTTTTAGTAACCTTTTAACCTCATTTTGCGTTACTATCGAACTCTAGACCTCACTCGTGTGAGACTAGCGTTCTAACCTCTCGGCCATGCGCCACACACACACACAAAAAAACAAAAAACAAAAAAAAACCGATGACTGATGATTTTCAATAGGGACATATAAAAACAATGTTTATTTTTAGACGTATGCCAACATTAAACTTTCACGTGAGATTCTGAAGGGAACACTTAAGGGTGGAAGATGCAGAAAAGAAAATCATGGATAGACAAAAATTTAAAGGACTGAAACGGGCAAAACTTTCTTTACGCATCCGCATCTCTGAAAATAGAAATTGCTGGAGGTCACAGTGTGACGACGCACTCAATGCCTTACATCTACGAGACTGACGGGTTAGGGGTTTATGGATGGATATGGATGAATCTATAGTACTGTGTATCCGTTTTACTACTGTTTTTCTACCATGCCATGATACCAAACTATCGGAAATATCATTAACATCTGTCTCTTCTTCTCTCAATTTTTACATGTTATTATATCGCATGTCATACCTCTTATCATTGTGTGAACAATAACCTCTTCTCATTATGTGAACAGTAACCTCTTCTCACTATGTGAACAATAACCTCTGCTCATTATGTGAACAATAACCTCTTCTCACCATGTGAACAATAACCTCTGCTCACTATGTGAACAATAACCTCTTCTCACCATGTGAACAATAACCTCTGCTCATTATGTGAACAATAACCTCTGCTCACTATGTGAACAATAACCTCTTCTCAATATGTGAACAATAACCTCTGCTCACTATGTGAACAATAACCTCTTCTCACCATGTGAACAATAACCTCTGCTCACTATGTGAACAATAACCTCTGCTCACTATGTGAACAATAACCTTTTCTCATTATGTGAACAATAACCTCTTCTCACTATGTGAACAATAAACTATTTTCACTATGTGAACAATAACCTCTTCTCATTATGTGAACAATAACCTCTGCTCACTATGTGAACAATAACCTCTTCTCATTATGTGAACAGTAACCTCTTCTCATTATGTGAACAGTAACCTCTTCTCACTATGTGAACAATAACCTCTGCTCACTATGTGAACAATAACCTCTTCTCACCATGTGAACAATAACCTCTGCTCACTATGTGAACAATAACCTCTGCTCACTATGTGAACAATAACCTTTTCTCATTATGTGAACAATAACCTCTTCTCACTATGTGAACAATAAACTATTTTCACTATGTGAACAATAACCTCTTCTCATTATGTGAACAATAACCTCTGCTCACTATGTGAACAATAACCTCTTCTCATTATGTGAACAGTAACCTCTTCTCATTATGTGAACAGTAACCTCTTCTCACTATGTGAACAATAACCTCTGCTCACTATGTGAACAATAACCTCTTCTCACCATGTGAACAATAACCTCTGCTCACTATGTGAACAATAACCTCTGCTCACTATGTGAACAATAACCTTTTCTCATTATGTGAACAATAACCTCTTCTCACTATGTGAACAATAAACTATTTTCACTATGTGAACAATAACCTCTTCTCATTATGTGAACAATAACCTCTTCTCATTATGTGAACAATAAATGCGAACTTTTTTCTCATGAAGGTAAATAACATTTTTCTGATATAAATCTTCCTCAGTACATCCTCAATATTTTTCCGAACTGTCTATGAGATTTGTTGCTCCGTCTGATCACCTTCCTATGATTATGTGTTGCTTTGAAATTTTCATTAAATCATTCGTTTATAAACCTTAACTACGAGTTTACGAGATGTCACTTGCAAATCCAATACCACGGCGGCCCCAAACCTTTAATTTTGAACCTTTAACCTCAACCAAACAGCCATGTGTACGTTAAACGTATTATTAAATTTATGATGCATTGGCTGCGGTATCTGAAACCATAGTTTACAAATTTACTAGTTCCAGCTGCAGATTCCCATATACACTTGCCCGGACGAAAGCTATAGTTTATATGCAATTTAACTCACTCCATGCTAGGTGTTTCTTTTAAAGAGCTTTCGAGTGCTGTAGTCAGAACATATTGCTAATCTATGCTAGTATTCATATCCGCTGCCAACAAGTTCCATCAAGGGAAAATAGATTGTGATCACAGTTAAGCTATTAACCTCTTTTCATAATTGCTAATTCTGCTCGCATCCTAATTTATTTAAGAAAAAGCCGCTACTCTGTCTATCGTCTTCACAGATATTTTTTTGTCCTTTTCCTTGTCTCTCGTAATCTTCTCATACTAGCTTCACAATATACACAATCTATGTCACATGACGCCTACTTGTGGGCTTTATTCCTTTCGTTTAGTGAGTATCAACGATATGGCACGAGCTCCGTAGCTTCCGTGAGGTTTTTAACAACCGAGTCCAGATATTTATTTTCACACTAGTGTTTGTGAAACCTTCTTACTCTTCTTCTGTGTTTGTTTTCTAATATTTGCTGGTTGGTTGTATGTATTCCGATGAACGGATATGGAGATGAATCAGTAATGTCAGTACTCAACACTTGTTCCTTGTTTTTCGTCCGGATGAAGGCTTTCTAGTCGAAAATCGTCTGTTGTAGTAATTCGGTGGTAATATGTCGTGTTTCCAAATGGTAACCCATTAATCTATTTCTGTTTACACCCGAACATAAAAGTGATTTAGGTTAGAGTTTAGAGCATGGTTGCCATCAGATTTGGACCTGGTATATTCAACTTCAGCATGAACATTTTTGGGGGTCACTTAATTTCAACATCACCCACCTTCGTCACCGCTTAATGTATTGTATGTACTTTATTACTATAGTTTGTTCAACGTTAGGATCCCAGCTACACACTGGTGAATGTAAAAAAAAACCCAGCTGTACATGGAATTAAGATCATTCGGGTTGCTAATGGTACGCATTGCTCTCGTGTTGACCCATTGTAAGCAGATAAGCAAGATCCTAAAAGTAGCTCCTCCTGGTGTGGTATACACTATAAGCAGAAATACAGAAATACTCGTGCTATATCTGGCCAACACATTTAGGATCGTGTCCGTGAATGTGGAGGGTGCATATGGAATGATAATTGTCTATAAAAAAGACAAGCAATATCTCAAACACCCCTGAGCCGACATATACAGCGACACTGTCAGCATACAGTGGCGCAAGACATTCTGGACAGCAAAAATGCTGATGCAATTTAAGTGCGTGGGTCATTGCAAATGTCTCTATATGGGTAGATGTCATCACGAATATTGAGAGTCCTGCGCTAGTCTCCGTAAGGATAACATGTTGAGTATAATGATAGGGCAGCACAGAGATAGAGGGTAACTGCACGTGCAAATAGAACGGGAAAACGCTATATGGAAACGGAACTAAAGTATTGTTCAGCTCTAAAACAAGCTTCTAGTCATCAGTGCTACTAAATATGTGTAAAAACCCAGACTTGGACGAGAAGTTCGCGATATTAGGGAATGAAACTTCACCTAAGAGGACGAAAGAACTAGGGTACAACTCTACTGTGAGTTATTCCTATACGGGAATCATGCTCGCGGATAAGAAAAGGTTCAGTACCCGATGGTCAAGGCACAATACGTCTAATTACCAGAGACAAGTTTACTGGCAGCGGAACAGCGAAACACATCGGGCTAGACGTGGTCTGCCCAAACTATAATCTATGATTACCGCCACTTCGGAGACTGCCACACAGGGGCATGTTTTGACCTGTAAAGTCCAAGGGCACAATGGGTGATAAACCGTCACGGCGTAAAGTCGATGCACATCCATTACCAAGTGACAGATCGGAACGCTGTCACAGGTTTGGGAAACCCACCATAATGAAAGGCACGACGAAATCGGATGTTCTCGACTGGAAGGTGCAATTAACACAGTTCTGCTATGAAACTGGCAGCACAGCATACTTCGCAGTCCTCGACGGAGATCAGAGTTCTGTTGGTTATCAGAGAGCGAACGCAAGCAAACTACACACTAATATCATTCATTGATGCTCTCTACAGTTGTCTAAAGACTACTCCTTCCATTACCTCTTGTGAAATTGATTGACTAATTATTTCATATAATCTCCATGTACCCAGGTCCGTTAAGTGACCACACTACCCATCCTGTAGGGACTGACCACACCCAGCCACGTTGTTGCGAATAACGACTCCCACCAAATCTTGTAAACGTGTACATCCAGTCATGTTAGGCACAATAGAACATTACATAATATATTTATTGGTAGGGCACTCAATACGAAGAAATTACAAGTTTATCAAAGTCGGAACATCACCTGAGGCTGTAGCGTTGAGTAAGAAGGTGCTCACGTTTCTCCTCCAACCCAAGAAACACGAAAGAAATAGAGAAGAAAAAAAAAGAAAATTACAGTTAGTATTAAGAAACACAAAGAAAAGGAAGGTAATTTAATTTATATTGTCCACTACCACCTCCTCCCTCACCCCACCCCCACTTGCCTTTAACGGTTTTGCGAAGAACATCAATGGCTGCCCCTAACAGAAGTCGATACATTTTTATTATTTTCGATGTTAGAGTGATGTCAACTATAAGCGCAATTAGAGGATATTGTTACATGAATTGACAGAGTAAAGTATGGTACTTTTTGTTCATCATGTATATTATTATTACTATTACTGTATCAATACTATTACATGACGCAAAAATTAAACTCTAAATATAATGCTCAAAAAAAAAAAGAAACGTAACTCCGTAGCGTCAAGTTATATCCACAGGAATCTCCGAAAACATCCACCTTGCAACCAAGACGACACGATCCGGATTTGAACTCATGATCTCTTAAAGACAAGACGAACAGTGTAACTTAACCACTACGCTAGGGAGATCTGGATTGGCAAACACATTGGCAATGTGAGGCATATTAGGGTAAACAATACAATAAATTTTGTTCCGACGGAACGAGGGTTCCTGAAGCGACCAGAACCTAGTGTACATATAGACCAGAATCTAGTATATATATATATTATTACTTATATTATATATATATATCAGGAGTCAGATGTGATCCAAATGTGGGTATCCAGACAATGTACTCGCTAAACCACAACTAGCACTTGTAACTGTTAACGATTGAAACATAAGCAATGAGAAGCAACGTAGTACGCATACAACTGGTAACCTAATTTTGTCCCAGGCCATAAAATCAAGCTGAGATTAAAAGTCAACATGACCTGATATATCCACATAGACATCAGTCTTTGATTGAAAGGGGCGTGCCTCAACACATATTATAAACAAAACCGAATATATATTATTCTACAAAACAATTATTTAGCTTCCGACTGGAGACTTTCATGTGGGTAATAACAGACATTATTTTTCTCTAAATATATATTCTTTATTTCAAAGTTTTAATGCTATGTAAAACATAATAGGCTGTCTGTCTGCAGACAGTCCATACCAAACATTGAGTACAACAGCTGTAAACATTGCTTACGCTTGTGATCCCTTTTTGGGACAATATTTCTTCAATGCACCTTCTTCCATGGAGTCTACAATATATATTAAATGCACATATTAAAAAATATATTGTAGATTTGTTTCATGTCTTACTACTAGTTTATTGTAAAATATCATTCAGTTACTTAGTAATCTTTTGTGACCCCTCATGACGTGTGTGTACCCCTACCCCGATCCAATCCCAAAATTGTGCCTATCTCATTTGATTGTTTTCCCTTGGCTTATGAAAGCCAACATAGTCTGATATAACCAAATAGTCTGCTGTCTTGGAATGAGACAGTCGTGACTCGGCAAATCCTTTAATCCCTTACTTAACGCGAAACACGCAATATAGAACAAACTCCTTTGATATGTGGATGTAAATAAGATAGTGTGGTTGATCCAGTGTCCCATGGCTGATATGTGGATGTAAATAAGATAGTGTGGTTGATCCAGTGTCCCATGGCTTATATGTGGATGTAAATAAGATAGTGTGGTTGATCCAGTGTCCCATGGCTCATATGTGGATGTAAATAAGATAGTGTGGTTGATCCAGTGTCCCATGGCTCATATGTGGATGTAAATAAGATAGTGTGGTTGATCCAGTGTCCCATGGCTCATATGTGGATGTAAATAATATAGTGTGGTTGATCCAGTGTCCCATGGCTCATATGTGGATGTAAATAAGATAGTGTGGTTGATCCAGTGTCCCATGGCTCATACCTGTTAGCATGATAGGAATACGTAGAATTTGACGGAAATAGAAACAAACACAAAGGAAGTTCCTTGAACAATTTGGAGTAAAGAGATAACTGCTAAGAAAGAAAGCAAGATAAAAAGTATTTCGCGTACATAAAACATTGAACAAGACGATATCTCATTGAGGTTCTTACTGGAAAATATAGTTAAAGGAAGAATAAAACATTAAAATGGGAAGAATTAAACATAGATGAATATTTTCTATTTTTTAATGTAGTAATGTTTTTTCTTGTATTCGTTCCCACACTCCTGCTAGTAAGCGGAATATAGTGTAAAGAACGGAATGTATTGTCGCTCGCGGTTAGAAACTAGACTAAAATATTTGTAACTTTATACCTCTGTCTTCGGTATAAACACGTCTGTCTTCAGTATATCTTTAGGATCAATGCTATAATCTGTGGAATCATCATCATGTGACATATTCTTTCCAGTACGTGGCCTTCCTTGTGGATTCTCTGAACACTACGCGATTCTGCGCGAATTGACCTGACACAGTTAGAGACATGTTTAATTAAGCAATCTGATATATCACTGCACGATCGTTTTCCTGTGCGCCATCTATCCCTGTTGCCGCTAACTGTGCCCTCAGCTATTAAGCTTTCCATGCTATTATTTCTTATATGACTGAAAAACACAACTTTCATGTTAAGATGTTAAGGATCCAACCTTGTCCGGCGTTTATTAATCTTCACACTTCTTGATTTGTCTTTTTAGCTGTCCATGGTAGATGTACACTTATTCGTATGTAGCATCTCATTTCGAAAGCACCGATTATCGTTGCTAATGTTTTATATAATGTCCATGTCTCGCAACCGTATATTGCCACTGGAAATACGCATATTCTGATCATACATAGTTTGGGTATGCTGCTGGTACCTTGCGAAAGATGTTTCACTTGCGTAGGTTTCAATGTTTCCCTTGCATTTCTTCTCTTGATTTCTCCTGATATATTTATATTTTGTGCCCAAATAGTAGAAATATGTTATATCCTCTAGTTCGAAATTGTAAATTATTATCTGTACTTTCACTGTGTTCGTTGCCATAATTTATATTTTTTTCATATTTAAAAACAGGTTTTGGGCTTTACAGTGCTTCTTTTTTTTTTTTAATGATAGTAACATTTATGCTTTAGACCATCTCCGTTTGTTGTTAAGAGAACTGTATCGTCAGCATATCTGATTTCTAGAATCTACTGTGCGCCGATCGTAAGAGGTTGGATGTCAACAAAGGTCTTGTCGTTACGTTTTGCATTATGTTTCAGGGTAGATGTTGAACAGGTACGGTGATAGTGTGCATCCTTTGTCTTACTCCTTTCTGTACATTAAACAATTCTGATATTGTTCCGACCACTTTTACTGTCGCCTTTTGTTTGTCGTACAGCATTGCTATTAAATATGCGAGATGTTTTGGAAATCTCATGACGACCATAATTTTCAATAATTTGTGATGTCGTGCACAATCTAACGCCTTATTGTAGTCGATGAAACATGCGTGTATGTCTAGTGAATTTCCTGTATTATTCGATAGTGATTCTCATGTTGATCTCTGAGGCTCTGCTGGATCTAAATCCTGCCTGTGCCTCATGAACTTCTGATTCTATCTTATTTTGCATTCTCGTCATTAGGATATGTAACATTATTTTACTAGCTTTACTTATCAAAGCGATAGTTCTGCAGTTAGTTAATAATTGTCATTTTTTTGGTTAAAGGGATATAAACCGATCTTTTAGAGTTCTTTGCCATATACCATTTTTCCAGATTTTGTAACATAAGCTATGGCACATAAGGATACTTTCTTCTTCACCTGTCTGGATCATTTCTGTTAAGCTCTTATCTCATAGCATCCTGAGGATTTGCTTTTTTTTAAATGTGTATTGAGTTTACTAACCTCCTCCTGTTTTAGTTTTGGTTCTTGATCTTCGTTGCTAAGTACGTTGAAGTTCTCTGTGTTATGAGAGCCAACTAGCGTATACTAAAGCGGGAAAGGATTGATCAATGTGTCACAGCACCACACACACATGCCCATAGTGTAGAAGACAATTCTGAGCACAATAGAAATCATTAGTCACAGTCAGACACACCTCATTCATCATTCCAGTTGAGCTCAATTGGTCATCATCGACTCCAACAGACAAAGTACACCATTATTTTGCTAACTACCCTCGCTGTGGAAAAATAACACTCTAGAGAGTGTTTTTATCAAAGTTGAAGCACCCAACATGCTACTGAACGTAATAGGAGCATGAATTAAGTTCAGAAGATATGATACACACCGGATTTACATCAGTCATTTATTTATATGTTTATATAGAAGTAACATCGAGTCCATGCTCACTTAATTACCTTCTAACATAGAGTCTATGTTCATTTGATTAGCTTGTAACATCGAGTCTATGTTCACTTGATTAGCTTGTAACATCGAGTCTATGTTCACTTAATTAGCTTGTAACATCGAGTCTATGTTCACTTGATTAGCTTGTAACATCGAGTCTATGTTCACTTGATTAGCTTGTAACATCGAGTCTATGTTCACTTGATTAGCTTGTAACATCGAGTCTATGTTCACATGATTACCATGTAACATCGAGATTAGGTTTACTTGATTACCATGTAACATTGAGTCTATGTTCACGTGATTACCATGTAACATCGAGCCTATTTTCACTTGATTACCTTGTAACATCGAGTCTATGCTAACTTTATTAGCTTCTGGATTCGGAAACTTACAGAAACATTGCTTCAACTTCACATGGAGTGTCATGTAATCGAACTTTAGAGAGAGAAACGGATTGTACATGATTTTCACTCATTACTGAAGCACATAAATAAAACAACTATATCTAAAAAATGATTAGAATTATGAGTCACTAGAGTATAAGAATTCTCTTATGCTTGTACATTTATGTATCTGACACAGACTGACCACTTTAGGGACGTCCCTAGTACATTGCATGAAGTGATAATCATGTGTCATAGTTTAGTTTTTCTATGAACACTTTCATTTTATATCTTGAAAATTTTACGACTAATGGTAAAAGACATACACGCATTTACCACTAGTGGTAAAATTTACCACTAATTTTCTGTTCTAACAATCCAGCCATATCAAAGAAAATAGTAATTAACTTCCATAACTACAGCATTAACTTCGTTCCTACCTTTCATTTTTACACCAGTAAAATATTCCATACCATTAAATTTTACACCATTAAAATCTTCTATAACTTTCATTTTTACATCCTTAAAATATATTGTAACATTAATTTTACAGCATTAAAATTTTGTCAAACATTCAGTTTATAGCATTAATATATTGAGTAGCTTTCATGTTTAGACCATTAAAATAGTGTGTAATTATCATTTCATGAGTTCAGATTTGACGAACATCTTACATTAACCCACAACTATTTGGTGTCTATACACAAGGACTCTCTTAAATCGATATGTCTGATAGAATTATATGAGATCTGCCACCTTCTTCCACATCTACCGCTTAAATTTTAATGATTATGGCAATACTGTGTTAGAACATTTATTTGAAGTGTAATTGAAATCTGCTCTCGCTATTTACAGTATCCTGTAGTGTCTGTCTTGAGGACATGTTACGCGAACAAGTAAAACCACTGTGCTATCAAAGTGCAAGGTCCTTTCACTTACATTCACGCTTACACTAAGTAATTACAATTCTTAAAACATGGGGTGTTTGTCCTGTGAGTGTTTGTCCATTGTTGCTCTCATTATAATCATGATGTAATATATTAGAATTTCTTCTGATCTAAAGGGACTTCATTAGGGATTTGTTTAACCAGTGAACCACCGGTAGCTATCAATATTCATACAAACTGGAGTGTTGTAACAGTACATAAAATATTGTTCAGAGATTTTATCATTTGGAGTATCAGTAAAATATGGATTGTGTTTTTGAATACTGATGTCTTAAATGTGGCACCCCTACGACCCTAACTAGTTATGGGTTTTACTATTAGTAGTATTGTTAATATTATCCTTATTATTATACACCTCGGCATGTGTTTCGGAGAGTGTTCAACTATTTATTTACTCGGAGTGTAACGAACCATGTTCAAAATCAATACGCGTTCTAGAATGACCATTCTCCTCTGCCAACACCGACCAACATGACTCCATCAGACGTACATGATGGAGCCTTATCCATATAGAAATCTGGTAAGAAGAACTGATGTCTGATAGAATCATCTCGCTACATAGACAATAACTAACGATACGTGAACAAGAACTCCTAATAATGGTACAATTCTCTGTTAACGGTGTTGCAGGATTACATGAACTTCGACCTTTCAAACCTTCTAAAAGACTATACTCCTTTAATTAACGAAAATTAACTGCCATTCATGTTTGAAATGTGTGCCTCTACGGAAAAGATAGTTTTCTCATCTACATAAACAACCAACCAACAGCAAAACTGGAATAGCTTGTGATGGACATACAACTATTGTTATGTACAAAGCACTGGTGAAACAACTTTCTGACATGTGTCTGAAATGAAAGGCTCACGAGATTCCCAATAATGGATTACATTCACCATATCTTTATACTAACATACTGACATGGAGTGAGAATAATATATCTCCATCACAACTGTATATTATAATCATGTTGCAGTGTCTGAAGAAGAAACATTCGACAGTTATTATTGTGTATGTAAATTAATTGTTGCTTATTGAACCGGCCTGGTAGAATTGTAAGATTATGGTTAAGGATTACGTAAGTCTACGGTCCTAGACTTAGAACTAGCTACTGTAGACTCTAGTAATAAATGTGCAATATTCCGAATCTTAGTCAGACAAACATGTGCCCATGTGGGGAAGACAAGCAGACAGCACAAAGATGCTAGAAAGAAAACGCAGTTTTATATAAATTAGCACCACTGCTGAAACAACAGACCATCGACATGATCTCCAAAAGAATCTTAAAAAACACAGTGCTCATGCCGACACTGTGTTACCAATGCAAGACCTGGACCCTGACAGAGAAACTAGAACACAAACTTGCTGTATGCGAAAAGAGGTGTCTGAGAACAGCACTAGAGGTAACAAAAAGAGATAGAATAAACAATGTCACTACAATAAATATGATTAGAACAATATCGTGCAAACAATACTTAGAAGATAAAAGATAAATGGTTTGGTCATCTAATCAGAATGAAACCATATCTCATTCCATCGGTAGCCTTCAATAAAATATCATCAGAAAGGAGGAACAGGGGAAGACCCAGACGAAGATGGATATATGACATCAGAGAAATACTAGAACACCAAGGCTGCACTATGGCAGCTGCATCACAATTAGCGAAAGAAAGAAGATATCGGCTCCCCATGAAGCCTAACGGCACACATTGATAAGACAAGACACGACGGGACAGGATATGAATCGCATACCAAAAATAGCAAACGCGATTCCAATTATATAAATAGTAGCCAACTAAAACGCAAACAATAATCAAAACACGAAACCAACTGGGTCTAACTTAATTTAACGAACAGGCCTTCTCTTAGTGGACGCAGGTATAAACAAGAGAACTTCACCTTGTGATAAACCATGCAAAACCTGCAATTTTATGGTCCAAACCAACACAGTGTCCTTCCTCAAGGCTATGACAACATCTATGACAGTGTTTGACATCGTATAGCTTGAGGATGCGTCAGTTCTACTTGTTATCCAAACAGATCAATAATTATATAGGATTGTGAATGACCAGAGATCACTATCATACTATCATAAGAAGGACATAGTTTAAAATTGTTTGCTAAAATAAAGCCAATCATGCACTGTTATGTGAAATTGTAATTCGGAGAAATCTCAATCAATCTATTAGCCTATTTGTTTGTATATATATGTTTATCTATTTGTTTGGTTTCATCTACATGCATTACGAGTAGCAGTGTTCTTGTATCCTTGTGTACATTAGGGAGAATGTACTTAATAAATGTACTTCTTGGGAAAACATCTCCTACTCAGATGGTCGTCATATTATTTCATTATAAGAATATATTTCATTATAAGATTAGGGAGAAGTGTCCTTAATAAATGTACTTGGGAAAACACCTCTTACTAATATTATTTCATTATAAGAATATGTGGAATAAACTTTTTTGAGATTGATATAGCAAACTGTCCATGTGAAGGCAGAATGTGATCCGAGACAACTTGTTAACATGTCTGGGTGTATTCATATTTCTAAGACTGAACTTATTAACATGTCTGGATGTACTCATAGTTCTAAGACTGAAGACGTGAAATCTCGCGGTGTATTCACCTTTCCACCATAGACGTTCATATATTTCAACGGAACAATGAAGGTAAACGACTGTTAATATCTGTAGTCATGTTCATGATTTAATCTACGGACAAATGTTAAACATTCATTCCTTCAATATATCGTTTACTTTACAGAACCTAGTCCTCTTGTCACATTACGCGCCTCTTAGTTCAGTGCACACCTTCTGTCAGTGTCATATTAAAAATTCCCTCGATATCCTGGTCCATCTACGTCTTTTACAGCCTCCTTTTTTTTAAAAATCTTACAAAGATATCCTTCATGATTGTATAAAACCAGTTCTTTTTATAGGATTTGATGATCCAATCTTTTGTGTTCAGAAATTTACGAAAGTCTGTGTTGGATCAGGTTTATGTTCATGATATATTTAGGATCTTTCTATAATATGTACATTCAAAGGCTAATATCTTATTTATCTTTGCGGATGTCGTTGCGAAATCTTACAACGAGATGTTGCTAATTGATAAACATTAACTTCCTAATAGTTGTAACTTTATTTTTATGTTTCTCCATTGCTATATACTTTTCACATGTGATGTTTACCCGTAAGGACATTGGGACAGTGCTAATGTTAAACTATGACTGATTAATTTAAAATACACAACAGTCATTAAAGACACGTTACAGTAGAAAAACATGGCCAACATACATTTAAGACATATTATTATCATAATACATACAAGCTGTACTATTTTTTTATACTTAGGCATAAAAAGTTTATTGTTTATTGTTACACGTACTTGCTAAGCGCTGAAACGGTCACGTAATTTAAGCATTATCATAGCATTCACATGGGACCATATTCTCTGTACTTAATGGGAAGGCTCAAGTAACTCATATGTGATCGGGTAACGGGCACGTTAAGATAAGGATTTCACGTTAATGATGAATTCAACTGAAGACCTTCTCTCTGAAAGCTATATTTAATACTGTTAACTCTACAATACTTCACACCTACGTGATTTGATATTCTTGCATTCTTGTATAAGGACCGAGGGGGGTGTATAGGTTGTTAAAGAACTTACCGCAAGTAGTCATATCTTGTGCTAATCTCTCAACATATCTTCGATGTTTTCATATTCTGTGCACATATAGTTACGTGTAATGAAGTAGTACTCTCCGCAGGGGGTATGCTGCTCCGTTACGCGGAAGAAGTACATAAGGAAAACTGAGTGCAATGAATTTAATCTTCTAGCCGCATCGGTTAACAATGGTCATATAACAAAACATCACAGATGAAACAAATAAATCTACGATAATGTAAAAACAGAAAACACAAAGTTACAACTACATTATTCTTCTTCGGCGCTCAGTCTCAAACTCCCACTGTATTTCCCATGCAACAACACAATAGTAATGCTAGATTTCCAGCAGGATGTAGTCTAGGGATTAGAAATACGCTGTGTCGCAGTTTTATATGTGCGATAATGGCCTGACACATTTGTATCATTGCCCAAATTATCACATTCCTCGGGGTACAAAGGATTCTACATTGCTCTCCTGCAAAGCAGTTCGCAGATAACTACTATCCGAAAAGAGCCTCCTCGTCGTGCAGCATGGACACAGACATGCTTCGAATGGGTCAGGCTAATTCTTTATGGAATATGTCCGGGCAGTAATAGAATGAAAATTGCTTGCACATGACAAACAATATATCTGAATATAACCTCACGGCCTTCACAGCCAAAACACTGTAGCATGTCTGACAAATTGTCATGTCTTAAAGTTTTTGAAGACGAAAACTTTGAACATATCTGCGGAAGAGTTAACTGGTTGATTAGTTGTTGATCCAGCTAACCATGGGATCATGCCCTTTGACACAGTGCGGAAAAGTAAAACACGTATATTAAAAATTTAGCAATATCGCTAGAGGACAGCGCCATGCGCAAGACATGTTGAGAAAATTGAAACTAAAAGAAAGCATTTCTCGAGAATAAGCTTGAACTTCCTTCAGCCAGCAGGTTTGTGTGAAGGCACAGGATAAAGTAATTTGTGGTGCTAATTTTATGTGTGTAGAAGCTCCAATTAGGACTAGATACAATGTTGACGAAAGAAACCTGTGGTAAACGGGCGAATCAACTTTACTTTTTGATAAATTTCCTACACTGGAACATTGCAATTGTTATCACTTGTCGTTTTATACCGGAACCAGCTTAACAATCGAGATAAGAGTCCGCACCCAAAAACACAGGGTCAATGGGCTGTTAAATTAAACGAGGTAAGCTCACTAACAACGGAGCATCTAATCCAAGATAGACGTAGTCGACTGAATCTAAATCCCTGCACGTGATTTCCTCGGAAACCGCCACACAGGAATACGGTTTTGGCGACGTGAAGTACAAGGGTACAGTGGGTGCTAAACAGTTACAACGTAAAGTTAATACACACTCGCGTGCTTGGCGATAGATAGGAAGGATCTCTAAGGCTAGGGAAGCCCATGGACGATCAAATGGCAAAAACACGCACATAACTCTGCTCTGCTGTAAAACTAGTATAACAACGTACCTCACGCTCCTCTGCTTAAATCATACGAATACTCTTACTGAAGTGAAGAAAGAAGACACATGAAAACAATGAATTACACTGCAAATTACAACAAACTACAAAGATATCACCAAGCAATTAGGGAATAATACAAGACAGGACAAAAACATATATATATATACTGGAGACCTGCAGCAAGATAGAGGAGGTGAACAAACAAGGAAGAAATGATAGTATGTTCAAAGAGATAACTCTAAAAGGTCATTTCAAGCCACCACTAAACATCATTGAAGACACACATGGTAACAAATTGTCAGAAAACAAAGATATTATCGGAAGATGGCAAGAATACTATAAGGAAATGTATGAGAGGAAATTTATATGGAAATCCACACAAAACAATGATAATAGCAGTGAAATAGAGCCAGAACCCAGCTTAGATGAAATCAGATAGTCCATTAAAAGCCTGAAGAGAGGGAAACCTTTAGGGTTTGATAATATAACAGCTGAAATGATCCAGGCAGGAGGAGAAACAACTATCACAATCTATCACATACTCTTGCACCAAAATATGGAAAAATTAATTTTGGCACAAGGACTGGACACGATCATACCGCTACTGAAGAAGAGAAATCCAACAATATGCACCAGCTACAGAATCATTACACTGATCAGTCACGCCAGCAAAATACTACTTGTTAACATCATGAGAAAACTACACCATAAGCTGGAAGAAGAGGTAACTGAAGCAAAGGCAGGTTTCAGACGGGGCAGGCCACCAGATACCATTTTTTTCAATATGGGGAACATCATAGAGAAATTCAGAGTATAATGTCGACATCTACACGTGCTTTATTGACTACACCACAACATTCGATTGTGTACAACATCAAACATTTTGGAATATCATGAAAGACATGGGTTTCCCGCTACACCTAATCCGCCTCATCATCATCAAGTGCCGTCTCCGCAACGAAGGTTGGCTGCAACGTATCTCCAACATCTCCTGTCTCTTGTCTTGGTGGTGCACTCTGCTTGACTGTAACCTGTCCATCGTGTAATGTTACTCTCCCACTTGTATCTCTGCCTACCACTTGCTCGCTTCCCTTTGACTTTACCCTCAAGTAAGGTCTTCAATAGGGTGTCATGTCTTTTAATGTGTCCAAAGTATTTTATTTGCCTGATCTTTATTTCTCTTAGTAGTTCTTTCTTCATATTAAGTGTCTTTAGCACCTCTTTATTTGTTTTCTTCTCTTTCCATGATGTTCTCCCTATTTTTCTATATACCCACATCTCAAAGGCATCAATTTTGTCTTCTAATTGTTTATTTAGTGTCCATGTTTCTGAGCCATACATTAATATGGAATAGATGTAGCATTTTATAATTATCATTTTTAACTTGTTTGTAATTTGTTTAGATATTAATAATTTCCTCATGTCATTGAAGGTACTTTTAGCCATTCCTATTCTCCTTTTAACTTCTGTTTTACATCTGCCATCATTTGTGACTATGTGTCCAAGATATTGATACTGTTTTACTTGTTGTAGTTTCTCTCCCTGTATGTTTATGTTTACCTCCTGTTCTTCTGTGTCTTTGCTGATTATCATGGTTTTAATCCGCCTCATAAAAACATTATATCAAGACCAGCAAGCAGCCGTGAAAGTAAATAGCGAAACATCAGTCAGACATGGATGTGTCCTATCGCTATATCTCTTCAATATTTATGCAGAGGACATGATGAGGAGTATAAGAAATGACCAACAGAGAAATAACTTCGAGTCACTCAACATCGGAGGTCACGAGATACCAGAACTAAGATATGCTGATGAAACAATATTATTGGCACACAGTCAAGCGGGTCTCCAACACCTCATAAACTCCATTAAAGAACATAGTGAAAAACAAAACCTATTTCTAAATGGAAACAAGACCAGGATTATGCCAAGCAACAAAACCACTAGCAAATTCTCAATCAGTATCAACAACAGCGAATTGGAAAGAGTCATCAGTTTTGGATACATTGGTTTTCTTATAAACAATAATGGCGTATGCTATGAAGAAGTCAGACGGATCTGCTGTCTTTTGATGTGTTCCAATACTGGTATTGTTTTGGTTATCTGTCTGATGTTATCGTTCCTAATTCTATCTCTTAATGACACTCCGAGTATTCTTCGTAGACATGTCATTTCTGTTGTCACTATTTTTCTTTTGTCTTGTGCTGTCATTGTCCAGGTTTGGCTCTGGTAGCATAGTGATGGAATAATTATAGTCTTGTAATAATGCAACTTTAGTGTCTATGTTTACTTTTTTGTTCTTGAAAACGCGTGTCATCTGTCCTAGGATCTGGTATGTTTTGTTGCATCTATTTTGTATCTCTTTACTTGTTTTCCCTTCACTCGATATAATGCTTCCTAAGTAAGTGAACTCATTTACTTGTTTAAGGTGTTTATCATCGATGGAGATAGTGATATTTCTTTCTTTCTTTGCTATTGCCATTATTTCGGTCTTTTCAATATTGATTTTCATGTTGAATTTTTGACATGTTGTGTGGAGTCTGTTCATATGGTCTTGCAATTGTTCTTCTGATGTTGCTATTAGTACTTGGTCGTCTGCAAAGAGTAGTTCGTTCAATTTGTCTTTTATGTTATCTTCTTCGTTATCTTCTTCGTTGGTACTTGTTAGTTTACAGATGTGGTCGATATATGTTATAAAAAGTAGAGGGGATAGGACACACCCCTGGCGAACTCCTGATTTAATTTGGAACTTATTGGACACACCTGCATTTGTTCTTACTGCACATTGGCTATTTGCATAAATGCCCTTGCATATGTTGATTAAATGTTCCGGTACTCCGTATATTGATAGTGTTTTCCATAGTTGTTGTCTGTCTACTCTGTCGAATGCCTTTTCTTGGTCTACGAATGCGATATATAATTCTTTGTTGTTTTCTGTAGCTCTTTCTGTTAGTTGTCTAAGTGTAAAGATAGTATCCGTACAGCTTTTGTTCTTACGGAAGCCCATTTGGGTGTTTTGTAGTTGTGGTTCAATATATGTTCGTAGTCGTTGCTCTAATATTTTGTTAAAGATTTTTCCTGTGTGGCTTAGTAAAGATATCCCTCTGTATTTTGTGCAGTCTCTCTTACTGCCTTTTTTCTTCCATATGGGAATGATTATCGCGTTCCTCCAGTCTTCTGGTGTCTCTTGTTTTTTCCACATTACATTAAAAAGTCTGTGTAACCATTTTTTCCCGCTCTCTGCTGCTGCTTTGATACGTTCTGTTTGTATGTTATCAGCGCCTGCTGCCTTGTTCATTGGTGCTATGTTTATTGCATTTTATATTTCCGATAGTAGTATATATGGTTCTAGGTTCGCTGCTGTAGTGTTTATTGTTGTGTCTTCCTCTCCTTCTTTTAGATTTAGTAGTTCCTTGAAATATTGTTGCGATCTTTCCATTATTTGCATCGGTTCTTTTAGTGCATTACCGTTTTCATCATTTATTATTTCTGTCGGTTCATATATATCTTCTTTGTTTCTCATGTTCTTGATTTTCTTGTAGAACCTCTTTTGTGCATTTTTATAATCTGCGTTGAGCATGTCTCCATATTCTTTCCATGCGTTGATTTTTGCAGTTTTAATGACTTTCTTGGCATTTGTTTGTGCTGTCTTGTATTCTATGTAATCTACTTGGTGTCTCACCAAAGGCCCACTAGACAATCAACCCATGCAACAGAAAACCTTAGTAGATGGCATGCCGTTATATTGAGGTTATCTTCTTATAGAAGCTTCATGGAACGTCATCTATACAATTATGCTTCTCATGCTTTTATGTTTTTGTTGCAATGTAAGTTTATGCTTTGTTATTTTTATATATACATGCGCCCTCTGTGGTTGGAAGGGAGCCAGAGATGTACTGCGCAGCACTTGGGAGGAGAACACTGACAGCACTGTTTTTTCCTATGGCTGAGGCCCATCATAGAGGCACAGTAACTCAGGACGTGACAATCCTTTTAACTTTTAACATTTTGTTTCATGCATGAGCAATAGAGAAGTTCGGCATAACCAGTAGTCAATTGGTGGCGAGAATTAGCACAGTGAACCCTATATTGGCTGCAGTGGCTCAGAGCAGTGCATAGGTTGACACTACCTTCCTGGTGATGTAGTAGTTATTCTCTGTCTCTGACCCGGTGTGGGCCGAAAATCCACAACTTTCCAGCAATATAATGCCATTTTAATGGCAGTGGGTCAAAGTGGATGAGCCCATAGACCGCTGAATCAGCAACCAACCAACCAACCAACCAACTATTCTGTACAATACTCTGTGTCAAGTAAGTATCGCACACGCCTGTGAGTTCGTCATCTGGATGTGTTAAAGCTTTGAGGATATCTTCCGCCCAACACTACACCTAAACTGCTCAATAAGATTACATTCAATTATTAAACCTCATGGGATCGTTGGCTGGATGGAGTACCAGACACGGAAATAGGTCAAGAGTCATGTATGCAAAACATCTATATCTAGGTCCCAACTCTTCTGGACTTGTCACATCTTCCGCATGCCAGACAAGCGCCTTCCACAGAGATTATTATATTGGGAGCTGTGCAATGGTAAACGCTCAAGCGGAGAGCAATAAAAACTCTTCAAGGATAACCCAAAAAAAACTCATTCAAGCACTGTAGCATCGATCCTAGCTCTTGGGAGACTGCAGCACTTGTTCACTCAGCTTGGCATAACCAGATCACTGCTGGCATAACCTAAATTTGAAACTGAGAGTACACAGCGGACAATTTACAAGCAATGGAAGCGGAAAGACAAATACGAAAACTCTTACTCGGGACCATCTGCATGCACTGCAATATAACTTTCCTGGCACGAATCGGACTCATCAGGCATCAGCGAACTCACAAACCCAAATCAAATTAGACAATCACAAATGTTTTGTTTTTCTCTACTTGTTCACGACATTTTTATTGTTGTTTCATGTTTTTTTCATCTTCACTGGCGAAGGAGGAACACCATCATCAATATGATACAAGAGCTCCACTTCCGGTATTTCCTACGGATTGAATGAAGCACATAAACCAATCATAAATACGGATTTCGAAAAGTACTGACCAGCATACTCTATAGGAACAATGAATGGGAAACGATACTGCTATAAATCACTTCTTAAGAAAAGATTTCAGCGGAGAAAGATACTGGATTAAGATATGCATAAAACTGTAGTAAAACGGAGCAGTAAACGTCGAGAGAAAAGATAAGAAAATGATCTAAACGACAAAACATATGGGGGAGATAAGAATACGATTTGTGTGCGTGACACCCACACTAAGTTCACACTAAACATGTTTGGAGATGAGTGTTATTACTCTTTATATGTATTTTATAACGTGTACCCACAACACCGAACATATATTTCTTAACCAGGAATAAAACTCTGTACTCTCTGACACTTTTTTCGCATGTTTTTTTTAATCTGGAAGAGAATATTTACAATTGGAAACTCGGGCTGAGATTCAGCCTGAAGAGGTGTCAGTTCTCTCTTAATGTGTAGCTTTTAGACCAGTGAATCCCAAACATGTGTACCCCGTAGACCCCTTGGAGATTATTTTGTTTTCTATAGCCCCCTTGCATGCCTAATATTGATTTTTCTTAATAATATTAACTTCAAATCTGTTTTTGACAGATGACACATTGCTGCTAACTTTGATCGGGTTTTTTTTTTGTAATGTGACCAATTGTAAAAAAAGAAGAAGAAGAACATGTACAATTTGTATTCATACATTTATTATTAGGAGTATATGTAGTACATCCTCAATTTGTATTCTCGTTAACGTGTATCCCCTGCAAGTCGAAATCGACCCTATGTGGTCCAATTATACCACTTGAGAACATATACTTCCGACTATCGCTAATTGCTTATAGAAATTCTGTCATATCAGTTGTTAAAGTGCGTACGATATTATCTCGTATTATATAGCGGATTATTAAAAGGAGAATAAAAATGGCTAAAAGTACGTTCAATGACATGAGGAAATTATTGACATCTAATCAAATTACAAACTAACAATTAGAATTATAAAATGTTACATCTATTCTATATTAATGTATGGCTCACAAATATGGACAGTGAACAAACAACAAGAATACAGAATTGATGCTTTTAATATGTGGAGATATAGAAGAATAGTAATAACTTCATGGAAATAGAAAAAAAACGAAAAAGATGTTCTAAAAAAAACTTCATATGAAAAAAAATTATTAATGTAAATAAAGATCAAACAAATAAAGTATTTTGGACATATAAAAAGACATGACACTTTGTTGACGGCATCAATTGAGGGTAATATATTATTACGAGGGGAGGCGAGCAAGAGATAGGCATCGATACAAGTGGGAGAGTAACATCTCGAGATGGACAGGTTGCAGTCTAGCAGAGTGCACCATCAATACAAAGAGACAGGTGATGTTGGAAGTTCGTTGCATCCAACATTTGTTGCAGAAACGGCATTTAATGTTGATGATATAATAGATACAATTAAGACACGATATATGTACTTTATTCCAATTATTTTTTTTGATGAGCTGTTGTTAGCAGTTCACGCTTCGGGTACATGCAATAAGCTTAGAAAATTACGTTCAGTGTGTACCGGTGATATAAAACATCTTATTACAGGGACCTTTAAACTAGAGATAACTATCTCCTTGAATTACAGAGTTCATCCGCGTCTGTCTAGATAGAGACAATCTAAAAATGCATGACTCCTCTCACTGTTATTAGTGACCTATTGTACAAACTCTACACACGCTAACTCAAGATATATGGTCATGCTGGATTTGTATTCACAAGTACATTTTCTCAGATCTCGGAGAATTAAAAAAGCTCGAGGTTTCATGCTATGATAGATACTTGTGCACACAGTGTGCTATTTCGTTGTGAGGGGCGGAGTGTATCCATTTGTTACACAGAGAAAAGCCAGCGTACAGCGAATTCAATCCTCTACATCTTAATTCTTCTACCGTTCATTTGTTACCTTCCAACTTTCACCACCACAATAGGTAAACCTGTAGCAATCTTACAATATATTCGTATATTTCAATCCTAAAAATCACGAAATAAATATATAACAAATAGTACAGATACCATCCTTTACATACTTTGTTCAGAACATGGCGATCAACAACGGTCATCTATATGTAGTCTAACTGCGGCATTTTTCACGTCACAGTGACTGTTGATTGCAAGCAAAGATTTCAGGATACAGTACACTTTGTTGTCTATACATTTTTCATACTTTGTAATTAACATTTCTCAAATTGGTTACCACATCCTTTAAACCATTTCTTATCAGTAACCCTATGAATGTATTTACTGCAAGGTAAATCTTAGAAATATTTTATTACTACCGCCTGCTACTGCAGCGTCACAAAACCACGTAGTTTGTAATTGCTTGTATCTAAATGATGGTGGATCAACACAGCATTATTTTTGCTGTAGGAAGTTTCCAGTTAAATAATTTGCAGTGGCATTTAGGAACGATCTGAGGAGTCGAAATGCTTGCATATCAATTTGAATGCCTTATCGAGGACGGATGTGTCGGGCTATTGATGCCAATGAAACGGCGACGCATCGCGTTTTCGTTCTCTAGACTACATTCTGCTGAAAATCTAGTGAGACCATTGCCCTGCTACAAGAGAGATCCATTGGCAGTTTGAGAATGAACGCCGAAAATGAAGAAGATGAAGACTATACCAAAAGTTTCTGAGACGTCACTCCCTACATTCCGGACACAACGGTTTAAAAAAAAAAATGTTCAGATATTAAAATAATATCCTTAAATCGTAAATTATAGTTGAAAATATATCAGAGCTTGCAAAGTGCAAATTGACACTGTCCTGAACATGTTTGAGTCATAAAGTATTCACGCTGAATCACTGGTCATATCCTATATTTGAGCTCTATACAAACATCTAAACGCAAAATTATTCATTCGTGCTTTTATGAATGGAAATGTGGAATCCTTAGAATAATATCATGTATAAAGAAAGCTGATGTAGAATTTGTGGGGCATTATGATAAAGTCTTGTCAAGAAATAGCAATTAACCTGTTCTCTATATTTGTCAAATATGTGAACTTGAGCCTGAATCTCGGATTTTTATTGCACGAACATACACTATGTGTACTCTACCCTAACCTATCGAGACAGTTCGTGTATTCCATCGATTTTGTGAGCTATTTCCGCACAGTCAAGCACTTTCGATTCTTGCTGATCAAATTGAGCCGTGCAGGACCTGGAGAATAGGGCACCACTACAAGCACGTATACTGGTCTTAAGAGGTTTAAACTAGTTACACAAACGACCACAAGAACTAATATCACTCAAAGTACTAGTCAGGGTGAACGGACTCTAATAACCACAGCTCGTGATGTGATTTCCTGAAATCCAGATAATGGAAGTCAGGTCACTGACACAATGTATGAAGATATAAGAGAGACTCATAGAAAGAGACATTTAATGTGAGGCCAACACCCTAAGTAACTGTAAGTAACTGTATACATATGTGTGTATGCATATGTGTCTAGAAAATCATGTCATGCTTATATTAGTGCATTTGAAAAATATAAGGTACTAGAAATAATACTCAGCGTTGCCTGGGTGAGAATAAAAATGAAGGGTACTATAACAAACATTTATTCCAAAATACAGCAGGTTTTACAATTAAAAGGTCAAACAGAATACATATCTTGTTCATGAAGAGCGCCAAGATATAAAATGTGTAAAATTTAATTTCTTAATAATTACGTATTCGGACCTGTTAGAAGTAGTCTAGGTCAGAGAAACAAACAAATATGTTACGCCCCTACATACAGTGCGAAATATGTACATATAGAAGCATGTATACGACTATGTGAGTTGGTGGATACGTTTAAAAAAAACACACACCAGTCGAAAATATTTAAACTTATAATGTAGCGACGACTGTGTTATTTTTTTATACATGTCGGCCAAAAAAAAAACCACATGTCTGTGATTGAACACCGAGAACAAGAATCAGTCACGCGAAACCAAAGGTTTCTTTCTTCAACACCGCTACGACGATATATTTGATTGGAAAAATGCTATTTATATAAAAAGCTTGTAATGTAGCAAGGAATCTCATGGTCAGCGAGGTAATAACGTAATTATTGATCAATACTTGATCGATATGAATATTGGACACTAAATATCAATTTCTAAGATATCTTATACTAACTACGGGGGAGGAGGTGTGGGGATTATACCTACTTAATCGTCAAACAATACGGTTTTCCTACTAAAATAATCAATGTTATAAAGGCATTTTACACCAGCTCACATTGTTGTGTTCAAACAAACAACTGAGAAGTCAGAATGGTTTCAAGTTGTTACGGGCGTTAAACAGGGATGCATCATGTCCCCATTACTTTTCTGCATCGCTATTGATTGGGTCATGAGAAAGAGAACTGAAAATGAACTGACAGGAATAAAATGGATTAATAATACCGTTCTCGAAGATCTTGACTACGCAGATGACCTGGCCCTTTTGAGCGCAAACCACACAGATGCTCAATCTAAGTTTGAAAATCTCCAACACTACTCAAATCAGATAGGGTTGAAAATCAACACATCAAAAACTCATATACTAGATATTACGAGACCCAACGACAACATAAAACTCCAAAATGTTCCATTATTAAAAGTACAATTTTTACATATTTAGGCACAAATCTAGCACTGGATGGAAAGTCATCAAAAGAAATTATACACAGTATTGCCTTTGCAGCGAGTGCTTTCAATAAACTACGTAACATTTGGACGTCAAACACACTAAGAAACACAACAAAACTCAAGTTGTTTAACTCCAACATCATCCCTATTCTATCATATGGATGCGAAAGTTGGAAAGCCACAGATAAGAGACTAGACTCCTTTGAAAACAAATGCCTACGTACCATTCTGAATGTTAAGTGGAGTGACTTTAAATCAAACACTACTATAAGAGAGGAAAGCAAACAAATATATCTTCTTTCATTAGACAAAGACGTTGGACTTACATCGGCCATGTTCTCAGAATGCACAACCTAAGAATTCACCATCAGCCACTAAAGTGGGTGACACCCGGAGTAAGAAGAAGAGGGAGACCTAGAGAAACTCTACGAAGAACCATTAATAGAGAAGGCATGTCAATGAACCTAAACAACACGCAACAATTGAAAGACCTGGCAGCACAACGACAGAAATGGAAAGCTATGGTTTCTGCCCTATACGCCGCCTATGGCCCTGGAGGAACATAACATAACATAACAATCGCCGTAGCAAATTTCAGTGAAATTGGTGAAGTCGTATTCGTGACTCACTCGTTACTGGGCACGGTAAGCGATCGGAGGGAGAAACATGATGGATTGTAATACATATTAAAAGTATTTTATTTGATATAAACATTACAAAACAAAATAGCAGAAACGCAAGTAGAAACAGTAGTTAACCTCGAATATCTTATATCTAATACCTAATATGTAGCAGTTTTAGTGAATCGCACATTAGAATTACGTACTTAGAAAAGGAATATTCACACCGGCAAAATATTAACATGTACTTATTACCAGCAAAGTGAAATAGAAACAACATATGCAGTCCTAAAATAAACTATGGACCAAAAAAGAAACCAATTGGCAATGGTGCCATCCTGTGATAAACATAAATTTTAGCAGTTTTATAATCGAAGCACATCATGTATTATATTTTAAAATTGTACAATATTATTATAAGACAAGATATTAAACTGTTAGCCCCACTAATACATCCAATCACATTAGCAATATTGAACTATTAGCCCCACTAATGCATCCAATCACATCAGCTATGTATTCGATTAGCTGTCGAATAGCAAGTTTGAACTAGCTGTTTTTTCGAGACCTTTCTTACCCGAGATGTCTGGAATACATATGCGATGTGCTCGTTCAGATAGTCGTGTCACGACGAAAATGATATATTTATTTTAAGTACTTTCGGTCCAAATATTCGTGCTGCCTCTTTTTTTTCTTATGAAGTTCTCATCATGGTTTGCATAGGTATGACTAGAATATTACCCCGTATGATCTGGAATGTCCCGGTTATGAAGCGTTAAACAGGAGTCCCGGCTGATTTTCATACTGTCCTTGTTTCTGTTACAGTTCACTAAAACAATATTCACGTACAAATATTTGAACCAGCACACATTATAATGCATGTCGACACATACGAGTAAATGAACGTCCAATCTATTGATCTATTTATCAGTGATCACTAGATTACATGTGGACTTGTTATTTCACCGTTGTATTTGGTTGTCAGCAGTCTACAGTCAGGGGTCAACAGTCGAACGTCTACACTCAGGGATCTGCAGTCAAGGGTCTACAATCAGAAGTATACAGTCGGGGGTCTACAGTCAGGAGTCTACAGTCAGAGGCCTGCAATTAGGAATCTACAGTCAGGGGTCTACAGTCATGGGTCCACAAACAGTGGTCGACAGTCAGAGATAATTCGATGAATAAAATACAATAAATATACATTTGTACATTTTCAATAAATCTTCCTTGTGTGTTTTGATAGTTTTTCTTCTAAAAATTAGGAAGTGTCTTCTAGTGAAACTCGAAGATTCACTTCTCGTGAAACTAGGAGCTTTATATGTGTCTGTCATTTTCCATGGGTGTACTGTTGCATAGTGATTTACCCGATGAGCCACTAGTGAAGTCTTCTCTGACAAGACGTAACCGTCATATTGGTCCCTTTATATATACTTCTTGTTGCCAGCTGTTGAGATAAAAATCAATAAACCCGTAACCCTTTATGGTCGTAGGGGTACCACATTGGATGCCTCAGCACACAGAGTCCTCCAGCGAATTCTATCCTCAGCGATGCGGATGGGTGTGGAAATGTCTTGCCCTGTCGATTCCTTGATGTTGTCTGCCCATGCCTTTATTTGTTCTCCTCTGTTTCTTCCACCCTCGATAGTTCCCTGCAGTAATATACGGAGATATACGGACAAGTCGAACCCGCCATGATGAATGACGCAGCACACATCATTATATCTCAAGTAGATTGTGTTTTACATGTGTCATATGACGTATTCCTTCCAGAACGGTGTCTTCCCAATGAACTCTCTGAAGCTCTCACTGTCTTGAGCGATGTGGCTTGCATTTTCTAGCGATGTATTCATGTTATCTTTAATGTCGTCAGTCCATCGTCTTCTTGGTTTGCCCTTTCTCCTCTCACCAGAGACTCTTCCCTCCATTATTTGTCTTTCTAAACAGTTATGTCTCTTTATATGACCAAACAGACGTAGTTTTCTTTTCGTTATTGTGTTTAGTAACCAACACTCTGGAATCTTCATGTGTTTATAATATCTGAGTTTCTGATTTTATCCATCCATGATATTCTAAGTATCTTTCTGTAGCATTTCAGCTAGAAGGCGTTGATCTTCTTTGCCGCTGTTTTACTTAGGGTCCATGTTTCACAGCCGTATGTGGCAACCGGAAAACTAAACGTTCGTAACATTAGCACTTTAGTTTCAAGTAATGGCAACCTACGGGAATATTGTGCCTAGAAATTTCCAATGGATTAATCTAACATTTTCTCTAGGATTGTGGTCTTGTGGTGTAGCAATTAGTATAATATTCATAGAAAATTGTCGGTGAGCAGTAATAAGTCATTCATTCAACATCATGGATATCAACGTAAGCAGAAAAGTTTTACATGTACACATCTATTTTCGAGCATTATAATTTTATGATCCCACAGTTTATTTACTATACATTATAAGATGTACAAACTATTCTCAGAAAATAACCGCACCCAATAATAAGAACAAAATGCTCCAAATGTCGTCGTGACACGACTATCTGAACGTGCACCTCCCATATTTTTTAATGGTCGTACACCCAGATAGTCAAGACTGATTTCCATCTGTGGATAAATGTGCATTCCTCACAATATCTACAATCACAATAATAGTGTCTAGAACAGCGTTTCCCAAACTGGCCTGGGACATAGGACAGAGATTTTGATTCTCCATGCGTTGGGGTCCGCTGTTTGTACTTTTAGATCTTGTATGAATTTACAGCCTATTATTTTTCCTTCTTTAAGTATGGTGCTTTTTTTAGAGTAATTTTGGATGTTCCTATTTTTTCTTTCACCCTCAGGTGTTGACATAAGTGCTTACTGGTTCAGTCTGTTTTCATCTAATCTAAGAACGTGTCCCAAGTATTTCCATCTGCGTTTTATTATAACATTTGAAACATATTCTTGGTTCTATTTATTAGATCACTATTTGTAAAGCAGTCGCTCCATTTTAAAGTGCATATTATTTTAAAGTTCGTTTTGTCAATTTTATTATATAAATTGGCATTTATATAACATTTCCCTGACAATTAAATTTGTCTGTCAAATAACATTTTCATCATTAAGCACCGTCTCCACAATGAAGGTTGGCTGTCACATCCCGTCTCTTGCCTTGGTGGTGTACTCAGCTAGACTGTTACCTGTCCATCTCGTGTTGGTTCTATAACATTCTAGTTGTGTTCAGTTTCTATGTTTATTAGACATAATATAGAATAGATGTAGCACTTTATAATTCTCATTTTTAGTTTGATTGTAAATTTGTTTAGTTGTCAATATTTTCGTTTGCTGATATCATGGTTTTTCTGTTTTGAATATGTATATGTAGTCGATATTCTTTACTTGAACTATTGATCTATTAAGCTTTGTAGATCCTGTTCACATTCTGCTAAAAGAACAGTGTCATCTAAATATCGTAGGTTGTTAATTCTTTCCCCATTGATCTTGAGTCTTGGCATTCCTTCTATAAGTTGACAAATATTTTCTGTGTATATGTTAAATAGACTATACAAGTAAATATAAGTAGGAAGCCAGAGGACAATTTAAAAAAATTCTTGAGACTAACGGGAATTGAACCAGTCCGTTCAACGGCACCAAATCGCCTAGCAACTATTGAACACGCGTTTTTCCGTACTTGACTAACAGTTAAATAGACTGGGTGTTAATACACCCTTTGTCTTACCACTCTTTTATTACTATGTATGGTGAGTAGCTTTCTTCACACCTTATTGATCCAGTTTCTTCCCTATATACTTTTCTAATCAGTTTGATGTCTTTCTTAAAGATATTCACTCAATTTTCATTTTTACTCTGCCTAATGTCTTTCTGTATCTATGAACCAGTGATTTAAGAGTGAGGGCGACGCTTTGCACAACTCTTCCTCACTTTAATAAAAATCCCCAGTGTAAGTCATTTTCACATTCACGAAAATTCACCCGAAGGGAAAAGCTTTTCCCACTGACTCTCATACTTCTCTATGGTGAGCTAGAGAAGGGTATACGATCTCAAGGTGGCCACAGGAAGTGCTACAAGGACTCGTTAAAGAACTCACTGAAAGCCTTTGAAATAGACCACGATACATGGGAAGAACTTGCACAAAATAGATCTACATGGCGTTCTAAAATAAAAAAGAGTGCACCATCTTGTGGAAAGAAAAGAAATGCAGCAGCTCAACAGCAGAGAGCAGCTAGAAAGTCACGGACAGACCAAGATCCGTCTATGTCGTCATTCCATGTCCAAACTGTCCAAAGACATTTACAGCTCGAATATGGCTCATTAGCCATCTACGAACTCATAATCAAGGACATAACTAAAATTGAATTTTCAAAAGTGGATGTAACAAATGGTCATCATCACTTGTGATGGACGAACAACAACAACAACAACAACACCAACAACATCTATGAACCACAAATATATACTTTTCTTACTTCTATATATTTATCTATCAAGAGTCGGTAATTAAGCATACATTCTCTGGTTTCTTTTGGTTATCCTGAAACCAAATTGTTTTTCACAGACTTCAATGTCTAACATTAAAAAAAAATGTTCATGTATTATCTTGAGTAGAATTGTGGTTATGGAGCTCATCAAAGTTATTGTTCTATTTTCTGTACAATCTACGACATTGAACTACTTAGGTAGTGAGTGGTATGAATACTGATGATTCTATGTCTCAAGGTATGTGAACTGTTTTATATAGGTTATTGCAAATTTATGTTACAATTTTCACACCAATTAATATAGAACTTTTATTTTGTCTTTCCATATGTTATTGTTCTTATCGTGTTTTCTACTTCTGCTGTTTTCAGTATTTGTGGCCCATTATTGTTTTGTATTGTAGGTTATATTTTTGTATCTTTTTTTTAAAATCCGTTGTTCATCAAATGTGCCTAACGCAAAATCTGCCTATCTTGTTAGTACATCTGTTCTATCAAATATTCCACTCTTATCCTTAATGTAGCCACGCCCATTTATAGTATTTTTAAAATTTCTAATATGTCTTATTTTCTTGTGTATTTATTAAATTTTCTGTTGTAATGACATCTTTATTTCTCTGCATATCTGCATTTTATTACTAGGAATTGTTTTTTTGCTGTTCTGCATATGTTACGTATCTCTTTATCTATAAATTAATATGTTGGAGTATTTTTTTTTTAGCTTTCTTTCCTTCTGATATTTTCTCTAGTATTTCATATGCCATCCATATGTGTTTGTTCTTGACTTTATTATTGCAAAATGTGCATGTGTTGTTTGAGTGTTTTTCCGTAGGCTATCTTATTTATTCTCTATTTTCTGAATTACCACTTATGTTTGGTTATGTTATATATTGTTCCATGCATTATATCATTGTTCATATCTGTTCTTTACTTCCACAAGGTATTTTTGCTGTATATATGGTTGTTTCAGTGCTGATGTATTTACTTTTGGATATTTTTTTAAGCCATGTCTTTTTTACGTTTTACATGCATGTTGCATAACACTCGATTGTGGTCAGTGTTAATATTAGATAGTGTGTATGTTTTAGTATTATATACACTATTTCTAAATCTGTTGCTGATCAAAACGAAATATACTTGGTTACCTTGCTGTCTCCAGGCTTTTTCCAGGTATATAATCTTCTATTTTCATTTTCAAGAATGTATTGCATTTCGCCATGTTATTCTTCTCCTAGAACTGTCTTTCTCTTGTGTCGTTTCTCTCCCTAGTCCAAATTGTCCTATTATGTTCCTTGTTTAAAATGTTGATTGTTTACCTGTGAATAAACACTTCTAATAGTTGTCATAATCCAGTGCCTTTGTGGTTGTCAGATTATTTTTTACTGTTGTCATTGCTTTTCACTGTTTGTTTTATATATTCGTGAGAAAGATTTAACGGTTCGAAGCGTTAAAAATGTCTTGTGTATTTTAATTTGTAGGTGTTCGTGTTTACACCCCATAATCCATTAGTCTTCGAGTAAATTGGTAAATTCGAGTAGGAAGCAAGAGGATAAATTAAAAATTCTTAAGACTAACGGAAATTGAACCATGTCCTTTTTAACGACACCGAATCATCTTGTAACTTGAGTTTTTCCGCACTTGAACAATCGCATCTATTAAAAAAAAGATGCGATTATTGCCAAGACATTCAAACTGTGTACTCAAGTCACTGAGAAAACTCCTACTCAAGCCACTCTACTCTGCCGTTAAAATGGGACTGGTTCAATTCCCGTTAGTCTCAATAATTTTTAATTTATCTTCATGCTTCTTACTTGAATTTACGTGTATAGGCCTAAGCTACTATTGAAGCAACATTGTACTGTCTGTATGTTACTTATGTTACAAGAAGACCTATTGGCTCTTGTAGTACGAATACGGATGTTATATGTTTGTGTTTTTGAGGATATTTCAATACTTGTACGAGATGTTCATTGTTGTTGTAGTAGTCCTTGTCTCAATTGGTCCGTTCTCAATTACGAGTACACAATTGAATTTCTTGACAATATCGCGTCTTTGTTGGTCAAATAAGGAAAATCCCGTTTACTCGTTTAATGTATGCTCTTGATTCCTACATGAAATTATGTTCTTGATTCCTACATGAAATTATGCTCTTGATTCCTACATGAAATTATGTTCTTGATTCCTACATGAAATTATGCTCTTAATTCCTACATGTTATTACTTGAATTTACAACAAACTATAATATAGGTCATATAATATAATCAATCGAAATGGGGTTTTCTGTAGTGTACAGACATCTATCTATTGGTGTTTTACTTGATTGGGTTTTTCTGTAGTGTGTGGTCATTTGTCTATTGGTGTTATTTGATGCGTTGATTTCATTTAGTTTTTAAGTAGGTTTTCGTGGTTGTTGATGTTAAATCATCACACATGTACATTGTGCATGGTTGTTGGTGTTAAATCATCACACATGTACATTGTGCATGGTTGTTGGTGTTAAATCACAAATATCAATTCTAGCAGGTATTGGGTCTGTTGACTTAAGGGTGTGGATGTTTTTGGAGTGTGTTCTGGAATGGATTTGTTAAGGCTGTGGATTATGATTAGGCCGCATGTGTTGTGGAATACGCTATTAGGCTTAGTGCCTTTTAGTGTTAGGATTAGAGAATACGATATTAATTTTAGGTAGGGTTACCTTACGCCCGGGTTTCCCCGGACACGTCTTCTTTTTATGCCCGCGTCCAGGAGTCTTTAAAGAAAAATGGTTTGTCCGGGTTTTTCTCCGTCCCCGACCGTCCGTGTGTCCCCGATCGATCGATACTTTCTTACTTACGTTTCTGTGCTATATACTTTAATATATTATGTATAGTGAAATAAACACGCTCCAGCTATATTTAGCTCAATATTAACATTTAGCCATCAGAACTTCTGGTTCCGTTAGCCATTTTCAATTTTTCGTAAACATAACGCATTTCGCATAGAAGACGGTAACGCGAGTTCGTTAGTGATAATTATTAATTAAGAAATTTTTTAATTGAAGATTGAACTTAAATTCTTTTAAATAAGATTTTAAAAATGCCGAAACTCAGTTAACATTCAGTTAATACAGGTTTATAATTAAATAAGAACAATATTTTATGTGGTTTAACTTCAATTTTATTTGTGCAACATTTAATATTGGCCATATTTGATGAACATTTTGCGTATCCTATTATTCCATCTGACAATTATGGTAACGCTACAATAAGGGTGCACTGGATTTAAATGCGCACGTCGAAAAGTCATCTTTTTCCATCTGACAATTATGGTAACCTTAATTTTAGGGTTATGATATTTAGTTGTAGAATACGCTATTAGGACAGTGAATAAGATGTTGAAGACTTGATTACTGTTGAAGACATATTTCTTTTATAATGACGCATTTTTTCAAGCGCATATATATTACGTAATATATTTTTCACATGAAATCATACTCAATTTTGAACGTGTGTACACACAATCAGGATATATTTAGAATAGTGGAAACCACCCGTCGTCATAGTAGGGAGTACCGACATTTGATTTCGATATGGGGAGCAAAACTAATTGATTGGAACACAGGCAGTTGAAATTGGATCCTACTGTGCACGTATAAGTGGCTGGGGATCTCTATGGCACATAGTATTTATCTATTTGTCTTGTTAAAAAGATGACGTGTTATATCCTGGACCATACGTCTTGTTTACAAATGCATTTCTTTGGAGATTTTTTTCGACTATCGCTTGAAGCTACATCGTTACTTGGTACTCTTCATGCGTCTATCGTTTGAAACTACATTGTTACCTGGTACTCTTCACAGTATTCCTTCAGTAGAAAAAGGAAGACTCATTCGCCAATTGATATGGATATAAATGAAGTTCTCGGCTAACATTTTAATAAGGAACAATTTTTATATTACACTGTTTGTCTCTAGTTCCAGAAAGTATAAGCAATAGAGGACGTATAATATTGTGCAATAAGCAATAGAGGACGTATAATATTGTGCAATAAGCAATAGAGGACGTATAATATTGTGCAATAAGCAATAGAGGACGTATAATATTGTGCAATAAGCAATAGAGGAAGTATAATATTGTGCAATAAGCAATAGAGGAAGTATAATATTGTGTAATAAGCAATAGAGGACGTATAATATTGTGCAATAAGCAATAGAGGACGTATAATATTGTGCAATAAGCAATAGAGAACGTATAATATTGTGCAATAAGCAATAGAGGACGTATAATATTGTGCAATTAGCAATAGAGGACGTATAATATTGTGCAATGGAGAGGTTGCTTGACGATCTTCATATCCACAAGGTTCCATCGCTCACTGCAATGCTTTGAGAAGTGGTCACACAAGGAGTATGACATTGTAGATGATGGGACAGGGGGATCCACTACATATGTATGTAATTTACTGTTGTTTTACTGTTACATGGTGTTTAGTGTATGGGCCATTAGTAATTCCTTCTGATTTTCGCATTGCATTAAACTTACAATAAGCCATTTTTACATGTTTTCGAGTTTAAAAAAAATAAACCTAATATTTATTCTTCATTTATCTATTCACTTGACTTATTCTTTATATTTCCTCATGTGTATAATAATACATGATAAGAACTTAAATTAAAATACAGACGACAATATGATTTTGGAAGAACACCAATCTATAAAGATGTATACGACGGGGAGCGATGTAAGAGTGATTTTGAGAATCACTGGTATGGATTTACGTTTTACATTTCTGTGATGTGTACAGACAGTCAACGTTTCAACGGTAATAAAAAACAAAACTATTCACGTTCTGTAGCTAGCGTAGCAAGAGATAAGATTACAAGCAGAAGAATAATGCAATGTGGAAGTATAGAAAGTAAACAGCCGTGTTAGTGCAGTTGTTAACGCATTGACTTCCTAATCTGGAGGTCATGACTTGATTCACAGTCGAAGTCGAATATTTTTAGATGAAAAACGTCTCCAGAGTCGACACAGCCTCAAGAAGTCTCACAGTCGACACAACCTCAAGAAGTGATATGATATCTTGAATACATCGGTAAAATAATGAATGAAACTATGGTAATACTTGCTCTACAGCAATGATGAATGAGGGCTGAGAGGTGCCTTCTTTGAAGTTGGCCACAGTCAATATTAACCAATATTCATTGGAAATAGAAAGTCAACATGTCGCAGAAAGGACATTTTATAACCCATGTTTTCGATTGTCAATGCTTTCATTTGCGGATACACTTCATTATAAGCATCAATTTTCCACAAATACAGGGATACGACGTTGGGGCAACAGCGTGTTGCATTCGTGTACTAGTAGGGCGGGTGGGTACTTTTAGTTTTTAGTTCATTCAATTCAGGGTTGAAGATATCAATCAATCAAGTGCCATGCCGACTGGCGTAGGCGATCATGTTTCTCCACGACTCTCTGTCTCTTGTGTTGTCAATAAGCTCGGTTGGTGAGCTTCTACCGTGCCACAATACAAGCCCATCTAGTAACTTTTCTCTTTGTCGACCTCTATCTCTTCTCCCTTTGATCTTTCCAGTGGTTATTAAGTGTTCAAGCTGTGTTCTTCTCAGCACATGCCCTAGAAACCTTGACTGTCTGCGTCTAATGTTTGATATGATTGATCTTTTTACGCCAGCATCAATGAGAACCTCTGTATTAGTTTTCTTGGCGGTCCATGGTATTTTCATCATTCTTCTCAGAAACCATATTTCTGTAGCCTTCAATTCACTTTGAATTTTCTTGTTTATAGTCCATGCTTCACATCCATAAAAAAGAATCGGTTCGATATAACATCTCAGCACCCGAATTCGGGTCTGCATTGATAGACTTCCATTGCAAAAAATGGTTCTCATTTTTTGGAATGCTGATTTGGCTTGTGCTGTTGGCTCTTTATCTCACTTGAGCATCTACCTTCTGATGTTAAGAGGGTGCCAAGATATTTCACTTTTTCATCTTGTGCCAATTTTGTGTTATTAATTATTATGTTGCATCTTGGTGGTGTATGTCTCTTTGATACAACCATTATTTCTGTTTTCTTCTTGTTTAAACTGAGGCCTTTGTTTTCACTTTCCTTCACTACTTCATCTAATAGGGCTTGCAGTTCTTGTTCGCTTCCTGCGATCAGTACTGTGTCATCAGCATATCTCAAGTTATTTATATTGTATCCTCCCACTTTTATTCCGGACATATCTTCTATATTTCGCATAATGTATTCTGTATACAGGGAGAAAAGGTCCGGTGACATTACACAACCTTGCCTGACACCCATTTCTATCTTTTGAAATCTACCTATAGTGTTGTTAACTCTCATCGCAGATGTTTGTTTCCAATGCATATTTTTTACTATTCTTAGATCTTTACCATCAACGTTAAGACTTTCTAGCAATTTTATAATCTCTGAATGCTTCACCTTGTCAAATGCTTTGCTGTAATCTATGAAGCACAGATAAAGGTCTTGCTGTACTTCTATGGCCCTCTCAATTAATGTTCTTACTATATATAGGGCATTTCTTGTGCCTTTTCTATCTACGAATCCGCATTGTTGGTCTGCTATCTCTGGTTTTATTTTTCTTCTTATACGCCTCATTATTATGCGCAGTAGAATCTTGGTCATCTAACTCATAAGGCTGATTGTTTTGTGGTCTTCGCAATCTACTGCACCAGGTTTCTTTGGTAGGGCTATGAAAATTGATTGTAGCAAATCCGATGGAATATAGCCACTGTTGTAGATGCCATTTAACATTTTGGTGATAATTTCAAGACCATAATCTCCCAGGGCTTCTAATCCTTCTTTTGTAATCTTGTCTGGATGCGATGATTAGTTGTTTCTTAAGTGTTGTATGGCTTCCTTTACTTCTGCTTTTAAAATACTTGGACCTTCATTGTTATAATTTAAGTTAATATCATTTCTGTTATTTTCGTACAATTCTGTAATATATTCTTCCCATCTCCATGACTTCATTTTCTCCTATTAGTATGTGTCCCTGCTTAGATTTCAGACACCCAGTCTTGTGAGCCTGCCCTCTGCCTGTTAATTCCTTTATTTGTAAATGTGTATCACTTGTATTTCTATGATAATGTTTGTCTTTTTCATTGCACTTTGTGTTTAATCAGTCCTCTTTAGCCTTGGTGCACCTCTGTTTAATTTCTTTGTTCATCTTGTTGTATTCTTCGATGTTATTCTTCATCTGACTTCTTTTCTTCATCATATTCAAAATATATTCTGTCATCCAGTCTTTCTTATTGAGATCTTTCTTAGGTGGCAGGATCTCTTTAGATGTTTGCTGCAATAATTCTTTTAACATCGTCCACTGTTCTTCAATGGTTTCTATTTTTTCTATCGCATTGTACCTATTTTGAATTTTTATGTTATACTGTTCTTGTAATTCTGTATTCTTTGTCAGCATATTCACATTAGGTTTGTTATCTGCCCTGTAGTTTTTTTATCTCTTTAACCTAATATTAATCTTTCCCACAACTGGAACATGATCACTGTTACAATCAGCACTTGGACGTGTCTTAACAGACTTCAGTGAATTTGGAATCTTTTATTTATTATTATGTAATCTATTTGATTGTGTGTCTTATTATCTGGACTTTTCCATGTCCATAGCCATCTTGGGTGATGAGAAAAGAATGTATTTCCTATCACCATATTATTATTTCTGACCCAGTCTACCAGGACCTCACCTCTTTCATTTCTAGTGCCTAATCCAAATCTGCCAGTAACATCCTCGTCTTGGCTGTCCCCTACCTCAGCATTCATATCGCCCATGACAATATTTACTTCGTGTTGTTTGCATTGTTTCATAGCTGTGTTCAAGTCCTTGTAGAATTGTTGTATGTCCTCTCCTGTACTCTCTGATGTTGGTGCATAAACTTGGATGTTATTTATATTAATAGGCTGCCCCTTTAGTTTTACTAATAGAACTCTGTCTGATATATTCCAGAATCCTATAACAGATCTCGCACTCTGCTTGTCCAATATTACTCCCATGCTGTTCCTATGTTGTTCTCCTCCTGAATATATTATTCTAAGATCTTTTGATACTATACTACCTGCTCCCAGCTATCTCATCTCACATAGACCTATTATGTTGATATTCATTCTGCTCATTTCCTGTTTTATGTTATCTAATTTTCCTGTCAGTGTCCGAATGTTCCAGGTTGCAATCTTGATTAACAAGCATTTGATGGACTTGGTTATTGGAACTAGCATATTATCTAAGTCGTGTCGAAACATAACGTAATCTAGGGATATTTACAGTAGTAGTTTCCCCTGGCTTTCTACTGGGTTATTTATGGTGTTCTCCACGAGCCTTTGACTAAATAGCCTGACCTACAAGGCAGTAGTGGTTTGATTTTAGAGTGGCCTTCTCTTAGATGAATTGTCCTCCCGAAACTAACGAACTCCATCTATCCGGAGTTGAAGATATACCTTTTGTGAAAGGAGAGGGGCGAAGGTGTTACTTTAAAAAATAAGTTATTCACCTAGAGTTTGTGGGATTTGATCAATGCTTTGAGAAGACCATGGCTATTTCATTATTATTTTTTTTAAATCGAGCTTTGATTTGTTTGCTTGCTAGTGCTAAACTTCAGATTCTATTTTATGGGGGGGGGGGGGGCTGAATACTACAACTCCACATCCTTATCTACTGCCTTGATTTAATTGTCACATACTCTGACATTTAGAAGTTTCAATATTAATTCTTCCATCTGAAATGTCAGTAATCAGTGTCAGAGTATTATGTAAATATTTAGTTTCATCGTTACTTGCCGTCTCAATATTGAAGGCATCACTCCACTGGAAGCGATGACACGCGACTATGAGAACACGCGATCACGTATGTAGAGGCGCGACTGATCCAAATACAAGCGTGCTATTGATTTGCATCTTTTGCACACAACTTTGAGGGGATGATTTACGTGGCCCCCCGACAAATATGGCCTCCTAGTTGAATTAATTAGGACTCAGTTCGTTACGTGTTTTGATTATTGTGTGCTATTTAGTTCGTTACTATTGATATACTTAGAATCGCATGCCAAAAATAGTCAAGGCGATTCCAAATATATAAATATTAACTAACTAAAAGACATACAATTATAAATACGTAAAAATATGGGTGCTACTTAATTTTGCGAACAGGTTTTCTACCGGGAGACCACCATAATGATTTCTTACGCTAAAGGACGCGTTTCCAGGGGAAAAGGGCATCCGTTGAATTTGAATCAGTCGCACGATTACGCAAAGATTGGCTACGATGGACCTTGAATAATCTGTCTGTTGTCTTGACAGCATACGCTGACTGTATTTTGCGCATCACCACAGTCCTGTCCAAGCAATCACTGGTGCAGAAGTCGGAGATACCAGGCCGAGAGGCCCACATGCAATTATGATATCACGGAACACAACTAGATAACATGTTTTAACATTTTAACAACAAAATTTAAATAATCGTCACGGTGCTCGTCCTGTAAAGTTCGCCCAGACAGGACAGTTCCGAATTCTAACCTCTATAGAATCCACGCTCACTTATTGGGGGTCTCCCTAATCTACTTTGTAGAACCAGGAGGCAGAAGAGGAAAACTACTGACCAATCATACAGGACAACAACCCCTCTAAACATCACGCACTGAATTGCAGAGTGTGTTAACAACAACAAAAGCACAACTAGAAAACACATTGCACCAGAAAAAGATTAGTATTTGCTGCATATAGGAAACCTACTTCAACGAAAAATTAATTTTATTCTTTGAGGGAATAACATTATGTTTCGAGGGTACCAATATTTTAGAGTTTACAGGATAGATTGGAGGAAAGTTTGCATATTAGCACTGGTGATTAATAACATCCATGTCACAGACACCAAAATACACAAGGGAGGTACTGAATACCAGATACTTCACATGAAAACATCAACCTTGAACTCCACCTACTAAACGTCTACTGCCAAAATGACATCCCATTGAACATGATAGACGTTAACATCCACAACAAACATTTCCAGGAAGTAGGAGACTTTAACAGCCACTCCCAAAGCTGGGGATACAATAATTTAGACAGAAGGGAAGAAGAGATCGAAAGTTGGTAAGATCTTCTTCTTCTTCTTCTGCGTTCGTTCTCATGCAGATTAGCAGGATGTAGTCCAGAGAACGGAATGCGTTGGGTCATGGTTTACAGCATTGCTGCGATATCTGCGCCTTTCGGCCTGACACACCCGACTTTAGCATGGCTTTGGGTCACTGACCCTATATGGGATGGGACAGCCAACTCCATCCTATAACCTTCTTAGTTGCCTTTTACGACATTGGTGGAAGGTAAACAGTGTTGCTATTCTTTGCTCCCCTTTCGGGCTCCGGCAACACACGGGCGGTTAGTAAGATGATAACCTAATATTCTTGAATAATCCTCAGTATCCACCAAATATCTACTCAAGAAGATGACATAGACCTCCACCCCAGATCTGGCGTACTGCACCCCAGAACTCCCTGGAATAGTGAAAAGAACAATGGGTGAACAACTTAGTGGCAGTGGTCATCGCCCAGTCATCATCCAAGTGAACAAAATGATAATTACAAGACCAATTAAGCCAAAATCGAGTTAAAAGAAAGCAAACTGACATACATATAAATACAGATCAGATCTACTCACAAAAGACATACACGTAACAGGGAGAGATATCAACACAATTTTGAGGTAGTTTATTAAAGGAATACTCCAGAAAGTTAAGGAGACAATACAATACCCAGAGGAACCAGGAAACATTATCTACCTTATTGGACTAAAATCCTACCGAAAACGGATATGTCGGGGCATTGGCGCAAATAAAACGGCGATACAACGAATTTCCATTATCTGGACTACATCCTGCTGAAAATCTAGTAGGACCATGGTCCTGCTACAAGGGAGATCCAGCGGGAGTTTGAGAATGAACGATGAAGAAGAAGGACCAAAAAACTCCAATATCTACAGGAAGAACTGGCTGAAGCACGTAATATAGCAGATATGCAACCATATAAACAGAACCACACATCACTACAAAAGACCAAAGCAAAGTTCCCTAAAGAAAAGAGAAACACAGAAAAGAAGATGGAGGAAAAAAAATTCCTAAATTAAATTTTTTAAAGGACGGGAGAAAATTGTGGAAACTAACCAAGCAAATAAATGCTGATAGCAACTCCCAGCGACAAACAATTACACTGGAAGATTCAAGATTGCTCTTCACTGGCAAACAAGCAGCTTGCAAAATCCGATAGAAAAGAAAGTACCATTACCATCAATTCATGGAGAAAACGAAATATTCGTCAAGAAATAAACAATGATAAGAATAACACAAACTGTCCAGATGTCATGTCTAAACCATTCAGGTTAGAAGAACTAAAAGTATCTATTAAATGATAGAAAAATCACCAGCACCGGACAGCATCAACAATGAAATGCTCAAGAACCTAGGAAATGCAGCAATGTATAAATTACAACAGATGTGCAACAACAGTTGGGATACAGGCAATGTACCACAGACGTGGAGAGAAGCGCTTGTGGTCAGTCATAAAGAAAGGGGCAAAAAGAAGCCTGACAGTTACAAATCGAGATCCTTGGAGGTAAAGAAGACCCCTGTACAGAAAGCAAACAAAACTTCATTTGTAACATTTTTTTATTATTGTTGTCCTGTTTCGTTTGTTACCATTTAAATATTGGAAGTCTCATGCCAAAATAGCCATGGAAATGCACAGAAATAATCAAAATCAGCTTTTCATTTACCTTTCTGTACACAGGTATTTATATCAGAGTTTGGTCATGTACAGACCAATAAACTTAACTAGTTGTGTCTGCAAGAAAATGGAAAGAATGGTCAACATAAGATTGAAATGATATACAAAATCGGATAAACTATTTGTGCAAGAATATGCTGGATTTAAAGAGTGTAACAGCACAGAAGATTAAAATAACATTCCTGTACCAGATCATTAAAGATGCATTTCAAGAAAATAAGACAGTTTTCACCCAAAAGACAGATCGCTAAAAAAGCTTTTGATATGGTCTGATATGATATAAAATATCCAATCACATCAGCAATGTTGAACTGTAAGCCCCACTAATACATCCAATCAGATCAACAGTGTTCAATCACAAGCCTTTGATATGGTCTGGAAAGATGGACTGATAGTAAAGATACAAAGAAATAGAAATATAGCTGACATGAGTAAGTGTATACGATCCTTCCTACAAAATCGGAAAGCAAGAACTATGAAAGGTCATAACAGCAAAAACAATCTCTAAAACAGGGGTCAGCAACCTATGGCACGCGTGCCAAACATAAAAACCACACTTAGCACGGCAAGAAATTTCAAATGACACGCAGACTCTTCGCGTTTCTTGAATAAAGTTGCTTATAAATCGATTAGCGGGGTTTTAGCAACAGATTGACTTCAGATTTTCAGAATTATGGACATCAAAATTTGTTGAACGTTTCTGGAAAATGAAAATCTAGAGAAGTCTGCAGCTATTCTCAATTGTTGGACATCCCTTCCAAATTATTACATCTGTTTGAAGAAAATTGGTTATGCTCTTCTTTCAGCTTTGGATCAAGCTATATGTGAGAAAATTTTCTCTAACATAAAAGCAGTGCTAAATCCACAGCGTAGTCGCCTAACGCCTGAACATTCAGAAAATTGTGTCAAACTCAGTGACAAAGTATGTTGTCGATATTGAGCAGCTGGCCAAGACCATGCAAGGGCAAGGCTCCCATTAATAATAAAACAGTTTTTTTTAAATCATTCAAGAAACTATTTATTTTAATGTTGTTTGCAACTTTACATATTATTGAATATCAATATATATTAATTAATTAAAATATAAAAATGAAATATATGGTAAAATAAGAAAATTGACCTCGACTTGTATAAATTTATATGTGATGTTGGCACCCTGAATAATGTGAAACCTTAAGTTGGCACACAATTAGCAAAATGTTGCCGACCCATGCTGTAAAACATGGAGTTTCTCACGGCTTAGTAGTATCTCGAACTCTGTTTATTTTGTTCATAAACCATCTAATCTGCGAATCGCCACAAGGTGTAAGAGCTGCCATGAATGCTGATGACTTGGAGCTGTGGTGTGTAAAAGAACATCTAATTATCGTCAACACGAAAATACAAAAAGCAGCAGACAATATAGCAACGTGGGTAGAGAAATGTATTGCAAAGATCAATGCTGAAAATCTCTTCTTTCACTCTTCATGTACTCAAATAAGGACAGAGCAAGAGATATAAAACATGCAAATGTTCGTATTAAAATAGAAGAGGAGCCGGTGAACTTGATGAGAGACACCACACACTTAATGAGAGACTGACATGGAGGCTTCACAGAGAAAATAGAGGCTTCGGCAATAAAGATACTTGCCATCCTGGTAAAATTGGGGAAAATACAGGTGCAGTTAGACAAGCACTAGAATACAGATCAACAGTATGGGCTTCAGCAGCTAATGCCTATCTACAAGCTAGGGACAAGTTAAAAAATCATTTTCTTCACCTTATCACAGATGCCATGTAGACCTCTCCCATAAATAAAATGGAAAAACTTAAGAAATCACCGCATTACCATACAAGCAGGACACTAAGACCATGATCCATGCAGGAAAGTAAAATAATATGCCAGCACACCCAAAGAAGACCAGATTCGGCGACCTTGCAAGGGAAAGGCTGAAAAAAAAGTTTTATTCACCGATCCATAAAACTAATCAAGAATATAAAGAATAACTTCCAGTCATAACAAAAGGGATATAGTGGGAGCTATATCAAGATCTCCCTATCAGAAGCACCATAAGCTACAACTACACTATGAATACTCTCCAAAACAAAACAATAGTATGCAACATGATTGAAGATATGTACCTCAGAGAAGTGTGGATGAAAGTATATACTGATGGATCAGCAACCAGTGAAGAATGGAAGTGCTGGAGTTTACATAAAATATCCAGAAAAAGATAGTGAATCCACATGTTCACCAACTGGAAGTTTCTGCTCCAACTACTTTGCAGAAGTGCAGGCGCTAATCATTGCTGTAGGAATAATTAAAATACGACATACCAATACAATGTCAACATGTGGTGTTTTTTAACTGATGCAATGTCTGTCCTACATGCCCTAGACAGCAAGAAACTGCCAGACCTGAAGGAAGTCACACGAGAAGGGTATTACTGCTGTGGATACCATCCCATTTTGGACTACCAGGAAATGAAGAGGGAGATATGCTGGCACAAGATGGAGCAGCACCAAAGCATAAAGATCAAGAAGTCACTAACCAAGAAAAGAAGACTATCATCAAAGCTATTAGAAAGGTCGATCACACAAAAAACAACTATCACTATCTTGACAGATCTGAGCAGGTTATTATGTTCAGCACCAGAACAGGACACAACACACTAAAAACCACTTAAATAAACTAAGACTGGTTCCATCATCTGTGTCCATGTGAGCAGGCAGCAGAGACCGCGTAACATATTCTGCAATACTGCATTACGCTAAACCCCTTAAGGGAGGAACACCGACTCACAGTGACAAATATTCACAGAAAGCTGTATGGCGAGCACTGAGTAGCATTCAAATACAACATCATTTATGAAGAAATCTGGACCAGCTGCGTAGACAGTTTAAATAACGAATGAGAAGAAGAAGAAGAAGAGGAAGTTTCAAAATCCAAAGATAATAGGAATTATCATACATTGATGAATGGCAAGATATTTCAAGATTGGATGGCGAATGCACTTCGTTCAATGGATAGACGTATTTGATATGGACTGTGATTCACTTCACAATGATGTAGCACCAGAAGATAAAATTTCTAATTCAACAAGTACTATAGATGTACATTGTAATACATATTTGGCTAACCAAAAACAACAATCCGTTCATCGAATCATTTCTGAAGCCTGAATGGCTTGGAATGGTAATACAGACTCAGAATACAAAGATATTTCATATAAACAAGGCAATTCAGGAACATGGTCGCAGAGGCTTTTGACTACCACCTTACCTTCTCACTAACTCAATAGAATTAGTCTGGCATAAAATTAAGGAGCATGAAGTAACATCAAATAAAACGTTAAAATTAAAAAATGTTAAAATATTTACAACATCTAAATATCGCCAGAGATTTTGGACGAAATGTGAAAACCATGTTTTGAGAACCATGTCGGTGCCGATGCGAAATATTGGAATAATGATGGTTTGTCCTTCATTCAGCCGAGATTGGTTATCAATTTCTCAGACATCTGATTAGAATTCAAATGAAGTTTAATTTCTATAATGATGACATAGCTTTTATAAACAAGCACATTAGAGAAGAAACGCTCCATTATGACATCTATCAACCCGCACAGTGGTGATACCTATAGAAATAATTAGATCAATGAAGGGGCAGTAAATGACAATAACATAGAATATCACGAGTATCTTCTATAAAGACCATTTAAGAAATTATTTTCAACTGGTATTAATATGCTAACATGGCGGACACATGCAAGATAAACGCAAATAGATATTCAATGAAACAGCAGATATAGTCAAACGATGGACGGAGTATTGCAATGATTTGTTTAACTGCAAGTGTAATCCTGGCTACAAGATATTAGAGGATTCTCAACTAAGCGGCTGAGAAATAGGAAATGCAGATATTCTACTACATGACATAAAAGAGGACATGCCAAAATTAAAAGGAGGAAAGTCACCTGGTGTAAACATTCCAGCAAAACTCTTAAAATCTGTGCGTTTTTACAGTTCTCTCACAAACCATCAATATTTCTTACAAAACATCAAACTCTAATAAACTATCAAACTCTATCATAGACAATCAAATTCTCTTACACACCATATAATTTTCTCTTAACTAATCAACTTTTCTCACAAACTTTCACTCTTTAAAAAACCATCAAACTTTCTTACAAACCATCAAATCCTCTCAAAAACAATCAAACTTTCTCACAAACCATCAAATCCTCTCAAAAACAATCAAACTTTCTCACAAACCATCAAATCCTCTCAAAAACAATCAAACTTTCTCACAAACCATCAAATCCTCTAAAAAACAATCAAACTTTCTCACAAACCATCAAATCCTCTCAAAGATCATCAAACTTTCTGACATGACCTGATCATCATCATCAGGTGCCATGCCGGCTGGCGTAGGCGGTCATGGCTCTCCACAGCTCTTTGTCCACAGTATTATGTATCAAACTCGTTGTTGTTTCCTTGCCTTGCCAGGTTGTCAAACTGTCTAATATTTTCTCAAGTTGTCGCCCTCTGTCTTTGTTGCCTTCGATTTTGCCTGTTGTGACTATGTTCTATAAACCTGCCTGTTTCATGAAGTGTAGACAATATTTGAGAAGACCTAACAGTAATAAATCATCTCATTCTCCGAAAACCTCTTACAGTAGCACATCATCTCATTCTCCCAAAACCTCTTACAGTAGCACATCATCTCATTCTCCCAAAACCTCTTAAAGTAGCACATCATCTCATTCTCTCACAAACCTCCATGTGCTTTTCAAATCATCACAGTAACATACTCACCACAATTTACTCACCACAAAATATACCACTTTCTCATAGTCCCTCAGTCACACATCATCCCACTTTCTCAAAATTCCCCACATCAACAAATCATTCCACTTTCTCACAACTGCACAACACTCTCTTTCCATATAATTGCATACACTTATATTTTCACAATCATCTTCATGATCGTACTCCACTTCATATTACAATCTCTCTCTCTTATACACAGTCACACTCTCGTATCATACTCCGCCATCGTATCAAGTAGCTCTCGCAACAAGACTACATAAATCTATTCAAGATCTATATCGCAGTAGAAATTCACAATTACTTGGACTCATTTACACAATCAACTTCTGAAATAAACATTTCTGATACACGGTTCTAATTGTAGAATTAAATTGTAGAATTGTTTTAATTATTTATGGGAAGAGTTCTTTGAATGATTTTATATACACTGGTATTCTCTTCAGTGATTATTTATATTGATAGATTTCTCAATTCTACTTAACGATATACTATATATGTTCTTTCTATATGTCTTTTTGTGATTTTACTGTGTTTTTGTATTTCATTATCGTTGGGCAGGTCATTTGGTGCGTATGCCAGACCATCGTCGCCAAAGATACTTCTCTATGGTGAGCTAGAGAAGGGTATACGATCTCAAGGTGGCCAAAGGAAGCGCTACAAGGACTCGTTAAATGACTCACTGAAAGCCTTTGAAATAGACCACGATACATGGGAAGAACTTGCACAAAATAGATCTACATGGCGTTCTAAAATAAAAAAAGAGCGTATCATCTTGTGAAAAGAAAAGAAATGCAGCAGCTCAACAACGGAGAGCAGCTAGAAAGTCACGGATAGACCAAGATCCGTCTACAGTCGTTATTCCATATCCAAACTGTCCAAAGACATTTACAGCTCGAATAGGGCTCATTAGCCATCTACGAACTCATAATCAAAGACATAACTAAAATTGAATTTTCAAAAGTGGATGTAACAAATGGTCATCATCACTTGTGATGGACGAACAACCAAAATAAAAATGTTTTAATAATTTGTCGTAGATATAGGTATCCGTGTATAAGCAGCATATTTCTCTGTTTTTGGTGTAGGGGTCGCATCATTGAATGATGACCGGTTTTGGGGCCATGATCCGTTTGGTCGCATGGTCGCTTGATATGAAGTAATATTATGACTTCTCAGAATGTCTGTAATTCGTTCAATCCACCTTCTTCTTGGTCTTTTTCTGTATCATTTTGTTTCTATGTTCATGGTGTATACGATTGCCGCTGGTCAATAAATATTTCATTCTCATTAAGTGGTCGAACTATTTCCCTCTCTAATATTCAATATATGTGACCACAGATGTTGTTCCAACAGTTCTTGTAATATCTTCATTCCTCACACGAGTTCTTGCTTTTCTTACACATCTCATTTCACATGTAGTAAGCTTTCTCTCTTTCTATTTTTATAAGTGTCCATGTCTGACATTGTTAACTCAATGATGGTATGAAGATTGAATGTATGATTTGTCTTTTGGTTTCCATTGAGATAGATTTGTGTTTAGAAATTGAAGTAAGTTCATAATTCACGTATTTTGCTTTTTGAATTCTTCTCTCGATCTTTCTGTCCATTCTTCCGTCGTCTGTAGAAAGGTCCTAAGATATTGAAACTCCTGCACTTGTTTCAGTAAGTGATCATTTATCCTTATTTTGATTGTATTTGGTTCTCTGCCTATATGCATTGCATTTGTATTGTATGTGGTGATCTTCATTCTATTATCGAGGCAGCTTTCGTTGAGTAAGTTTATATGATTTAACAGTTCTTTACTTGAACTGTGGAGCAGCCCTTGATCTCCAGATCATTCAGTTAGTTCATGTGGATGATAAGTGTCTGGTGGTTGATTTTTTTTTACTGTTTTGTTAATATTATCAATATAAATAATAAACAATAATGGTGATAAGACACATCTCTGGCTAACTCCCGATGTTACTGAAAACCACTTTGAAAGTCCTTCACTTGTTCTAACTGTACGTTTACATCTTTTTATATGGCTCTTAAACAGTCTAATATTGGTCCTCTTATTCCTTACTTTTCTAGAATACTCCATAATTAATTCTCTATTTATTCAGTCGAAAGCTTTCTCTTGATCTATAAAAGCAATGTTCATTTAGTGTTTGTATTCTATTGTCGTTTTAATAATTTTTTGTAAATATAGGTATCCGTATATAAGTAGTACATTGCTTCACGGGTCCAATATTTGTATCAATGTGTTTCAGACATTCAATATTTGTATCTTGGTGTTTCAGACATTCAATATTTGTATCTATGTGTTTCAGACATTCAATATTTGTATCTATGTGTTTCACGCAATCAATATAAGTGTATCTATATTACTCACGCAATCAATATATTTTATCTACGCGTTTCACGGCAGTCGATATATTTGTTTCTATATATTTCACATATTCAGTTTCGTTATCTATTTGTTTTGACGACTATTTTGAAATACTTACTTGGTAGCTTTCTTGACAAATTGTAACTGCAGGATTGGTTATTTCTAATTATTCAATTGAGTTCTTATCACACCAAGCATACATTAAGTTGATCTTGGAGGTCGTGATGGCAAGATTATCTGAACTACAACATCCTTTATTTATGGTGGTCATAAACTCTTGAATCCAAGCAGTAGAGCGCGTGGCTGCATGGCTAGAACTCCGGTCTCAGAAACATGAAGTGCCATGGTTTGTATAATAATTTTTGTCTTTTGGAGGTGCAATAAAAAAAACTATTCCTGTACACGTCTTGGCTATAGCAATGGCAATGCAAGCTTTATTCTCACAGCCAAAAATCTCCCTGCATTACTTAACAGAAAAACACACAGTAATTAACGTTTTTCTTAATAAACCATGGCATAATCTAAATGTAAGGATGTCTGTAGTAGAAATTGTGTGCTTCGCCACAAGAATGATACACTCAATGACCAAAGCTAAGCATACCAAAATTATACCATACACTTAAATATGTCACATAGTATGTGATTATCTGGCGATATTTGCAGTTTGCTAGGTTTTGATGATAAAATTCTAACCGAGAAAAGTTTGTTAGAGATAATAAATATGTGGAAAAGAATACATAAATGAAAAGAACAGAGATGAAAGGCCGGCTTTTCTTGTTGACAAGGAGCCATGAGAAGTCATAGAATAAACGTTCAATAATATGATACCTTTAACTATTTTCAGTTGGAAATAACGAAACTTAGCCAGAAGCCTAAACACAGACACACAGCTCTAACATTATTAAAACAAGGTTTCTCTTGTTAACATAAAAATCAATACATCTACCTTTCATTCACCTGTCAACCTGTCTAGCAGATTTGTGCTGGAATCTGGCCTAGTGTTGTCTCACCTTCAATGCGTTTGTCTATATTTTTGCGTCCTACGGTGAAACGTACATATATTGTTACACATTGTCTTTGATAAATCTGAGTGATCCTTCGTCTTGGGGCTAAAAGATATTCTGAGATAAGTTTTGGTATATGTTTTATTCCAGATGTTGTTCCCTGAATCAACTATTCGTGTAATCTACCTCTTGTGGAAGTGGAGAATCTATAATCTGCTAGTGTTCGAAGTGCTAGAGTTCTTTGTATCGCACGGTCATCTTAGCATATCTGTAAGTGTAGCATTAAACCGAGGATATTGTAAGGACGTCTTGAAATCAATTGTATCATCCATTTATTATTCTCAGTAATTAACTTGTAATGTATTATCAATGATGTTTTTCATATCTTCTAATATGCTGTTTCATTTTCTCGTTCTCTATTCTTATGGTATCTATAGATAAGTACAATTCGGGCACGATGATATGTTTATCTGCACTCAATGTAAACTATGACGCTCTTGTTTCATTTCATAGTTTTCTTTCATACTCAGAAGACTCCGACTGGCAACCGTTAGCAATGCTTTAAGGAAAGGCATCCGGCTCAGGGGGGGTCTACCGTGGAATAATTTGAAAATATGACAGGTTAGAGAGCATAAACATGGAACAAATATGGTACCAAGGATAAAGGATGTTAGAATGTCTAAAGATTGAGGTTATACGAATTATATCTCAGTTGATAATACTCGTATATCTCAGTGACATAGACATATAGAAGATTGTATCTCAGTTACAAAGACATATAATAGATTATATAAAAGTGATAAAGACATATAATAGATTATACCTCAGTGACATGGACGTATAATAGATTATATCTCAGTGACATTGTCAAATAAATGATATACTATCACAGACATGCGCATACAAGGAATTATAAATCAGAGATTTAGTGCGATTATTAGAGAATAGAAGCTTGATAAGATAATTGATCAGAGGTAAATAGTCAGAGATAAGAAAAAAATAATGACGAACAAACTTTAAATGTTCTATGTAGCCGACATTACAACCAACACCGTTTCTCAATTTGCAATAACCATTAGCACCAAGTTCCTTTCAGCTACACAAAAGTAGGCCTACTAACAGTAGTACTCGCACAGTGATACCGAAAACACAGTAGCCATATTTTGCTCATGCAATACTTGATAACCAATGATGGTGTTCCTCCTTCGCAATAGAAGATGAGTATGGCATGAAAACAATAAACATATCTGACTAAAAATGATGATAAAAACAAAAACATTGGTGTTTGTCTATTTTGGTATGTATTTGTCAGTTCGTAAATGCCCGAGGAGTCCGATTCGTGCCAGGAAAGATATGCTACAGTGCGTGCATGCGTGCAGAGAGTCCGAATAAGAACGCTTTCAGATCTTTTCCTCCATTACTTTCTCTGTTAGATTGCCGGAAGTGTTCTTTCTTGTTCAAATTTTGTGATGCCAGAGGTGATCTTTGTGTGCCAAGCTGAGGGATCAAGAGATGTAGTCTCCAAGAGGCAGAGATCAATGCTACAGTGATTGGTGGAGTTCTTTAAGTAATACTTCAAGAGATGTAGTCTCCAAGAGGCAGAGATCAATGCTACAGTGATTGGTGGAGTTCTTTAAGTAATACTTCACGAGATGTAGTCTCCGAGAGGCAGAGATCAATGCTACAGTGATTGGTGGAGTTCTTTAAGTAATACTTCACGAGATGTAGTCTCCAAGAGGCAGAGATCAATGCTACAGTGATTGGTGGAGTTATTTAAGTAATACGTCAAGAGATGTAGTCTCCAAGAGGCAGAGATCAATGCTACAGTGATTGGTGGAGTTCTTTAAGTAATACTTCAAGAGATGTAGTCTCCAAGAGGCAGAGATCAATGCTACAGTGATTGGTGGAGTTCTTTAAGTAATACTTCACGAGATGTAGTCTCCAAGAGGCAGAGATCAATGCTACAGTGATTGGTGGAGTTCTTTAAGTAATACTTCAAGAGATGTAGTCTCCAAGAGGCAGAGATCAATGCTACAGTGATTGGTGGAGTTATTTAAGTAATACGTCAAGAGATGTAGTCTCCAAGAGGCAGAGATCAATGCTACAGTGATTGGTGGAGTTATTTAAGTAATACTTCAAGAGATGTAGTCTCCAAGAGGCAGAGATCAATGATGCAGTGATTGGTGGAGTTATTTAAGTAATACTTCAAGAGATGTAGTCCCCAAGAGGCAGAGATCAATGCTACAGTGATTGGTGGAGTTATTTAAGTAATACTTCAAGAGATGTAGTCTCCAAGAGGCAGAGATCAATGCTACAGTGATTGGTGGAGTTATTTAAGTAATACTTCAAGAGATGTAGTCTCCAAGAGGGAGAGATCAATGCTATAGTGATTGGTGGAGTTATTTAAGTAATACTTCAAGAGATGTAGTCTCCAAGAGGCAGAGATCAATGCTACAGTGATTGGTGGAGTTATTTAAGTAATACTTCAAGAGATGTAGTCTCCAAGAGGCAGAGATCAATGCTACAGTGATTGGTGGAGTTATTTAAGTAATACTTCATGAGATGTAGTCTCCAAGAGGCAGAGATCAATGCTACAGTGATTGGTGGAGTTATTTAAGTAATACTTCAAGAGATGTAGTCTCCAAGAGGCAGAGATCAATGCTACAGTGATTGGTGGAGTTATTTAAGTAATACTTCAAGAGATGTAGTCTCCAAGAGGCAGAGATCAATGCTACAGTGATTGGTGGAGTTATTTAAGTAATACTTCACGAGATGTAGTCTCCAAGAGGCAGAGATCAATGCTACAGTGATTGGTGGAGTTATTTAAGTAATACTTCATGAGATGTAGTCTCCAAGAGGCAGAGATCAATGCTACAGTGATTGGTGGAGTTATTTAAGTAATACTTCAAGAGATGTAGTCTCCAAGAGGCAGAGATCAATGCTACAGTGATTGGTGGAGTTATTTAAGTAATACTTCAAGAGATTTTCCTGCCCTCCGCTTGAACGTTTATGATCACACAGCTCTCCATAAATAAATCTCTTTTGAAGACGCTTCTCTTGCATGCGGACGACGTTGCCGGTCCATCGAAGTTGGGATCTAACCAACAGTGCATGGATGCTCTGCATACGAGACTTTGAAGAATGTCCGTGTCTGATATTTGATCATGCCAACGTAATCCTATGAGAATTATTGTGAAGTGAAGATGGAAAGAGTTAATCTGTCGAGTGTGTCACGTATAGACAGTCCATGGTGATGCAGCATAAAGCGGGAATGGTAGAACAACTACGCGGTAGACGTCCATCTCTGTTGTCAAACTGGTACCATGCCTGATCCAGACGTTGGCATTAAGACTCTTGAATACCGCACTGTCGCGATCAATACACAGGGCCACTTCCTCGTGAACTGTCTCTGTTTGCGATAGTTTGCTGCCGGTGTATACAAACTTAGCAGTATTGAGTTTATGCTCTTTCACTGTGATTACTGGTTCTGTGTAGGGGACACCTGGCACTGGATAGTGCATTACTAGTGTCTTCGAGGTGCTGATGGTAAGACCGAGCGTATCACAGGCCGAAGAAACAAAAGAGGTCCATACTGTTCTGCATGTCTTTCAGACTGGTAGTGGTGAGTGCACAATCGTCGGCGAACAAGAGGGCGCGAACAATGTCCCTCTGAGTTTTGGTCTTGGCCTCCAATCTTCTGAGATTAAATAGCCCTCCGTCAGGTCGGTAATGAATACAAATGAATACACTGTTATTCTGGAAGGCATTATTTAGCATAGCAGAAAACACCATGTTAAAGAACGTTATAGCCAAGACGCTTTCAGGTTGTTATTCAGTGTGCAGTATGGGAACTAGTTCTTTAGTACGGATTGCCTACTATCGATATGATTACACATGTCCACCGTTCAGTGAAAGTACTAAAATCTGAGATCTCTGATGTGTCGAGTCATTGGCGCGCATAAAACTGCGATATAACGAAATTCCGTTCCATGTACCTTATCCTGCTATAACTCAACGAGTAAGGACCAATGTCCTGCTACAAAAGACATCCAGTGGTTATATAATTTTTTTTTTTTAAATAAGCTACAGGAGACACACATGTACGTCTTCTTCGTTCGTTCTAATCATGTTGTAGTTCGAAGCAAGATGTAGTTCAAAGCAGGTTGTAGTTCGAAGCAGGTTGTAGTTGGAAGCAGGTTGTAGTTCGAAGCAAGTTGTAGTTCGAAGAAGGTTGCAGTTCTAAGCAGGTTGTAGGTCTAAGCAGGCTGTAGTTCTAAGCAGATTGTAGTTCTAAACAGGTTGTAGTTATAAGCAGGTTGTAGTTCTAAACAGGTTGTAGTTCTTAACAGGTTGTAGTTCTAAACAGGTTGTAGTTCTAAATTCTAAGCAGGTTGTAATTCTAAGCAAATTGTACTTCGAAGAACAGAATGTTTTGTGAAAATCATGGTTTACAGTTTGGCTGCGATATTTCACTTCCCATATATTTATTATATTTCCCTTGAAACAGATAGAATATTGGATGCGCATTGTAGTTGTTTTCTTTTACTTACTACTACATTACTGTAGTAATTATTTGCTGTAATCTTCAAGTGTAGTCTCCGCATTGAAGGCTTTCTGCAACTGACCTCTAAAATCCTCTATCTCTTGCTCTGGTGGTGCACGTTGATAGGTTGTATCCTATCCACATCATTATATTTCCTCCCACATTATGTTTCTTCCCGTGGTCTGTCTCTTGCTTTGTCGTGTCTCTCAATTTTACCTTCAAGTAAGGTATTCAATAAGGTGTCATGTCTTTTATATGTCATATATTTGTCTTTGTTATATTTTTATTTCTTTTAATAATTCGTTGTCTAGATGCAATGCTGCTATATCTATTTATCTATACGCTGATCCTTGTTTGCCTTGTAGCGTCAGGTGTAGAAGAATTCTCTGGAGATGACCTTCGCATACGCTATATATATATATATATATATATATATACGCTATATATGACACGTAGAAAAGAAAAAACATCTCAACCTCACACAGATACCTTCTATTGTTGTCAATTCTGTAAAAGAACATTTTGTGCGCGCATTGGACTTGCTAGTCATTTAAAAACGCACTATTAACTTTATTATTTTATTATTTATTGTTATTATTATTATGGTTGAGTTTTTGGTCATCGTCGATCACGACGGACGAACATCATCATATATATATATATATATCGAGCTACTTACTACCTCCCTTATTTCGGTGGCTCAACGGTTTCTATGCCAAACGCTAGGTCCATGGCCATTGTATCTGTGTAGCATCACTTGTTGTGGAACACTGTCTGCTGGTATTCTGTTGACGTGTGAAAACCATTTGATCTGTTGTCTCTTATTGTATTCTAATATCGGTGTTGAACCAGCTTTTTTCCTAATGCCATTGTTCTTTATTCTGTCTTTTAGCGATATTCCTAAGATTCTGCGTAAACATGCCATTTCGGTTGTTACGAGTTTACTTTTGTCTTGGGCTGTCGTTGTTCAATAGCATGCTGCCATAACATCCATCTATATGTCCTTCTCTTTCCAATGAGTTGATTTCTATTGTTCTATGTATATTCACAAATAAGGTATCAATTCTGTCGTTTAGCTGTCTGTTCATTATCAGTGTTTCACACCGATAATGTAAAGTAGAAGTTGAAATGTTAAATTTTCATTGTTAGCTTGTTTGTAATTTGCTTGGATATTCATAGTTTCCAAAATGGCCGAATAAACGTCTGTGTTTAGGCTTCTGGCTAAGTTTCCTTATTTCCAACTGAAAATAGTTAAAGGTATCATATTATGGAACTTTATTCTATGACTATGAATATCCAAAATGGCCGACAAGAACGAATGTGTTCTCTTTATGGTGCTCGATTAACGGTTGTTCCTTCCCGAAAGTAATGGCAACCTACGGGAATATTGTGCCTAGAAATTTCCAATGGACTGAATATTCCAGAGTGTTGGTTACTAAACACAATAACAAAAAGAAAACTACGCCTGTTTGGTCATATAAAGAGACATAACTGTTTAGAAAGACAAATAATGGAGGGAAGAGTACCTGGGTAGAGGAGAAGGGGCAGACCAAGAAGACGATGGACTGACGACATTAAAGATAACATGAATACATCGCTAGAAAATGCAAGCCACATCGCCCAAGACAGAGAGAGAGTTCATTGGGAAGACAACGTTCTGGACGGAATACGTCACATGACACAATTCATAGTTTACTTGTATCATCAAAAGTAGAAAAGAATGCCTAAATGTATTCTCACTTTTGACCTCTGTTTTGCATCTACCATTATTTTGTGATTATGTGTTTCATATATGAGAAACTGACTACTGCTGTTGTCATATATAAATAACCAAATGGTCAGAGGGTGTCCGACAAAGTGGATGGTGCCGCAGTAACCTAATGAACAAATAGTCAAGCATAATGAATTAAACAGGTTACTACAACACTTACCTTGCCTATTAATAAAAATATATAAAAAAGTATATATAAAAAAACATACAATAAAACTAAACAGGACAACTCTCCACGTATCGGCTCAAATTGAACCTTTTTCAAGAGACAAACAACAGAAAACAACACAATAAAAAACAGAATTGATGACTAGATTTCATCAAGCCCCGTCTCCATAACGCAGGGATGGCAACGCAACAATCTGCAATCAATGCGTTGCCATCCCTGCGTTATGGAGACGGGGCTTGATGAAATCCAGTCATCTATTTTGTTTTGTATTGTGTTGTTTTCTGTTGTTTGTCTCTTGAAAAAACCCCTGCGTTATGGAGACGGGGCTTGACGAAATCTAGTCATCAATTCTGTTTTTTATTGTGTTGTTTTCTGTTTGTCTCTTGAAAAAGGTTCAATTTGAGCCGATACGTGGAGAACTGTCCTGTTTAGTTTTATTGTATGTTTTTTTATATATAATTTTTTTATATATTTTTATTAATAGGTAAGGTAAATGTTTTAGTAACCTGTTTAGTTCATTATGCATGACTATGTTATAGTCATATTGTGCTCTAAAAAGTAAAGATTCTGACTCCATGTTGCACAGATGTAGTTTGAAGATAAGCTTTCGCACCATGATCAGTGTCAATGAAACGATCATTTCTTTCACAGCATGGTACGATATTATCCATACCAGGTGGTACCTCTTGTGCGTGGTATGTGACTTATTATCTTATTAATACCCGTGGCGTAGTGTGGGGATCTAGTTTTGTAAACTGCGGGTGTTCGGGGTAATAAGAAAATAAATAGGTTTTTGAATAATAATTTATTGTCAGGATGTTGTTACAATGAAGATACTGTATTCGTTTAACGATGTTCTGGTGAATGACGGTAAGGTAATCGGTACCATGTCTGTCCTGAGAAATAATTTAGAGTACAGCGTAAGAGTAACATTTTGCAATTGGTAATAAGTAGCATCAGTGATTCTTGATTAGAACAGGCATCAATGTAGTATGGACATTCTTAGAGTGTTCAACTTCCCATCCATCTATAAGTTTCCAAATTAGGTGATAGTTTTGCTTTCTTGGAGCTTTCCATCCCACAAAGTTACGTCTTCTATCATTATTTCAACATGTACATTGTCTTTTTAAATCTCATATTCAATCATTATTTCAACATGTACATTGTCTTTTTAAATCTCATATTCAATCATTATTTCAACATGTACATTGTCTTTTTAAATCTCATATTCAATCATTATTTCAACATGTACATTGTCTTTTTAAATCTCATATTCAATCATTATTTCAACATGTACATTGTCTCTTTAAATCTCATATTCAATCATTATTTCAACATGTACATTGTCTCTTTAAATCTCATATTCAATCATTATTTCAACATGTGCATTGTCTCTTTAAGTCTCGTCTTCAACATTTTGTAGTGTATCCCTAAAAATTCTAATTACTTCTGCTGTTTCTTCTTCTTATCACTATATCGTTAGCTGTAACACGTCAGAGCACTGCATCAGCTCTTTCATTGTCTCTAGCTCCCACATGATCTGAGCATCTGATTTACATCCATTTTATTCTTAGCACATGTGCGTTATCTGTTCTTATCACGCTGCTATCTAACTTGCACAGCATGCTCTGGAAGGTTGAGAAAATCATTGTTTGTATTGGGCGATGCGGTACCAGGCAAGTGAGAGCGACTATCATTTCCTCTACCTCCATTCTCATGCTCGTTGTTGTAAATTCCACTATTTCCTGCATTTTTGATAGGCTACTAAATCCACACCTGTTTGTCTCTTGTATAACCAGAATATAAGTGTACATCTGTCTTGTGTAGCTTTGAGTACTGCAGATGAGTTTCTGTCTCTTGCCATATATTATGATGACTGCCGAATCACGTCATTCTCTATCCAGCTTTATCAAGACACTTCTTAAGGACTTTCCCTCCTTGGAAGCATCTATCCATTCATTGCCTCTTCCTACTTCTTCCACTGACATACTCTGTGAAAAGTATCTTCTCCTCAACCATGATATACCTTCATTATTTCATGCTCTTTTATTTTGTGTTAGTCTAGAGACCGGTGCATAGGGTGGACATCGTAGTTGGCCACTTATAAGGTATTGGCTCACTTTTTAAATACTCATGTTTAATTGACATAAAGAAGAGATATCGCATTTTTCTCAATTATTATGCATATATTAATGTCAATATATGTCATGATTAGTGTCAATTAATGTCAATATATGCCATGATTAGTGTCAATTAATGTCAAGATATGCCAAATCTAAAATAACATCGCTTAAATATGTACTTTCTGTGAAAGATGATAACAGCTTAGATATGTTTGTCTTATGGTTTGTTGACAGAGCGTACTGTGGGAACATTGACCAAATTCCAGCACAGTTCCTGACCAATGCTCACAGAGCATAGCCCTCATTCTTTTATACCCTGTGTAATATGTCTAATATAATTTTATGAAATGCAAGTTGCAAGTATCCCTTCGTCAATTCTCGAAGTTGTATGAACATATTGAGTAATATATTTATGGAAATATCTAGCTATGAAAGATGTAGATCAGACACAGTGTTACCATTACGTTTGTGGCGAATTTCTCAGGGTGTAATAAAGAGGTCTGATCTTTTGTACAAATCATAAGAAGCACGTCAAATAATATGCAAGACCTGTCAAAGTGAAAGGTCGATGTTTGGACGACCTTTACATAGGTAATTTATACGGAGTGTGATATTTGCGTGCGAACCGTTGAACAAAACAAACAGGGTATTTATTTTGAGATTGCTTAAGGACTTCTAGAAATCTGGTAGCATGTTTACTATCATGAGCCGTGGAGGCAGAAAAACATGTATTCTCCCTTCTATTATGTTAAATTGTCTTAGCATCTGATTTGTCCAGAATAAAGAAGTTGAGCTTGAAATGATGATTTGCCAGAAACGAGCATCACTGTAGGCTTAAAAATATATTCCTGAACCAACAAAGAGCTGGTATTGTAAATCGTCGTACAATTGCGGATGTACTCTAGTGATCACCTATGGGACGTATCAAGTGTTTGACGATGATGATGATCTGACGACTAATTAACTGTATATTATTTTCTTTATTTTTAGTTGAAACACACATACCATCTATCATACAGAGTTGTATTTTCACATTTACGCTAATTAAATTGTATTTTATATTTGTATTTAATGTGTCATGTGACGTATTCCTTCCAGAACGTTGTCTTCCCAATGAACTCTCTGAACCTCTCTCTGTCTTGGGCGATGTGGCTTGCATTTTCTAGCGATGTATTCATGTTATCTTTAATGTCGTCAGTCCATCGTCTTCTTGGTCTGTATTTAATGATAGAGTAAAAATCTGGTTGCACTATTATAGCACGCTGTCTCTTTCATTTTAACTAAAGGTAGAACTGCAGTAATTCTTACAGTTTACATCCATTTAGCATTGTCAAAAGTGAGACATAGTAGTTTATTTCACTATGCATGTCCCCATTGAGACCAGCACCGTGCAGTGGTGATTGGGCTTAGTTCAGCCATCAGGGGCTGGAAACTAAGACTGGTCGGGCAGTACCACTCGAGCAGGACCATAGTCCTGCCCAAGTAAGCAGAGTGCTGAAGACGGAGGCATCCAGCCAAAAGGCGCACAGATAATCAGGATGCCACGCACAAAACACAATGGAAACATGTCTACATCTATAAATAGTTATGGTGCTTGCCCTGTGGCGGACGTTCAGGCAGGGACGGTGCCGGGCCCTATACCTCGAAAGGGCCCAACCTCAGTTACTGGAAGTCCTTCTCAATTGCCCCGAGGAGCCAGGAGGCAAGGGAATAGAGCTACTGGCCAAACAAACAAACGACCAACCGTGAGTTTTATTAAGGAGACAGAATTACAGATATAGACATGTTTCAAGTGAACGAAAGAAGAAGAAGAAACTATGCATGTTTCTGTTGCTGTCAGACATGTCATAGAACTAGTCGTATATTTCACTATGCATCCTTTTAATGCTGTCAGTTATAACTCGTACTTTGGTATATAGAAATAAAGCTGAATATTGTATTTGAGTTCAACGTTGCGAGATTTGTTCCTGTACGTAGGATTTTAGATTTCCATGTTTGTCACTTGTTCTGAATGTGCATTGTTTTTGCGATTATAATTCTAGCCTCTTTTATAATATGTTTATTTTTTCAAACTAACTTTGTAGATAAATGTGTCGTCTACATTTTCAATTGTTTTTTTCCGCGACACCTTTTTCTTTCTTGTAATTAGATTCGTCTTCAATATTATATTTCCTTGATGAATCTATACAATTTTGCTGGACTCTGTTCACTCTAAGAATGAAGTGGGTAAAAACACACCCCTACATTACTCCGCGACATCAGGTGATTTTTAAACAGCTGATGACATGTTTAAACAATATTATTTAAAACAATTAAAAATAATATTTAAAAAAACATTTTAAAGATACATTTAAAAATGAAATTTAAAAACAATATTATTGGGCACTTAACAATCGATTAATGAGTTTTACGTCCAACAACCAATTAGTAGCACTGACCCACTTATTTTTAGAATGAACAGAGTATAGTTATAGAGTACAGTTGTATCTTTTAATCTGTTCAACTTTGCTAGTTATAGAGTACAGTTGTATCTTTCATTCTGTTCAACTTTGCTAGTTATAGAGTACAGTTGTATCAATCTGTTCAACATTGCTATTTATAGAGTACAGTTGTATCAATCTGTTCAACATTGCTATTTATAGAGTACAGTTGTATCAATCTGTTCAACTTTGCTAGTTATAGAGTACAGTTGTATCAATCTGTTCAACTTTGCTAGTTATAGAGTACAGTTGTATCAATCTGTTCAACTTTGCTAGTTATAGAGTACAGTTGTATCAATCTGTTCAACTTTGCTAGTTATAGAGTACAGTTGTATCAATCTGTTCAACTTTGCTATGGGCTGCCTTATTTTCATCCTTAAGATCTTACCTAATTCCTCGTATTTGTTTGATTCATGTGTTGCTTGGGTAGCAGTGTTAATATTTTATTTGATACCTCTGTAGCTTGGGCAGGGGTGTGATTTGTGTTATAGAACAAAATGACGACACCATGGACGGAGATCGTAATTAAGATATCTTGATAAGTCAAATTAAAAAACTGTTCACATATATCAGAAAACAAAGTCTGTTTATTTCTTTGGAATCAAAAACTTTACTTTCATTACTGAGTGTTATCATCCTCATCATAAGTCGTGCAGGTAGGCTTTGTGCGGCTGTAATGTGTGCAGGGAGGATTTCCAAAGGTTTTCTCTGGAAATACGATGGGAAAAATACAGTACAGTGCATCTGAGATTTTATTGGGCACAGTGAAGATCAAGAAGGGAAAGGAAAGAAAACGAGAGCAAATGATTTCATAATGGTTTTCATTATAAAATGAAAGTAATTGAAAACAGCAAAGAAGGTAGCATCAATGTTTCGTGCCGGTTTTAACCTGGCCACATTATGTAATTTGTTTTTTAAACATCAGTATTATGTGGGAAGTAAACATTATACATATCTCTTGTGACATTCGTAATTAATTTTTGCATTTCATTCCATAATGTTTAAGAATACAGCAGAATGAGTAAACCAGTCTTGTATTTGCTCCTGCTATCGAATGTCACTGATAACCAGTATATCTTAATTATATATAGGCCTATATCCTTTTCAGTGTCTACATGAGCCATTTCTGATAATGTAGCCATTTCCATTACAATTTCCATTCCATTTTCATGCATTATGCATGAAGAATAACTATATTCTTTTGACTTCTGGTAGGGTTCGATCAAGAATTCTCTATACCTGGCAGTATTCATATGTTATTATGTTCTTTTGATCATGCATTATTAAAAGATTGTTTAACAAATACTATTTCCCTTGTAGAATCACCTCTAAATATTTCCCAATTATCACATCTAACTCCTATAACAGATGAGCATGTACACAGTAATTGTAGTCAATGATTCGCATGTTGAACCAGACTTAGAAATTTATGGCACCAAGTTTAGTCGATAAACAGCTTCGACAACAATTGTCTCTGGATACTAATGGACATGAAATGGAGCGTTTTCGTAACAAATAGTGATTTAAGAAACAAAACACACCGAGAATATGTGTCAAAAATCACACGAGAACGCAGATGGAAATGCCTAGGTCACGTTTTAAGACTATATGAAACCAGAATAAACCAACAAACCCAAGCCCTTATGACAACCTCAGGGTTTACCTGAGGCTAAAAAAAAAAACAACCGAGATAGGCCTAAATCAACCCTAAAATCACCATACTTAAAAAAGAGGAAATAATAAGTACAGGACGATACAAAAACTAAAATTGCAGACAGGGGACTGCACCACATAGGTAATCAAAACTCTGCCCTATGTGCCACCTGCGGACGAAAGGAACTAATTTTAGTCGTGCGTGTTGTTCGTCCATCACAAGTGATGATGACCATTTGTTACATCCACTTTTGAAAATTCAATTTCAGTTATGTCCTTGATTATGAGTTCGTAGATGGCTAATGAGCCCTATTCGAGCTGTAAATGTCCTTGGAGAGTTTGGACATGGAATAACGAATGTAGACGGATCTTGGTCTATCCGTGACTTTCTAGCTGCTCTCCGCTGTTGAGCTGCTGCATTTCTTTTATTTTCACAAGATGATGCGCTCTTTTTTATTCTAGAACGCCATGTACCGGTATATCTATTTTTTGCAAGTTCTTCCCATGTATCGTGGTCTATTTCAAAGGCTTTCAGTGAGTTCTTTAACGAGTCCTTGTAGCGCTTCCTTTGGCCACCTTGAGATCGTATACCCTGCTCTAGCTCACCATAGAGAAGTATCTTTGGCAGACGATGGTCTGGCATACGCACCAAATGACTTGCCCAACGAATCTGTGTCTGCATTAGGATCGTGTCAATGCTTGGGATACCAGCTCTATCAAGGACAGTGGTATCTGGAATCTTGTCTTGCTATCTGATGTTCATATCTTTTCTGAGACAATTTGTATGAAAATGAATGAGTTTTTTCACATGACGTCTATACACAGTCCATGTTTCACTAGCGTATAGCAGCATTGGAAGTACCACTGCTCTGTAAACTTTCAGCTTAGTCTGTAGGTTAATGCCTTTTCTACGCCAAACATTTGCGTACAATCTGCCGAAAGTACTGCTTGTTTTGGCGATCCTTGTATACCTTTATGCAGGGCTCGAGATAGCTTTTGCCAAGTGCTGGTTGTAACATGACTTCTGTTTTCTCTGTGTTAATGGTAATCCCAAAGTTGGTACAGGCTTTGGAGAATCCTATTTGTGTTAGAGTTATTATCGAGGAGTGTGCGTACATTCCATGCTCATAAAGTCCGTGAGAAAAGCTTTTCCCTTCGGGTGAATTTTCGTGAATGTGAAAATGAATTGCACTGGGGATTTTGATTAAAGTGAGGAAGATTTGTGCAAAGCGTCGCTCTCACTCTCTTGTCGGACCTCATTTTAAAACCAGTGGCAAGACGAATCGAGACGACTGGAAGTAAGTACGATGCAGTCGATGACCATGGTTTTCTACGTGTCTCACCATGCCCGATGCGGTCCACACCGCGTTGCTGGCGTTCGCCTACATTACCCGGTGGGCCGATAAACCATCGTACCTCGTACGCGTAAATTCGTCGAATATCAGACTTTACGTGTTTAGGTTGACAAGACCGTTATGTTTTTTGAGATAGTCTCAGCACAATATCACCTACTTTGTGACTGCCTTACAGGCTGTCAGTCGAGTGTGGAGCCAGAACACGCCCCAGGCAATCCACTAGTGCTGTGTTCACACGACACGTCAAACCTTGTGTTGTAGCTATATGGTGAATAGTGAGCGATTTCAATGTGTTATTGACACCGAAGTAAATTTGTTCATCACATAAACTTCAACATTATTAATCACTCTTTACACACCACGCAGATATATCCATTTGATAGCCTCAACTAGACTGTCTTAAAATACACAATTTGATGTTATACACTTGGTTATGATGTTAACACAACTATGAAAACATTGCACAACTGACACTGTGGAAAAAACTACCGCGCCATATTGGCGTGACGTAGACAATATCCGTGCGTATTGGTTGATAAAGTAGACAATGCATTGAAGCCGTTTTGTCACATATATACCAGCTACTATAATGTAAGATTTCATTATAATGTCCAAATATGTTAACCAGTGCTGCATAAACATGATCATTTACATCTTCTGCATACAATCGAATAAAGTTGAAACGTATAAGTAAACGGGTCGTTGTATCAACAAACTCCCATAAACGATCAAATCATTTATCGTTTATTGTTTATCCCCAGGTGGATGATGGTCAGAGTATCCACACTTGCCGTTAAGAGTAGTCATGGCGACTGAGAGCTTTAGTTCTTTATAAAAGGCCAGATGTATCGCCATGGCTGAATTGAATCCGTGTTTGTTCACGGTTGTCTTGATAATATCTAACCATCTTTTTCTGTCTTCCTCTGGCCTTGTATCCTTGACCTTCTTGTGTTATATGTTCTTGTTGGTTATGGTTCATTCTCATAAGATGTCCACACCATTTTATTTGTTGTTTCTCGGTGTATTCTGTACATGGTCTTACATCGGTTCTTCTGATTTCATCATTTCTCATTTTGTCTAGTTTGATCCCACTTGCGTCCTTTCTCAAGCATTTCATCTAACTTGTATGTTTTCGCTGCTGGGCTGCAGACATCGTCCTTGTCCGGTATTGGTTGCATAGTGTTAGCATAAAAGTACTGTTTGTCATCTGTCTCTTGACTTCCATCTTAATCTTTAGGTTGAGTAGTAATGATAGCTGTTATGTCAATAAGTTTGATTTCTTGAATTTTGTGTCAATCTATCTGTCTAATTGTCCGTCGTCTGTGTATATACTTCAGTGGTTTGTTTCACTTCAGTTTTGTTCACGGTTATGCCCACTGTAGTTGGTGACTTGTTTATTTTCATTACTTCTGTATTCTGCCTATATATTTTCATATTTATGAAATATTTTCAACTTCATGAAATATTTACAAAGAATTACCACCAATATGTCTCTTGTCTTAATCGCGCACTCAGACATATAACAAGACATATATGTTAAATCTTATGTGCCTTTTTCCTACTTTTCTCTGTCTTTCTTCTTTACGACATCCTTCAAGTTTTAGATCAACTAAGGATGTCATCAAAGTGATCCTTAAAGTTCCATGTCAAATAAAGTTGTTCATCAAAGATCATTCAAGTTCCAGATCAATTGTGGTAGTTCGCCAAGTGATCCAGGTCAATTAAAGATATTTTCTAAGAGGATCCTTCACGTTTTTAGGTCAAGTAAAGATATTTGCTAAGAGTATCCTTCAAGCTCGTGGTCAAGTAATGATGTTTACCAAAGTGATCCTTCACGTTCCACCTAAATTAAGAATTTATAGCAAGGTGATCCTACAAGATTCAGGTGAAGTAAAGATGGTTAAAGGGTTATAGTTCAAGTTGCAGGCCATCTAAGAATGTCATAAAAGTGATCCTTCAAGTGCGAGATAAAATACGGATGTTTAACACAGTGATCCGTCAAGTTCCATGTCAAGTAAGAAAGCCATTAATGTGATCCGTCAAGTTCCATGTCAAGTAAGAAAGCCATTAATGTGATCCGTCAAGTTCCATGTCAAGTAAGAATGTCATCAAAGAGTCTACATTATCAGCTCTGTAAAATGTGCCGCTTCAATGTTTAATGTATGCTTTTTCGACTCGTGTATTGTCTGTTTGTGACCAGCGACAGTACTATAAGACCTAACTGCAAAAAGTAAACAAGCCTTAATTCGGTACTTTTTAAAATTATTGTCATGGTTCCATTGGATACTGTTTATATACATGGAGTAGCCTTGGCTATTTTTGGCATGAGATTTCAAGTATATAAATATTTGCCAACGGAAAATGAAGAAATAATCAAGAAAGGGAACGAATGAATGCCTAATTAATTCAGAAAACAGGTCTTCTATTGTCGATCGGTCGCGGCTTGACACTATCAAGTGTTTATTTCTATACCCAAGAAGTTCAAGTAGAAGGCGTGTCTCATTGTTTACAATAACTTTCCTCTTATTATTGGTCTCCAGGTCTTGTTGAGTAGAATTCATGAAAATGTATATAAACCACTGAGTGTCAGTGCATCTGATAAACATTCGAATAGCGCCTAGCATACTTTCACTAGCATGCAACACTCACAAACGTATAAATATTTCTTGGTCGACATAATATGCGCGTATAATCGTATACATTATGTTTTCTTCTTTTGTCCAGACACTCACCGTGTACATTTATTGGGGAACTTTGATAACATATCCACAGAAAAGTTTAGCATGTTCTGGTAAATATTTCTTCCTCTCATCCTCTGTTGGTTGTCAAACTGCTGCAGATTAGCAGAATGTAGTCTGAATACCGGAATGCCCTGTGCTATGATTTACTGCTTAGCTGCGATAACTGCGCCTATGGGACTACACATCCGACTTAAGTATAGCTTCTGAGTCATTTTGACCCTCGGTAAGATGAACAAGCCAACTCCACCCCAAAACCTACTTAGTTGCTTCGTACGGCATACAAGTTAGGCAAAAGTGTTGCTATTCTTTGCTCTCTATTCAGGTCCCAGAAACATAATGACGCTGTTAATATATTTATCCCATTAGAACGAATTGGCAACATAAATAAAAAAGATAATTTATGGTGTTATATGGAACTAGTACTGTATTATTGACGTGGTTCATGGACAATTAAATCGCTTACAATATAAATATCTAAGAATGCTGGCAAAGTAGTTTTGCATAGATCTGGCAAATGACACGAAGAGCTGATAAGAAGATTCAAAATTGTAAAAGTAAAATATATAATAGATCTGCATAACAATACCATAACATGCGAAACCAGGTAATATTTGTTAAATATGTTTCTTCTTGGTTCAGTCATTGGCCATACTAGGCCAGCAAGCTTGACATTCTCTAGACAGAACTAATATTGACAAGTGTATCTTCTTCTTCATTAAACTGTCAAACTGTCAATACTGCATTTTACCAGTTCAGGCGTTGCAGGGAGGAGATTGAATAGCTGTGTGATAAAGGCCGCATGCTCTTGCTTTCGCCACGTCATGTACAGGGTAAGTTTTCTAATTTACCCTCCGACAGAAAAAAACCCAGTCCTTACCGGGGATGAACTCTAGACCTCACTCGTGTAAGACTAGAGTTCTAACCTCACGGCCATTTTCTTCATTGGATCTCAAATAATCAACAATAATTTCCCTGTTATTACAGCAGGAGTTCGTGAAATACAATGTGCTGCTAGTTTTACAGCAGAGCTGTGCTATTTGGAAAGTGTCAACCCAACACATCCGATTTCGGCATAATTTTTTATTATGGAAAGTTTCCCTAATATGTGACATTATTCCTATTTGCCGCTAGACGACAAGTGTGTGTCAGCTCTACGACGTAACGCTTATCACTCACTGTGCCCTTGGACTTTCTCTTCTGTGTGAAAACGGTAACAGGATTTCTGCCTTGGGTCGATTATGTCTAGCTCATAAGAAGTATTCCGCTGTTAGTGCAACTTATAATGTGTAATTAGACGGTCCATTGCCCCCTCTGCCCTCGGTACTGACCCTTACCTGAACTGTGATCTTGGCTCCAGTATAGGAAAATGTTCAGAAGCAAAGCTGGACTATGTTTGATTGACCCTTTTAGCCGAGGTTTCGTTCAGCAATATCATGAACAACTCGTCCAAATATGAGCTTTTATAAACATTTTTCTTCGTACTGTGACGATATGTTATTTTGCCTTTTTCTTTCCACTCACTTTTTATCGAGCATGAACATTACTTTCGTTATGGTTTCTATTTTCTCACGAATGCTTGCACATGATTCTGCCCTCTAGCGCTGTGCAATCTTCACATGTACTCTATATACCAACCGTACTTCACCGGAGACTTGTTCACTATTCACATAACAATCTGGCAGCTATAGCAACCGTTGTCTTACACTGTTCCGTGACAGTATTTTGGTTGTTGATACTAACATGTGATAATTGGAGATATTGTTTCTAGTATGTAATTAATTCTCACTCCATCATAGTGTATACTGTGCTGGCACTATTAAAAAAAAGCATTGTTTTAAATGACTTCAAAGTTGTAGATTTAAATTTGTTGTTATAGTGGACTTGAAATTTGTAAACGTGCTTATTTTGTTAATTGAACTTCAATGTTGTAAATTTGCTTATGTTGTTATATTGGACATTGAAAGTTGTAAAGTTATTGCTTATAAGTTATTGTTCATGAAACAATGTCGGTGCACTCATGTCAAACTCATAGGTGCTCAGTGATCCCCAGAAGATGTCGAAAGGCATTCACGGAGATGGTTACCGTGTGTCACTGGTTACAGGAGCATGCGGTTGCATCTGTGGTCGCACCAATGAATCACTAGACAAACCACCCATGCCACAGAAAACCTTATTAAATGACATGCCTTTATATTGAGGTTATCTTCTTATAGAAGCTTCATGGCACGTCATCTATACAATCCTGTAGTCGTAATCTTCGATAACAGTTACCATGTTGCTCTGACAGGCCGATGTTGTGCTTGAACTATGACAATCATGGCGTGGGTGGGCGAAACATCACAGAAACATGTCGCAAGGGTCAGACTTGTGTCCTGATGTCGACGTCTGTTTCGGCGGCATTAGACTTGAAACACCATCGAGTCGGATGGCTGCTGGAACAGAGGACGGAGCACTTTTGAGAATACCCCATGTGCTGTGAGGCCAGTGTCTAATACAGAATCAAGAATCACTGGATACAGACACTGCGCAAGTTCCCGTTCTTGCTCATATTACTCTCGATACCAAATTCTCCAAAATGAAGCGTAGAGTTGTCACCAATTGAACTGTCTACTTCCAACAGGTGTTCCGTAAACAATGTCAATACACCATATTTGTCCTTCCTCACCTATTCACCACCTATAGATGTATTTGGTGTATGTCTGCTCTGCCAGTACTGCGAACACAAAAAGCATATCTCTTGTGCTATTGTTCTGCTATTTGAGATCGGCTATTTGAGATCGACATTAAGTAATGTGGTTATAAATTACTCTCAGAAAATAATGTTCACATTATAAAAAAAGGAGGCTTGAAACACAATGTGACAAAAGTCAAATATTGAGAGGGAGACATAGAGACAGTGATAGAAGATACTAGATAGTTTGACATTGCAACAGAGCGGTGTGATTTGTGGTTTTGATTAACAATACTTTTATTAGAATGTTGTGGAAATCATTGATCATCTAGGTCAGTCTTCACAGCACATGATGATGATGATAATGTTTATGATGGTTTGGTAATTCCCAACGCTTATTATTATATCTTGTTAGTGATCACAGTACTAAATATCTTGTTAGTGATCACACTTCTAAATATCTTGTTAGTGATCACAGTACTAAATATCCTATTAATGATCACATTTCTAAATATCTTGTTAGTGATCAGTTCTAAATATCTTGAGAACGCCTACATTAGAAAGATAAATAAAAAATACTAGTCAAAATTCTGCACAATTTTATCTTAGCCGACGTCCTTGAAGCCTTGACGCCTGTGACTTGGTTCTGTTGTGCTTCAGTGCGTAGTTATACAACTGCATTCTTCAGCCAATGCTAATTTGAGTTTCGCCCCTTTTTTCATGCGTTACATAATTGTGTGTATGTAACATATTAACCTAAGATCATTCTTCACATGTAAACAGCTTAAGTCAACTAGTTCTCCATAATAACAGCCAGCTGTTCTAGAAACCAACTATTCTTCAGAAATATTGTAGGCAGTAATAACTATTATAAAAGGTGTCATTAAATTATGATGGTAGTCATTCTTTTATTACTATTTTATATTGAATCAGTTATATAAAAAGTGTTTAGAGAATGAGAGTTATTCGCTAAAACAATCATCCCCTAAGAATTGATTCTCTGTAACACTCATTCTCTGTAACTTTTATTCACTTTACCACATTTTCTCAGTAATACTTATTAACTGTAATATTCTGCAATATTCTGCAATTCTTGTAACATTTATTTTCTGTAACATTCATTCTCAGTAGCACATCTGTAACACATACTCTCGATAATACTCGTTCTCTATAATGTGAATTCTTTTTCACACTCATTCTCTGTAACACTTATTCTTATACAAAGACAATCTACACATGTTTATTTTGCTGGATTACTTATTGACATTTGTGTAATCGCTGTTATCAAACGTTCGCTTTGACCTCTAACATCGCTTCCTTTGTTTGGCTTCTCGGCACACGTTCTGCTCACGTATGTCCAACAATACTCTCTCTCTCTCCACTAAAAACCAGAGGTAAAGCGGCATGTAATGTCGCCTGTAATTTAAAGATACGTTCAAATTGTCTAACTAGAATTAACTCATAAGACACGAATGCCATCATGTATTGTACCTAAATTTTACGTAAAGCCTTGTCGTGTGGCTTTTCTTCTTCTTCTAGTTCCGCATTTTATCATATCTACACAGCAAGTCCAAATTTATTAATCAATGCGGCTGTATTTGAAAGCCTCTCGGTGCTCCCATACAGCTTTCTGTGGATTTCCGTCTCCGTGGGCCAGTGTTCCTCCAAAAACTGATGTAGTGTAAGGCTCTCTTTCAGGATATGTTCCACTGTCCGTTCTGCCTGCCCACATGGACACAGAGGTGATGTCATGTGACTTTTAATAATAGTACAGAGCACAAGGAATATATATAAACAACACGAAGTGAAAATAACTTAGCGAAAAATGGCTACCATAATATATATATCGGCAGGTACAGGCATGGCCGTCTCCAATAGAAGAACTCTGCACATTTCTGATTATTGTCGTTCTTTCGTTGGGTCACTATTTATATACTTGGATTCGCATGCCAAAAATAGCCAAGGCGACTCCAAGTATATAAATAGTGATCAAAGTAAATCATAACAATAATTTTAAAAAGTAGCGAATGCAGGCCTAATTAATTATGTGCAGAGGTCTTCTATTGCAGACGGTCATGGATCAGCCCATATGTCTTATTTAACCAATGTTCATCATGGTTTGCTAGAATGAAAGTCGCGGATACAATTATTTTAGTGAGACACCTTTAGCCATGAAACGCAGCCCACTTGGGCACATCAGGGCGTATAACCACATAAAATATTTGTGAACGGAGCCACGAAGTAAAATCATTTTCTTGAAAGTACTCAACGCAAATGAAAAGAACGTGTTTCAAGAAGCAACTACATCGCACGTTAAAGCAATGATCTATAGGTACAACAAGAGAAGGTCGTTCAAGAAACAAATACATCGCACGTTAAAGCAATGATCTCTAGGTACAAGAAGAGAAAGTCGTTCAAGAAACAACTACATCGCACGTTAAAGCAATGATCTCTAGGTACAAGAAGAGAAGGTCGTTCAAGACAAGAAACAACTACATCGCACGTTAAAGCAATGATCTATAGGTACAACAAGAGAAGGTCGTTCAAGAAACAAATACATCGCACGTTAAAGCAATGATCTATAGGTACAACAAGAGAAGGTCGTTCAAGAAACAAATACATCGCACGTTAAAGCAATGATCTCTAGGTACAAGAAGAGAAAGTCGCCCAAGAAACAACTACATCGCACGTTAAAGCATGGATTTCTAGACATAAGACAATGCTACGGAATTTTCAATGTCAGTAAGAATTGGTTGTAAACAATTCTGGGATTTTCTTTAGCATTGACTATTTCTAGCACCAATGGTAAATATTATCACCATGAAATTATAGCTCATTTGATGAATTTAACTTGAAAACCATAAGAAATATCAGAGAGCTGTAAAAGAAATTCCATAATTGATTGTTTATTTCAAACTGTTCCTTGACGCGCAACACTCGTATCATATCTTTATATCGTAAGTCCGTTTAGTACAGTGGTGGACAAAATCAGCCCTCGGGACAATCTTGCTAGTCAAACTGATGTTTTCGTCCTCCAAGTTGATATAAAAGTACTATATGCGCTGACCTCAGAGTTCGCCAGTCCTATCTAAAAGTAATATATGCGCTGATCACCCATACCGATCTAAAGGTTATATAAGCTCTGTGACAGTGCTCAGAAAACACTACTTTCAGATACAAATGACTACAAATAAATATTGTTGGCCCCCTTATCATACCATAATAAGCTGAGTCCGGCCCACCAACCAGTTGTTTTCCTCTGGTTTAAGATCATATTCAGTAGAATATCTACATTTTATTTGTTAATAAATATGTGTTATATCTACAATGTAAGAGGGAACAAGCAAGACATAGAACGACGACATGAAAAATACGTTCTGTGTTCATATCTTAACCTCCAGTATTATATTTCCGTCTATAATATTCTCGACATGCAGTGTTTAATTTTCATATGTTCTATATCATTATTTTGTGCAGTCAGTGTATGTTACACATTCACATATTATAACCCTTAGCGTTTCTAATTGTTGAATTATCAGAGTTACACACAATTGTATGTATGATGCTTAGCACAGTCGCAGTCCGCTAATGACTCCCATAAATATGCAGTTTTCAATTATTGGCATAATCTGTTACTAAGTGTATGCAACGTCAATTAGCACCTGGAATGTTGTCTGTGTGTCAAAACGTATGATTGTGTCATGATATAGTGTGATTCTCTTTAAATCTTCTAAACAAATAGCGAGTCAGTGCTCTTCAGTTATTATAGGAGTATCTTTAGCTTAATTGTACAAGGCACCCATATAGTTGATGTGCATTTAATTTGAAATAAAATGTATGATCTCAGTCTGACGTAATTGAAAGTTGTGTATTTCCATGGTCCCAGTGTGCGATTTATCGAATTTGGTTAACTTGTATTCCCTGACCATGAAATTATGCTGTTGTGTACGATCCACTATAAGCGATATGCTTTTGGTGCAAGTAGTAGTGTTATTTATTTTTCATGTAATGTAGTGTCAACGTCATCGTAAATGATAACACAAAGACTTTATAGACACCATGTATTAGACAGAAAGGAAATGACTTATGACAACGCTCAGAGTTACGAATATTTATTCTGACTAGTTTTTCACATTTTTATTTTGTGTATACAGAAATATAGGATGTTTGTTATAGAACCTAATTCAATATACGAGTTTTTTAAACCTGTTTCACTCTGCTAACTACCTTCACGTGGGTCAGAATGTATACCGTTTAATTATAACCAGTCACTTGAAGGGTTCTACTTTGGCACAGACCCCAAGGGGCCGTCAACCTCATGCATGTCTGCAAGTCGTCAACGGAGTCGTTTAGCTTGGTGGACAAAGCCGCTTCTATTAAGTCGCCCCATTGATATAGACCTCGGAATCCCTCCCTCAACTTGGCATACACTGAAACTTTTCTGCTTGTATTGGTACCCCTGTGTCTATGCGTTCGCTAAGTATTTGCATTCTCCTCATTCTCTGCATCTCCACTATGTGTGGCGATTTTATTACTCCCAACATTATCATAAGCGCCTAGTATTGCACCCTACTTAGTTCCTGTAATGTGGGGTTTGATCCAGAACAGCACGCAGCTGAACAATACTCAAGGTGTGATCCTATGCCTTGCTGATAAACCCTACGGAGAAATTTCCCACTGGCTCTCTATGCGATTCCACTTAGCTTTCTCGGGACAGCCAACCGCTCCTGGCTCCTTCTGCTGCTGCGTTCATGCGCGACCTCCATGTCAGCCTATCATCAAAAGTAACTTCGAGGCACGTGGACCGTTTGTTCCCTCTCAAAAGCTCTCTATCCACCCTGACAACACCGGCTTTTTGTCCTGATGAGGCCAGCTACCTTGAAGTGGTGATGGGTTTAGTTCAACCATCAGGGGCTAGAAACTAAGACTGGTCGGACAGTTTCAATGGAGAAGGACCACAGCCCAAGTAAACAGGATGCTGAAGACGGAGGCAACCAGCCAATAGGCGCACAGTTAATCAGGATGTCACGTACAAAACATACTGCACATATTGTGTATAGATCTTTAAAAGTATGTTACGGCATATGTTGTGTTAGATCTCCAACAGTATGTTACGAGAGGTGTTGTGTTAGATCTTCAATCAGTCACTGTTCGTGTTGAACACTATAACACAGTGCCCTGTTTAATTCTAACATATATTTATTTTATTTTCTATTCTATTTTGCTTTTCTATTTTTCTCCTTGTAAATCGATCAACTATCCTCTGTAAAAATGTTATCATCCATTTATAGTGCCCGTTTATGATTTTGTATTTGACCCCTTATTACAGTAAATAATGACTTTTCTACATTGTATAATAAACATAAATGAATATAGTAAACATAGAAAAATATTTATTACTCCTCAACATTATCACAACTGCAAAAGAGCGCAAACTAACTTATTATGTGCATGTGAAAAGATACAATTGGGTACAACAATTAATCATTAACGGGAAAGGTTCCAGGATGAAGAATAAGAAACCAACCAGAATGTCGATGGACACAGAATATCAAAGACGATTTGAAAATGACACTGGAACACGAAATGTGGCCTCTCACAGAATCCAGATGCTTATAGAATAGTAGCGAGCACACATAGTTCTGCAAATAATACTTCATATACAAGTAATTGTTCTTTCACTTCTCTATTTATCCTTTCTTATTACCATATATTTGGTACAGAGTTTGTGACCGCCAAGGTACCGAGTTCGATCTCCGCCAAAAGCAATTCTGCATCTGGACCGTTCAGAAAGCAATGGCAAACTACTGACGGTATTTATATTGCCTAGAAAATTACTGCAGCAAAATAATATTGGGTTGATGGTTATGTCCTGAATAGAAAACGCTACCAATTTATTACCATATAACGCCACTCAGAATAGAAGACTTTTTAAAGCATTGTATATAACCCGGTGTGTTCCGGTGTGTTTTCAAGATGGAGGAATGTTTTTCTTTCGGTCTTGGATTACTCGGTTGTTCGGTTGTGTAAACTACTGCCAACATAAAACCTACCACTGTTTATGAACTAGAACCATAGTTACTATTAAGTCAACTGTTGTCAAACGTTGTTTTCCTATATTCATCTCTTTCTAATTCAAAATTGACGGTGTGTTGTGCTCGAGTGTTAACAGAAGTACAAGTACAACAATTAGGTCAAACGCTAACCCAGTGAACAAGATGCTCAATCTAAGCTTGACAATCTCCAACACTACTCAAATCAGATAGGGTTGAAAAGCAACACATCAAAAACTCATAAACTAAATTTTACGAGATCTAACGACAACATAGAAATTCAAAATGTTCCATTATTAAATGTCAACAATTTTACATATTTAGGCACCAATCTAGCATTGGATGGAGACTCATCAAAAGAAATTTTACACCGTATGCCCTTGCAGCGGGTGCTTTCAATAAACTACGCAACATCTGGACGTCAAACACACTAAGAACATTCACAAAACTCAAGTTGTTTAACTCCAACATCATCCCTATTCTATCATATGGGTGCGAAAGTTGGAAAGCCAGAGATAAGAGACACGACTCCTTTGAAAACAAATGCCTACGTACCATTCTGAATATTAAGTGGAGTGACTTTCAATCTAACACTACTATAAGAGAGGAAAACAAACAAACCTATATGTCTTCCTTCATTAGACAAAGGCGTTGGACTTACATCGGCCATGTTCTCAGAATGAACAGCCTAAGAATTCCCCAGCAGTCACTATATTGGGTGCCACCTGGAGTAAGAAGACGAGGGAGACCTAGAGAAACTCTACGAAGAACCATTAATAGAGAAGGCATGTCAATGAACCTAAACAACACGCAACAATTGAAAGACCTGGCAACACAAAGACAGAAATGGAAAGCTATGGTTTCTGCCCTATGCGCCGCCTATGGCCCTGGAGGAACATAACATAACATATAACCCAGCGTTAGAATATTCTAAGACTGCAAACCTAAATGTTTTAATATTCTAAAAATAAATGTATTTATACTCTTTATACCCAACTTTGGAATCTTCTAACATTGTATACAACCCAACGTTGGAATCGGTTCATTACGGGAAAATGTGTCCACACACATTTTAACTTTTAAATATTAGACTTGATTATACACAGCTTCCGTGATGTGGAGATAAGAACACGCAGCGTCTGCTACCGATCATTCGACCTACACGCAACGCACTGAAAGCCCCCCTCCCCTTTCTGCCATGCGTCCTCTAGGGGAGGAGGAAGGGAATCTCTCAGTTCGTTGCGCGCAGATCGGTGGATGCTGCGTTGTATGCGCCTTTAGCGAAAGTTCATTTCGTTAAATAATGTATGACTTTATTTCGTTAACAGCATGGGCACATTATCCCGTAAAGTACCTTGGAATTTGTTAACAGTGTTAGAATCTTTTTGAGATTAAAGGAAGTTATAGATACACTACTCTGAATTGAAGACTTTTTAAAGCATTGTATACAACCCACTGTTGGAATCTTCTAACGTTACTGTATACAACCCACTGTTGGAATCTTCTAACGTTACTGTATACAACCCACTGTTGGAACCTTCATACATTATATACAAGCCACCGATCTTCTAACATAGAATACAACCCAACGTAGGAATACTCTAAGACTGTGAACCCAACGTTAGAATATTCTAACATTGCATACAACCCAACCTTGAAATCTTCTAACGAATACAATCCAACCATGGAATCTTCTTAAATTGTATGCAACCAGCTGGAATCTTCTAACTCTGTATACAGCCCAAACGTGGAATATTTTTACATTGTATGCAACACATCGTTAGAATATTCTAGCATTGCAAACAAAATAACCTTTGAATCCTCTTGGGGTGAAAGAAAGTTACAGATAAATTCACGCCCACCCCTCCCACACTAAGAAATTTCACAAAGGAACCTATACCGTCATCATTGTAATTTCTGAGCATAAATACAAAGAAAGAATTAAAATTATCGCACATAAAACCTGCTCAAATATTCTGTTCAACCAAATCATAAAGATATTAGCATTGAAGTTTTTGAGTTGAGATGTGAATACTATGTTCGGTTTCTACGGAATTTTACGATGTATATTTACTTATTCTGAAGGTTAAAATGGGTCTCTATTTATACTCTAGTCCTGTGCGATCATCAAAGTTGACAGCTTTCTTGATATCAGAGATTGTCAAGAAACGGCTAATTCCGACCTTGCCGTCTCGAAAACAAACTTCTGAAAATCTACTTCAACATCTGACATTATCACTTTTGTGGGAAAGCTCACGTACATGTAATAGCACACAGCTCAATGCAGGTAATCTATCGGAAAGAAAATAAATTGTGAGATTCAACTCAAGAGATCAACTTCATCTGAAGATCTAATGTTATTACACATCAATACAGACCATTGTATGTGATTTCATTTCCTTTGAGAATACACAAAGAACGAAACATCGCTCAGGGTTGCAAACATATTCTAAAGCTGTCTGTTTTGAGAATGATCTCCGTGTTTGCAAAGAAAAATTCAATAAACTTGTGGATCATGAGAGGGTTGATATCGTCACTGTTTACACATAGAAAGCACATCTTTATAGAAATACATTTTCTGGCGTAAAAGCCTAAGTAGCATGGAGAATATTTATACACTGGGTTTCTAATACGGTTCTCTATGGTTTTTTTTTTTTCATTTAAAGAGCATTATGTAGGTTAGGAACCGCTTCGAGGCCAGCCAATATTCATGAAAAATATAGAACAGATTTGGGTTTGTGATGGCGACTAGTGTTTTTCTGACATTCTGATTATTTGTGCTTTATGTTGCACACAAATATATAATAGAGGTCCATTGCAAGAGATGATAACAGTTTTAGACTTGTGTTCTTCCATAGCTCTGCTGTGTGAATGCGATAGTGAAAATGTTTTAGACGTGTATTGTTGTGCATATCTCAGCTGTGTGAATGCGATGGCGAAAATGTTTTAGACTTGTGTTGTGCATATCTCTGCTGTGTGAATGTGATGGTGAAAATGTTTTAGACTTCTGTTCTTCCATATCTCTGCTATGTGAACGCGATAGTGAAAATGTTTTAGACTTGTATTGTTGTGCATATCTCTGCTGTGTGAATGCGATGGCGAAAATGTTTTAGACTTGTGCTGTGCATATCTCTGCTGTTTGAATGCGATGGTGAAACAGTTTTAGGCCTATGGTGTTTAGTATCTCTGCCATATGCACGCGATAATATAATGATATTAGTTTCAGAATTATGGTTGTTGCATATCTCTGTTGTGTGCATGCGACGATTAAGCAGTTTTAAACATGTGCTGTTGCATACCTCTGTTGTGCATACGTGATGACGACAATAGTTTCACACTTGTGGTTGTTTCATATCTCTGATGTGTGCACGAAATGGGGAAACAGTTTTAGACTTGAATTCTTTTATAAATGACTAAAAATTGAATTCTGGCATTGAATCCTTTGCCCTATTTCGGACACATTTAGAAAGAGCTGAAATATGTGAGTTCATTTGTATGTTGTGGGATAATTTATTGGGAGAATCGTCTCGACTCGTCTTGCCACTGGCTTCAAATGAGGTCCGACAAGAGTGTGAGGTCGACGCTTTGCACAACTCCTCCTCACTTTAATCAAAATCCCCAGTGCAAGTCATTTTCACATCCACGAAAATTCACCCGAAGGGAAAATACTATAATTGAATTTTCAACAGTGGATGCAACAAATGGTCATCATCACTTGTGGTGGATGCAACAAATGGTCATCATCACTTGTGATGGACTACAACAACATGCCCTGGGAGTAGCACATTTTTATCTGAACCTCTGCAATTTGATACTTGTCAGTGCGTATTTGAGCACTTTTATATGTTTCGCTGAGCCACATTGGGCGATTGAACGGTCATCTTGATATATATACAGTCATGCTACGGTCATCTTGATATATAGACGGCCATGCCACGGCGTCAATAATAACAGGTTGTTAACAAAAATAGGCGGGATTTCATTCAATAAATTGCAATCCCTTCTACAGAAAAGTACTGGTAAACTTCAGTCATTTTAGCTGATGTGACTGACTATGCAGACACCTCGCAGACAGACAATCAAGTAGGATATGGTTATGTGTTTCTACAACATGTAAGAATCACACAAAGTAGCATCACATCGTTCAAACTGGAAAAAATCTGGTTTATGACATATGCACCGTATTCGGCGCTGAAGGAACATTGATCAATGGATATAGGCAGGCATGTGATGAGCTTAGATCAGATGAGATTACATTGCATCACATCAGATCTGGATAAAGTTCAAGATTAAATAGATGCTTCTGCCAACAAATAAAACGCATGGAAAAAGTAGGATAAGCAAAGATAAGTGACGCTGCTTGAGATCAGCACGCAGGATTATTCTGGAGAAGGGCTTGGTATATTTAGACTCATACATTTTCTAGCCGTGACCAATAGAAAATATACGACATCTAGATCCATTGGAAAACAACTTTCTAAAGTTACTCATTTGAGTTTTCAAGGTATTGGGGGGGGGGGGAGAGGCTGTCATCACACAGCGATTTTTCCATTCGTCAGTATGCCTGAAAATAGGGAAATTTGCTGATTTTTTTGTTCGGATGGTTCTAATTTTGTTACCCTGTGCAACCTTAACATGCTATATTATTATTATTTATTATTATTATTATTATTATTATTATTATTATTATTATTATCATAATTATTGTTAGTATTAGTATTATTATTATTACTGTTATTACTACTTTTACAACATATATTGTTTGTTTGTTTGTTAGTTTGTGGATTTGTTTGTCTAGAGTCAGACACGCCTCTTTCAACCGTGGAATAGTTTTCCTTTAGTTATATCGGGGCGTATATTGTGGCCCAATGGCCTGTGTTGTCCTGTTAGGGACTGGTGATTTGACCTGGGGTCTAGTCTGCTTGTCCTTATAAGGACCCACAAAAATATTGGGGGATTGGGATGTAGTCCTAAGAAGGACTTGTTTGTTGTACTTGGTGCATTTGGTGTTAGGCTCGTGGGTCTTGGTTCTCCTCCTTGAAATAGATGGTTGTGGGTCTTCTGTTGGAATCCTATGGTTTGGATGGTAGTGTAGACTCTGTGGAGGAAATTGTTCTTTTCTTATGTTTTAAAAAAAAATTTTTTTAAATAAATGTAAATTAAAAAAACGACTTCAATGTTTATATACATAAATAGTATTTTCCTTCCATAAAGCAATGGGTTCGTTTTAACACACACTCATAGTCATATATATATATATATATATATACTTTACATATGAAAAATATCCATACACCCATATACTTTACATATCATACATACCCATTCACCAGTATACTTTACATATGAAAAATACACATGCACCCATATACTTTACATATCATACTTACACATTCACCCATATACTTTACTTTAGAACATATAATCACTGTTGTACCCCAGTTATAATCTTTCATGTAATAATTGTTGTTTGGTTTTATTATTTTTACTATAGTGTTACTATAAGTAAACTTTCATATTGATGGATTGATAGATTGAACATTTGAATTGTGGTATATTTTACACAATTAGTGACACATTATTATTGAAGATCAATATTGAAAAACCGAAATAGCGGCAATAGCAAAGAAAGAAAGAAATTTCGCTATCTCCATGATAAACACTTTAAACAGGTAAGGAAGTTCACTTAGTAAGCATTTTATCAAGTGAAGGGAACAATAGTAATGAGATACAAAATAGATGCAACAAAACATATCAGACCCTTGGACAGATGACACGTATTTTTAAGAACAAAAATGTAAACATAGGCACTAAAGTTGCATTATACGTGATTATTATTATTTCATCACTGTCCTATAGTGCAAAACCTGGACAATAACAGTACAAGACAAAAGAAAAATAGTGACATCAGAAATGACATGTCTACGAAGAATACTCGGAGTGTCATTAAGAAATAGAATTAGAAACGATAACATCAGACAAATAACCAAAACAATACCAGTATTGGAACACATTAAAAGAAAACAGATCAAGTGGTTTTCACATGTTTCAAAACTACCAACAGACAGCATGCCACAGATAGCCATGGAACATAAACATCACAGCTATAAAGCCAAAGGCAGACTATGTAAAAGATGGACCACGGAAATAAAAAAAGCCACTGGAACAAGCTTACAAACAGCACAAAAGAAGGCGATCTCCAGAGAACTCTTCTACTCTTTATGCCGCAAGTCAAACAAGGGCCACAGCGTATATATAGCTAAATAGATAGATAGTTTTTGCGACGTATAATATACGATTTAGTTGGGGTTTGTTTCCCTTACCCCCCTGACATCCATCAATCTGCCAAGACAGCTCATGTGTGTTGATTCTAATCCGTGGTAAACCATGAACTCATAATATTCTACAGGTATAGACCCATTATTATCTGTAAAATGTATAAAATAGAAAATAACTTCAATAGTTAGAGACATTAGACACTGAGCCGAGTTTAATGTGCAGGTAAATATCATCATCTTTGTCTGAGTCTGAATATTGCAAAATGATATTATTTTTTTACGGATGGGGTATTTTCTGAAGGTCGTCTCTCATGTTTCTCACCATCGTCGTTTGTGCAATGTCTTGGAAGGAGACCTACATAAAGGTGAGTTTATCCGAATATGACGTCTTAGGTTCGCTCCTACGCTCAGAGCTCTTTCTACTAGAGTAATTCTTTAGGCATAGGACACCACCTGATGGCACTCTCACTGACTGCAAATGGCGTTATCGGTAGGACTGCTGAACAGCATTAAACTGGAACCAGTGTTCTTGTTGACAGGAACAGAGCACATATTGTGTAACTCGAGTACAATCAAATCAATCCTCTACTCATTTTCAATCTTTCAGCCTTTTAGGCACAAAATATTTGATGTCAATGTAATATAAATATTCTTCTTGATTAAAAACTAATTTCACAGCACGTGGGGCATTCCAACAGCCTTCCTAGTGTATGTAGACTCCGAGTCCCGGTTAGGTGTTGATTGCGTGATCTTCGGAGCCTTTCAAAAAATTTACCTTTCCTTCCTTACCCTCTAGATACTCCTATTTCTGATATTATCTGTATGTGCACGTTCTCAGCCTCTTGGCATCATCTTCATCTTGAAATGAATTTATTGTTGCCTTGATCAAGTCTGCTTTATCTCTTCTCAGCATTGTGCCGTCTATAGCTGCATCCATATAATGTTCTGGACAATTGAATTGTCCAAAAGTCCTACCATTCTTTTAGCAGCATGTATGTTTCTATTTCGCGCAGCATTCTTTGTGAGTCTTTGAGTATTACCGAGTGTGTTGGTGTATCAGTTATAAACCAATTAAGTGCTGCTGTAACTCCCTCTATCTCCATCCTCATGCTCGATGTGACAGTAGAATATGCTGAAGATTTCTCAACCAACTTCACGCCGGTTCTGTAGGCCACAAAACTCCAGCCGCTATTATTTTTCTGTTAACAGAGCCATATGGGTATATAATTATGAGTTGTAGTTTCTATTGTAGCTGGGCGAGTTCATGCACTATAACTTGGACCATGACACCCGTCCATTTTCGACACGCTTTATTTAGTTATATTAATGCTTTAGCCAGTGATTTCTTCTCAGTGTCTGTTCACTGCTCTTTCCTATTTATTCAAATTCACATACTCTTCGCAGTATGTCTTCAGCCTCTGCTATCCATGATCTGTCAGGCTAGATACATATATTATGCCTAAAGTAACTTCATTATTTACTATCCAATAATATTGAATATTTTAGCAAGAATATTAAAAAATTCATGAATGTTTCACGTTCACTGACTAAACGTTCACAGTGATGTGATAAGTATAGCGTTGGTCCGTACAAAAGACTAAATCAAGCTCTCCTACTATTTATCTTTGTGAACTTCACAAGTTAATGTTAACTCGATTAGATATTTTACAGTAGTAACAGGTTGGTAACAGCAAACACAATAGTCCGTTCCCAAATTGGTAACCACCATTGGAGGAGACTGTCTAAGAAATTATCTATGGATCGCAAAGATCTTTAGAATGCAACTTTTGATTAACACTGACGATATAAAAAAGCGTGAGTGTCTTTCTAAAAATGTTAGTAGTTTAAAACGCGTTTTCTCTATAACGTATAGACATATGCACACCCTCCAAACAATATTTCAAATCAATAGATCGATACACTGATGCATATTTTTATTTTAATGTGTTACTCTTTACAAGTCCATATATAGGGCCCATAATATGTGTGTATATATATATATATATATATATATATATATATATATATATATATATATATATATATATATATATATATATATATATATATATATATATATATATATATATATATATATATATATATATATATATATATATATATATTCATTTTCCTTTTGAGCTGAAGTTAGCGTATTGGGCAGATGTCAGATCTCTCCACTTCTGCCTGTTCAAAGCTATTCTGTGCAGTTCTTGCACATATATAGAATTATATATATATGCACTATGTGTATGTATATATATATATATATATATATATATATATATATATATATATATATATATATATATATATATATATATAGTGAAAATACACTCATAAAATTAGAATAGGCACAATGTCTTTTCTGGCAGCTATTCCGCCAATTATTCTTGCTGTGCATCAGGTGAATTATAGTATGCACTTTCTGTAGATTTTGATTTTTCAGTCAACGTAAAGTGCAGGTGGTTATTTCAAAACTATCCTTCTGTAAGATTATATGTATATATGTTTGTGCTTTATGTTTCTACACATCTACACAATCATATTGTGCAGTGAAAAGAAATGTTAGTATTGTGAGTCGTAGATGTGGCTAATTCATTCAAAATGACCAGAATAAGGAAATGTATTTGCATTTATGATCCCATAACATATGTTATATTGTAGTGTCCGCTGTAAACAACACAGAAATATGTGTATGCGTATAAGCAGGCGGAGGAAAGGTTACTCACTTGTATGGGATATTATGTTAAAAAAATTTCAAAACCGTTTAACCGCCTTCACCCTTCTACAACCACTCATGAGAACGTCAGTGGGTATAAGGAACAAAGACACCATCGGACGTAATATATTCACTCCTGACACTCTCGTGCAATGAAGCATCTTGAATAATTATTATTCTACGCACTCGTCCCATCAATTTCAAAAGAACTCGTTTTTACCGGAAATCATTCTGCTGTATAGAGTATCCGGTTTCAATACACAAAGAATATATACACTGCATTAAGTCAACTTCTGTGTGGCGTATTCAGCGTCTATTGTATCTGCACCGGGTCTAAGTCTGCTTAAAGATTGAGTTTTTAATGGCACAATATTTGGACACATTTTAGATGTCACTCGTAGTGAATGCTTTATCTAGTGCAAATTGTGTGGTTTAGGTCACTAAGACAGTTTGACGGCCACATATGAAAGGAATAGATTGCTTCGTTGACGTTCTCTATTGAAAAGGAACGTGTGTTGATCCACGTGTTGTGGTTCAATCCAATGTAATCTCTCTAAAATACTTTCTTATAATATTGCTTATAATATAGTATGTTAAAATGAGGCTGAAAGACAGTTGAAATAGCACTGAAGATGAACTCGGTCAATAGTCAACAGAGGGGGTGCAAAGGGAACGCATTTCTCTCGGCGGACCCAGGGTTAGCAGATAGCTCAGCTCGAGAACGCCTTGCTCTCAAACGTGTGGTGTGAGACTCGAACTTGGACGAGGGGTTCACGATGGCTGTGAGCGACACCTCGGGTAAGAAGGCGAAAGAGCCAGGGTCCAGCTCTTCTGGCGAGTTCTTCCTCATATGGAACCAGGCTCGCGGATGAGAAACGGTTCAGAACCCGATAGACACAGGAACAGTACGTCCAATTACACGAGGTATGTTCATAGACGGTGGAACACCTCGTGCGAGATAGACTCGCTCAACAAGCGTCTCGTCGAAGAGTCACTACATACCAGCGTGCCTGGCGACAGATAGACAGGCTGTCACGGACTAGGGAAGCCTACCCGAATTAAAAGCATGACGAAAACGGATGTGCTGGACTTCGGACGTCCAGACCACATGTGGCCAACCACGGTGCAAATAAAACAGTTCTACTGTGGAACTTGCAGCACAACGTACTTACGCTCCCTGGCGGAAATCACACGATATATTTGTTGTGGTTATATAAGAGCGAACGCAGAAGAGGAAGAAGTCAGCAGAGCTTCTGATTTCACGTACGGATATCTAAGTGCACGGTTATACTACGGATATAACCATGTTCGAATAACAGTTGGCTGTAAACTAACTTTTCTGGTAATCCCTTTACATATGCATTCTCTATATACTGCTGAACGTTGGTCCAATTAGGTTATAACCAATTTGACAAGTTTCACCAGTATAGCTAAAAAAAAGAACGTATTTAAAAAAATACTCATAGTACTGCAATGTTTCTTTCCATGCGTTATTGTAACGTTGCACAAGACGTAATGTGTGTGTATCTAGAAATCTATGTTTAAGAACGGGAATGCTAACTCTCCTCTGGAAACATATTATTCTCAAATTCCACAGTTGGCTATAACCTCGCAATCTGTGGTTCGCTGAACAACATCATCAATTTTGTTTATGGTAAAGAGCTTATACATTATATAACATATATCCATACTGAACTTAATCCGTGGTTTAAAGCCGTACCGTAAATGATGTGTTTTTTAAATCTCCCACAGAGCACTTACCTTTGCTCTAATGTACGTTTTCTAACATCATTTTAAAAAGTGTATCACTATGATAGAGATAGTATTAGAAAAAACATTACGGGATCATACAAAAATGACGAGATCATTAGAAAATAACACTATAATATACCACGTAGTTATGCGACAAGTCTTCATGTGGACACCAGACAGGTAAATAAAACAGGAAAGACCAAAAACAGCGCTCAGAAGAACTTTTGTGAATGAAATAAAATCAACAGGCATAAATGCACAAGACCAGCAATCTTTAGCAACTGACCGACAGGCATGGATAACTATGACATCCGCTCTATGTGCCAAACTTGGCAAAAGAGGAACTGACTGACTGACTATAATATACTATTAGAATGTACTATTAGAAAATAACATAAGAAAATACTGTTAGAAAATACGTAGAAAATAGCACTAGAAAAGAACATTAGAACATACTATTAGAAAATAGCACCAAAATTACTTTTAGAAAATAGCATTAAAAATACTAATAGAAAATAGCATGAGAAAATAATATTAGAAAATACTGTTAGAAAAACGAATTAGAAAATACCATTAAAAATAATATAAAAATAGCACTCGAAAATAGCTTTAAAACAGCATTAGAAACGAGCATTAAAATAGCATTACAAATTATTATTACAAAATAACATTAAAACTTAACATTATACAATAACATTCGAAAATAACCTTATAAATTACTATTAGAATAACATAAAAAATGTATCAACAACGGTTGCAATTATGACGTAAACACAACATGAAGAATAAGTGTCACACTAAACAAGATTTCAGTGCAATGCACGGACATCGCAGTCACTGGCAAGATACAATCTAGTTTATGTTTAGTAAACACAACTGTTTTTTGGAATGACATTTCAACATCATTATCTATGTGGTTTTAAATCTTTTTTAATATCATGGGTACTTTTTGTGACAATTGTTTTTTTCTGAACACCCTAAGATCGAGGACATTGACTTTATTTTGTGATCAGCAATGTTTCCTCAATTTAATAACTACATATCTGACTAAATTTGGTTCAAAATAATAACCATTCTCTAGCTTCATCTAGACGGGTCTATGTAGCTTCAGTTTCTTGATCTTTTTTTTTTTGGGTGGCTGCCCAGTCTATGTGGCTCCCAGTAAAACCTTATTGACCTACGATGAGAGCCGCTGTATTATATGAAATTGTGAACTCTGAAATGTAAGCACGTCTATGCGCAGCAATGACTGTGATCTACAATTCATGAAGATGTATCAGTCACCTGGTAATCTGGACAGATACCACATCCTGAAAAAAGTAGGAGATCGGAGCTCCTAGATCGGAGCTCCTGTGAGCTCCTATTTAAATCAAAATGATTTGACGACTAATTAATATGTCTACCCAAAACGTTATTGACATAGTATGTAGAGAACATTATCAAGATTAAACTGAAAGAAACAGGACAGTTCACACAAAAACAAGGCACTTACAGAGTGGCACGGAGGACAACGTTCTGTAAAGGATACGTCACATAGACAAAGCATAAATGACATGTTTCGTAGTTGTGGACGCGTAGCGCAGTGGTTATAGCACTGGATTCGCATATGAGTGATCCCGGTTTCCGGGTCGACCCAGCTTTAATTGACTACCGGATCAGTCCGGGAAATAAAGACTGCGATGGATAAGAGATTGCTAACATCTCACAACCCTACGACCTACTGCAGTCAAATGCTATGGGTTGACTTTACTACTTACTTTTTACTTTACTATTCTTAGTCATTCCTGGGAGCACTCGTTAACTAACAAGGCACTAGCTCCATATTGCTAAGTAAGGGCTGCCCAGGTAAAATATCACTGGTCTGCTTCGTAACAGTCTGTAAAGGTTATCATCATCATCGTAAAACTAAATGTATTATTAAATAACATTCACTATTTTCAGATTTTGTGCACATGTTCTTAAACACACAGCTTGTCTAGACAAATAGCATGTAATAGCACGGATTATTTTTACATTCCTCAACTTTGAACTCGCTTCCCTTTTAAAGTGCTACGATAAACTGGTTAGGTGGAAAGTATGATCATAATGTGTGTATGACACGTATAGTACTAGTAAAAATAAGCTTGTCAGATTCTGCAAATCCTGGTAAATGACGAAATACGATGTTGGTTCTGTCTGATTCTATATTTTCAAATCCCGTAAGCAACTTATCTTTTTATCTAGCTACTTTTACAGTTCATCTTTATATTTTCTGAGTTAATTGTGTATAATGTAACGGGTCAGTTGAAGAGCAATAGAAGTAGGAAATCTGGATAGGGGAAAAACCATGAGAGAAGATGTTTGACAATCTAGCATTGTGACATGGGAGAACATCAGTATCGCAAATGATTGATAGAACAGAAAAATGGCTGTGGAAAGATATGATAACCAACGCCGCACAGCGTGGACCAGAAGAAGAAGAATACATCGATGTTTGGTTGTTATTATGACTTTCTTGACTCTGCGTGTTTCATCACGACAGAAATCATGTTTTATATGACTGCTTTCGCCAGAATATGTGCTCAGTGTGACCCGAGATGACGACTTGGTTGCTATTAACAGCGTCCATTTATCTGACATATAGTGAGTCAACACATGAGTGCAGTTGGATAAGGCAGCACATCCTGACAGAATAGCGCATTTGTCTATTGAACCGAACTCCAGTATACAAGGCTAAGGGAGTGAACCCTGACAAAAATCTTAAGATGAATACCCTAAAGTAGTCAATTGTGCACTCTCCCCATTCTCTGACATCCCTTACATTCCCGCAGATTCTAAGCGGATACGTTTTACCTTTCTCTGGGAACTCATCCACAGATCCTCCCAATGTCAATATCCGATAAATTGTTGATATCAATGTAGAGGACACCATCAGGACCTGTATCAGTGTTTCTTGAACTTTTAAGTAGTGCATGATTATTTTCAATCGTAACTTCGTTGTCATTAATCAATTCTATGGTATTGCAATGATCAGATAACATTCACTTAATACTTCTTCTCACTTCTTTATTTTTATGGTTGGTCTATTACCTGAATTATGCAAGACAGGTCGTCCCTTTATTCCCATCAGATGTTAGCTATGACTAGCCATTTGACTGAAAGTAAGGTATACCTCTATCGCTGAGGTGTCAGAGCATGTTCTACCACAAAATTCGCATCAAGTTAGATTTGTCTGATTAGCATATTCTTTAACCTTCACCATTATGTCATCAACTTCTCTTTTCATAGATATGATATGTTCAGGCTGTGACTGTGATACTCGGCTTCTGACGTGACCTAACCTGTATCTTTTTTTTTTTAAGAATCGGTGAAAGAATTCAGCGGTGCATACACTGAAACCATGAGCAGTTTTACAATGGAGATAAAAGCTGATGCAAAAGCACTGTCACGGTTGACATCACATAACTATGATCATGCATGCATATTTAGTGACTCAATTATCATGATCCGCAAAGTTGAAACGGGAGTCCTCCGCCGTCAATGAGTTGAGTTATTCTCACAATCTATGACAAGAAGTACTACCTTTATATTGTTGCCAGGACATGCGGGTGTTAAAGCAGTGATCTGGTCGGTACAGTGGCGAGCATAGCCAAAGTGTCAATAGGTACATCATTGGACTGATCTGACATAGTTAGCGTATCCAGAGACCTCATCCGCTCAGAAAATTTTCAAATGTATGAATCATTGTTTCTCTCAAGATTGCGTGATATTGGTGTAACGATAGCAGCAGCCCATAAAGAGAAACATAATAGATATACGAAGCCAATGATAAATAAACATTGACCTGCAATTGGCGGACGCTACACTCTGATAGAATTCAATGAGATGGGGATATGAGCACATATGGAGTTGTCCACGTACTATATGTTTTGTCTTTCCATACCGAGTATTCTTCCCTAACGTCTAAACAATTTCAGGATTATATCTGTTGAGGAATCAAGTATGACCCTGGTTGCAGGTGCAGCTTTCATTATTTTCATGTAGTCATCCCGTGCATTGAATCATAATATTTCCATTGATGCAGCCATTTGGTCTCCACCTCGCGACAAATACACACATAAATTCCCACACTTTGTGTTATTCCAGGTACGCGGCATTAGTGTATTATAATCGTCATGTGTTTTAAGGTATTTCAGAATATTATTTAAAAAAACATACAGTGATGTGTGATAGTGATTGATACAGTGATTTCTATATTTATTATGCAACGTTTATATTATATTAAAACATGCGTATATTACTATCGTCACATGCGATAAATGTTATTTATATTTATGTATATAAATACAAACGTTTCAGCGCTATTTCAGTGAATAGTACGAGATTTTTTTATCACTGTACAAATAGGGGAGTTACTGGTTTATGAGTACAGCGTCCGTGTCCACATGACGGTTTTATTGACTTATCGGGATAAAAGAGTTTGTACTATTCTCTATGAAACACATGAACTTGAAAATGTATTCAGTCGGTTTTTTAAATATAAAATGTTGATGGAACGATCAAATGCGTGCAGAAAATGACATATTGTTCATATTTCTGTGAATGCAAGAAATACTGTTATGTCGACTGTTATTATGTATAATGATAGTAATTAAGTGTGTGGCCAATAGTGTATCACTGAGCAAGCACGTAGATAAAGGAGAGGGATCAAACTTCCCGAAACGCTTAATCAGAACATAATATTTAGTGCTAGGGTTCTTAATTCTATATTAGAAACTGGCTTCACATCATGTGGTGCATTTCCATAAGTGCTCCATCCTCCGTTTCAGCAGCCATCCCAGTGTATATAGACTCAGAGTCCCAGTCAGGTGTTGATTGTGTGATCTTCGGGATTTTCCAAAAAAAATTATTTTTCCTCCCCTCACTTCTAGATAGTTCAATTTCTAACATTCTCTGTGTGTGTACGTTCCCATCCTCGTTGGTATCATCTTCATCTTGAAATGAATTTATTACTGCCTTCATTAAGTCTCCTTTATCTCTTCTCAGCAATGTGTCGTCTATCGTCGCATATCTGCCAATAAGTCAACTCTCTCGTTTCCTTTGACCCCAGCATGACCAGGGAAGTATACCCATGTAATGCTCTGGACAATATAGTTCCATAATTCTTTTCTCAGAATGTACTTTTCTATCTTGCACAGCATGTTTTGAGTCTGTATTACCAAGAGTGTTGATGTATCAGTTATCAACCAATTAAGTGCTACTGTAACTCCCTCTATCTCCACCCTCATGCTCGATGTCAACTATTATTTTACAGGTCGAATTTTGTTTGTCAATATTACCCAACAACTAACTCAGATTTACGGAATCGTGTGCTTTTCAAATTTTTAACCAACAATATAGAATAGCTTCTCCAAATGCAAAATACAGTTTTCAAACCAGGTGCTATTGAAAATAGAAACAATCAGTTCACAGCAATGGCACCTCTATTTGTTCCATCAATTTGCAGCAATGGCACCTCTATTTGTTCCATCTGTTTACAGCAATGGCACCTCTATTTGTTGCATCAGTTTACAGAGATAGCACCTCTAATTGTTGCATATTTGTGTGATTTAATACATCAAGTGGTCATTTGAATACAGTCAAATATAAATTCGCAAATAATGATGTTACATGCCTGTCAAAGCTCTATATTTACCTTTTGAATTGCGCAAAGGTTTTTGCAGTGAAGTATGCTTGCGGTTCTATACTTGACTGTATTTTGTTCGCATCCATTTACAATACCCACCAGTGTTCTGATGGTGATGTGATATTCCTTATTTTCTAGCGAAGATGCTATGGAATTAAGAAGGGTCAACTTGGGTTTGATTGTTTGTGAGTCATCAGAAGGCTGATAAGTCCAATCTGTGCGCTGAAAGACATGCTTTGTAGTAGTGTCAGAAGGCTGATAAGTCCAATCTGTGGGCTGAAAGACATGCTTTGTATTAGTGTCAGAAGGCTGATAAGTCCAATCTGTGGGCTGAAAGACATGCTTTGTAGTAGTGTCAGAAGGCTGATACGTCCAATCTGTCGGCTGAAAGACATGCTTTGTAGTAGTGTCAGAAGGAAATTAGCAGATCTTGAGATGAGTGAAAGCAGTCTGATCTGTTATTTCGTTGTTGTCTGTTCTGATTCGCCTGCAATGCTCTACCCTGTTCAACGCTTTTAATGCATGTTCTGATCTGACTGTTTCATGATGGACGATCAATGTCTGTGTTTTTCCCGAGCTTTGATCAATCTCACATTGCTTGAGATATGTATTCATATAGTCTTCTAGGCTCCGCTTGAACACTTATCTTCTTACAGTTCACCCCAGAACAGTAACTGCGGAAGGCGCACGTGTTGCATACTAACTATGTTGTCGGTCCTGGTTAACAAGGCATACATGTTTTCCATATTAGTGTTAACGATAACAGTTACCATGTTGTTCCAACAGGCCGACGTTGTGTTTGAACTAGTTACGGGTACGGCGTGGGTGGGCGGAACAATAAAGAAACCTGTCGCAAGGGCCAGAGTTGTGCCCTGATGTCGACGTCCGTTTCGGCGACATTAGACTCGAAAACACCATTGAGTCGGCGGATGTCTGCAGGAACAGAGGACGGATCACTTACGGGAATGCCCCACGTGCTGTGAGGCCAGTTTCTAATCAAGAATCAAGTGTTAACGAGAATATCCGTGTCATTTATATGCTCCTATCATCCTACACTACGAAGCTTTCTCAGATTGATTTTACAACAGATGTTTTGTTTGTTTTTCGTTCGCTCCATTGCAACCATCACGGATATCCGTGCGATTTCCGCCGGGAGCGTTATTACGTTGTGCCACCGTTATGCGCCTTGTAGGCCTAGCACATCCGATTTCGGCATGCCTTGACAATTTGGGTGGGCTACCCTTAGCCTGTGACAGCCTCTATATCTGTCTCCAGGCACGCGTAGTGAAGACTCTTCGCCCAGACGATTTTCTTGCTCTTGTCTCACTCGAACGAGGTGTTCCACTGTCTATGAACTTGCCTCGTGTAATTGGACGTGCTGTGCCTGTGCCCATTGGGTACTGAACCGTTTCTCATCCATGAGCCTGGTTCCTTAAGGGGAAGAACTCAACAGAGGAGTTGGACCCTGGCTCTTTCGCCCTCTTAGCCGAGGTGTCATTCACCGACATCGTGTACCCCTTGTCCAAGTTCGAGTCTCACACCACGCGTTTGAGAGCAAGGCGTTCTCGAGCTGAGCGTCCTTGTCCCAATAGCGCCTGAGCCCATCAGGTACTGAACCCTTTCTCTCTTCAAGTGTATTTCCGGTGTAGGAAAACCTGACAGTAGAGTTGGGCCAGGGCTAAATCGTTGTCCCTTTTGTGCCTGAGCGAATCGAGTACGGGACCCTTTCTCTCTGCAAGTTACTTCCGGTATAGGAAACCTTGACAGTAGAGTTGGTCCAGGACTGCCATCGTTGTCCCTTTCTTGCCTACACCCATCGGGTACAGAACCCTTTCTCTTTGCAAGCATATTTCCGGTTTAGGAAGGCTCGACATTAGAGTTGGGTTAGGTCTTTTGCTTTACCAAACGCCGATGGATGGGTCTGGGTCTCTGCCTGTTAGGAACTCTGGTAACTAGAAGCCCGTCTCGAGCTGACGGAGCTTGTAGTTCCCTTTCCTAGGGACTTTTCACTTTCTATTTGCAGTTCGCGCTGCCCTCTAGCGCTGTTCTGCCCTTTCATTGTTTCATTGTACTCTGTATGAAACATATTTGTCTCTCGCCATGCATTTACGTGCATTTTACATTGGCCGCCCCTCCAATGTTCGGACTGGACTGACTAGCTTCACTGTATGTCGACAGTGTTGCTATATGTGGTGATGCTGGTGGTGTCGGAGATATTGTCTGTCTCTTGTGCAGTCTAATCTCTTTCCATCTGCTACCTCCACATTCTCGGACACGATCCCCAAATGATTTGGCCAGAATCAGCACGAGCTGCTGTATTTCTGTTTCCAGGGTGCACCACGTGGAGGTACATTTGGGATCTTGGTTATCTGCTAACCCTGGGTCCGCCTAGAGCAATGCGTTCCCTTTGCACCCCTTTACAACAGATGAAAAGAGTTACTCTGCCTAGAATGTAAAGTCCAAGATTTGGCAACATATAGAAGCGAAGGCAAACGACTGCATGGTATAAGTTAAATTTGGTTTCCATGCTCAGACCACGCCGGATCCAGACATTCGCACGAAGACTACCAAACGATGCACTAGCGCGAGCAATGCGTTTCCATAATGTCTTGAATTCTATAATGTCTTGAATTCTATAATGTCTTGAATTCTATAATGTCTTGAATTCTATAATGTCTTGAATTCTATAATGTCTTGAATTCTATAATGTCTTGAATTCTATGTCTTGAATTCTATAATGTCTTGAATTCTATAATGTCTTGAATTCTATATCTTGAATTCTATAATGTCTTGAATTCTATGTCTTGAATTCTATAATGTCTTGAATTCTATATCTTGAATTCTATAATGTCTTGAATTCTATAATGTCTTGAATTCTATGTCTTGAATTCTATAATGTCTTGAATTCTATAATGTCTTGAATTCTATGTCTTGAATTCTATAATGTCTTGAATTCTATGTCTTGAATTCTATATCTTGAATTATATGTCTTGAATTCTATAATGTCTTGAATTCTATAATGTCTTGAATTCTGTAATGTCTTGAATTCTGTCTTGAATTCTATAATGTCTTGATTTCTTTAATGTCTTGATTTATATAATGTCTTGATTTCTATAATGTATGTGAGGAGTTCTTGGCATCTTATAGGCGTCATTTTATTTTAAGATATTCGTTAATTCCTCCCATCTCAAACACAAGCACAGTATTCAAAATGTGAGGACTACTCATGTTCTCCACAAACAAGACCACAGTGTTACAAATGTGATGACTACTCATGTTCCCCTCAGACAAGATCACAGTATTCAAAATGTGAGGACTACTCATGTTCTCCACAAACAAGATCACAGTGTTACAAATGTGATATTTAACGACTACTCATGTTCCCCTCAACATTATTACAATATTACAGATGTGATAGTGTGTGTGGACTACTTATGTTCCTCTCAGATTAGATCACAGTATTACAAATTATATAGTGTGAGAACTACTCCATTTTTTTCCTCAAACAAGATCGCAGTATTACAATTGTGATAGTGTGAGGACTATTTATGTTCTCTTCAGACACGGATGTGTTAAATAAGTCATGTCTGTGGATACTGCTAGAAATGTATGTGATGCTCAATGGGGAACTATATAATTTGAAATGTCAATAATTTCCTTCAGACAGAAGCGAGTCACGAAACAATCAAACAAATCATGTCTGTGAAAGCTAACCTGGATCACTGTTTGCTCTAGATGTCGTCTATATTCTTCCATCAATCGTTTGCTCACCATACTCATCATCAGCAATTGCTCTGTTTGTACTGATCTCTTCTTCGTCAGAGATCATTCTCAAACTCCTGCTCGATCTCTCTTGTAACAGGACAATTTTCCTACTCGATTTCCAGCAGGATGTAGTCCAGAGAATGAAAATGCGCTGTGTCGCCGTTTTATTTCCGCCAATGGCCCGACACATCCTTCTTCGGTGGAGTACTGATTTACTTTTGGCATAGAAATATGAGAATAAGGTTGCTCATAACAATAAATTCAAGTGAAAAAAGTATCATCAGAATTCTCAAGTGTTAAATAGACTGATGAACAGTCTGTTCAAAAAGTTAAAGATAAAAAAATATAATAATTGTAGCATTAAATTACAGAAGAAACAACAGAAATATGGTAATGTGCAAAAATACTCCGAGAAACGAGAAAAATTTGTCAGTTTACAACCATGACCGGGATCCATTGAAGACCTGCGTACAGAAAGTAAACATGACTTGAAACGTCGATTTTTTAATTACATTCGTACTTTCCGACGTTGGTCGGATTGGCATTTTTCGACACGCGATTCAAACTATGACACACGCTAGGTGTGCACTATAAAGAGTTCTTGACAGTTCAGAAATCAAGAAGGCTAGATCCGAAAACGGTTATACGTGTATAATCTATAAACCATGTCACAACGCATTATGTTCTCCCGTTAACCAGCAGGAGTTTGAGAGCAAACGCTTTTTTGACAACCTATACTTGAAATCCACGAGAAACATCGCTTCCATGTATCATCCTAGCACTGGAACCTGTATATACATGGATAGAACTAGGATAATTACTTCATATATAGCTTCGTTTTCAATTTCTATATAGTTGTGTAGGTTTTCTTCAAAGTTGAGCTAAGAGTGTCTGTGGTTCTAAACGACATCTCTTAAGAGCGATATTCTGCCATGCATATCTAACGTGAAAGTATTCCACTTAGTTCATATGAATTACAATCGGACATTTTTGTCTCGAAAGGTGTGAAGTGGGTGTTTATGATTGACACTGTTTCTTGAAGCAGGCCTTGTGTTAGATAGCATAAGTTGAAGTGTCTATCATAGACTGGGCGCGGTGCTGTGCACAGCATATTTGTAATGTCTTATCTCTTTAAGTTGATGACCCGAAAAAGAATGTTTGCGGGAAAAGCACAGGAAAACAAGCTCACATGGAAACCAACTATTAATTAACGCGTTGCAACTCGGGTGCACACAACTGTGTTCAGTCTCTTTAAGCATATTGAAAATGTATACAACCGAACACTCATATGACATTTCCAAGACATGAATTCTCACTAGGTTGTTCAGACCGCATTGGTGCAGTTGATAGTGCACTGACCCCCCTATCCATATAGTTCAGGGTTTGTTACAATTTTAAATTATATTTTTAGCCATAAGCGATTCCATAGTGATCTATACACTTTGAAGTTACATATACACTTTTTCATTCTGCTATATCTCTTAGTGTCAATATCAGAGACTGAACAGGTCAAGATTTTCCACACTCACCCCCATCGCGGAAGATAGAAATCACCGGAGGACTCTGTGTACCCCTACGAGATGGATTTTTAATGGATATATGAAAGTACGGATGGATCTCGTAGTGTCTTGTAGTGAAAGGAGTAGAAGAGTTTTCTGGGTATCGCATTTCTGCCCAGCAGAGTAAGGGGTAGAAGAGTTATCTGGATACCACATTTGTGTCTTGCAGAGTAAGCGGTAGAAGAGTTCTACAGTAGTTTTTCCTGTTCTGTGGATTATTTCCGAAACGACATACCTTACCTCTCACCATTGATCATCTCTGTATATCATCATCATCAGGTGCAATGCCGGGTGGTGTGGGCGGTCATGGCTCTCCACAGCTCTCTGTCCACAGTATTATGTATCAAAGTCGTTGTTGTTTCTTTGCCGTGCCAGATTGTCAAACTGTCTAATATTTTCTCACGTTGTCACCCTCTGTCTCTGGTGCCTTCCATCTTGCCTGTTGTGATTATGTTCTCTAAACCTGCCTGTCTCATGAAGTGGCCAAACAAAATATTGCCTTTTTCTTATATTGTTGATTAAGGTCCGTTTCTCTTTTAACACCTCTACATTAGTTTTTCTGGCATTCCATCGTACTCTCAGCATTCTTCTGTAGAACCACATCTCTGTTGCCTCCAATCTCCCACTTTCCAGTTTGTTTATTGTCCAAGACTCGCACCCAGTCTCTGTATATATTCTCTGAAAACTGTTACTATGTTGTTCTGACATGTTGGTGTCATTTTAAATGCCTAACTAAAGTGTGATCAAAAGTTTACATCTTAGGTTACGGAACTTTGTAATTTAAATCATAGAGAAGTTTAGTTATGTTAGATCAACATACAAATACGGAAAGTTTCAGTTCAGAGTTGGTGACAACACATGAGCCAAAAGATAGAGGATGCTCCCTTTACTCACATCCGTCCCACACTGTTACAATATAATCTCACTATAATAGCCATTGACACTATCATCATCCCATAAAACAGTGCATAATCGTGGTGAGGTTCCCACAACCCTTCTCAAATTGGGCGGTTTAGTGACAATCTCTGGAAGATGACTAATTTTAATGCTATCCTCTTATTTACGTTGTCATCGCACTATTTATTATGTCTATCCTACGTCTCTTACCTGGCACAATACCCAGCCATATAATTGTTTTTGCCTGGCTTGTAGTTCTGGTGATAATCTCATACCATTTTAGTTTATGATTTGTAATCGTTTACATATGGCATGTTAAATTGTCAGTGTCCTTCTATATTGATACTACAGCCAGCCAGTGTATTATTTCGTTCATCTAATGCAAGCATAACGGCTATGTACTATTTATACTTGTTAAACACAGTAGATTTAGAGAAGTACATAGAAGGGATTGAACTTTAGTCCATTTTAAACATCTGTACGACCAATATTGTAAACATTCGACTAAAAGGAATACTTTGAGGGGTGGTCTCAATGTGTTGAAATAGTAACAATATATGCCACCTGTAGGAATATGAGTGGTGGCCTCAATATATGTCACCTGTATGAATATGAGAGATGGAATTGGAATTTTAATTTGAATCAATTGGAATCTTAAATGTGTGCCTCCTAAAGGAATGTGAAGTGTAGCCTCAGCTAATATATTAATTCATCTCAACTGAGGAAGGTGAAGGCTTAGCCTAAATTACACGTATAATAGTGCATGCCACCTATAGGATGGTGGCCTCAGTTAAAATATTATTATATATATATATATATTTATCTGTAGGATTATGAAGGATTACCTAAGTTGAAATCCTGATAATGTATGTCACCTGTAGGAAGGTGAAAGGTGATCTCACCTGTGCAAAGGTGATTTGGCTACATAAATGAGCAATGTTTTAGTCTTTAATGTCTTTGGAATTAGTATTGTTTTAATGTTCTCTATTTATGTGTGTGTATGCTTGACATCATTTTACCAATGATAATGGCGACACAATGATAAAGTAGCGTTTGCGACATCGACCATTATGCAGTTTCATATAGTAGCTTACCTGCTTTCTCTCGTAGGATGTTGCTTTGTTACATATAATGTAACATATAATACTCATGTAAGCTGTTGCTTACTTTTAAAAATGTGGGCATGTAAGGATGTTACCAGCAGTTTTATGATTTTTTTACAGAGCTGGTACTCTAGATTCTAAGGATATTATCAGCAGTTTAAGCTGTTCCTTACAAAGCTGGTACGCTTTAATCTATTATTAGCAGTTGACGCTGTTCCTTACACAGCTGGAACGCTATAATCTAAGGATGTTACCAGCAGTTTTATGATTTTTTTTACAGAGCTGGTACTCTAGATTCTAAGGATATTATCAGCAGTTTAAGCTGTTCCTTACAAAGCTGGTACGCTTTAATCTAAGGATATTATTAGCAGTTGACGCTGTTCCTTACACAGCTGGAACGCTATAATCTAAGGATGTTACGAGCAGTTTTATGATTTTTTTACAGAGCTGGTACTCTAGATTCTAAGGATATTATCAGCAGTTTAAGCTGTTCCTTACAAAGCTGGTACGCTATAATCTAAGGATGTTATTAGCAGTTGACGCTGTTCCTTACACAGCTGGTACGCTATAATCTAAGGATGTTATCAGCGGTTTAAGCTGTTCCTTACACAGCTGGTACGCTATAATCTAAGGATTTTATCAGCGGTTTTATAATGTTCTTTATACAGCTGATATTCTAGAATCTAAGGATATTATTAGTAGGTTTAGTGTGTTCTTTACCAGCTGGTACTCCAGAATCTAAGAATGTTATCAGCAGTTTATGGTGTTACTTATACAGCTGGTACTCTAGAAATTTTTTAGTTGGATTAAATGTGGTTTTATTCTAGCATTCGTTCTCAAACTCCCACAGGACCTCTCATGTAGCAGGTGAACGGTCTCATTCAGCGGGTTCATGGTCTCGTGTAGCATGTTAATAGTCTCATGTATCAGGTCAATGGACCGACTAGATTTCTTGCAGACTTATAGTCCACAGAACGGAAATGTTTCACCGTTTTATTTTCCCCAAAGACATCCTTATTCTTATTTATTTTTTTCCAATTATTATTTGTGGTTTTTGTCGCGTTTAACGCCATTCTTTTAAAAATGATTTGATAAAACTTATCGTATGTTCGCCAGTGTATGCGGTGTATACAAACATCAGGACGCTCAATTATAAAAAAAAAAAAAATTCCACTAATGGTGTCATATACATTAACAGTGAGAAAAAAACGGCATGCGGCCTGAATCCTACCCTGCAATGTATTATTTTTCTGGTCTGCCAGGCCGATCTAAAATTACTATATGCCATTGGCTTGCCGGCACAAAAAGAAAAAAAAACCTATTTGGAGTAATTTTTACATTTTTCTACACCACACAAACAAGTCAACTTTCTCCCGCCGGTCCAAAAATATTTCCCGCTTCTTCTGACCTACGCCTAGTCATTAATCGTCACCGTTGTATTTTAAATTTTTCTGCCCGATTCTTGTTGAACAGTCGCATGACCATAGGCAATCTTTGGAATTGTTATGGATAGGGTGGATTGCCCATTCTTTCTGTATGTGTATTAAGTAACTAAATTGGGTACCACCGGGAGTAAGAAGAAGAGGGAGACCTAGAGAAACTCGACGAAGAACCATTAATAGAGACGGCGTGTCAATGAACCTAAACAACACCCAAGAACTGAAAGACTTGGCAACACAAAGACAGAAATGGAAAGCTATGGTTTCAGCCCTCTGCACCGCCTATGGTCCCGGAGGAACATAATATAACATAACATTAAGTAACTCCGCCGTAATGTTGGACAAAGCTCATATGGAAATAATCCGTCCTTGGTGGAAGAGTTGTTGGGACAATCTAAGATGACAAGTTAATTTGTATTTCATTCTAACAAGATGGCACACATTCTCACAAGCTGGCGAACATTCTGACAAGTTGTAAAACATAGTACTGGAGAACACATCAGTGAAATGTGCTGACATACTCATGACATATAGTACTCACTCTGTCCGTTCAGATGATTTTCATAAGTGTGAATCACGATCGCTCTCCAAACTACAAGAAATTGATCATACACGTTTCTATCTTGCGCAGCATACTTTGAGAGTCCGATAGAATCAATGAGTGTTGTGGGTCACTCTTCTCAACATCGCGCAGAGCATTCCGTGGATCTACTGTCCAGGCCATGCTGGGATCAGGGGAAACGAAAGAGCAGATGTGTTGGCTGGTAAAGCCTTGGTGAGATAAGAAGAGACAGGCTTGAATTAATTAGAGTAGTTCTGGATACCCTACAAAAAGACGAGGAGAAGGTCGAAAGAGATAATGTGCATATTCAGAGAATGGTAGAAATGGGAGGGACTAGAGGCGATGGGAGAAAGTGCTCCCACTCCGGAAAGATCAGAAGAACGCATAATCAGCAAATGACTGGGGCACTGAGCTTATACACTTTTAGATGGCTGACGGAAAGGCAAGCAGGGCATATATGTTCCTAATCAAGAATCTAGAAATTGAAGTATGGAAAATTCCAGCACTGGAAAGGTAGTATATATTTAATGGACACCAAACTGGAACCGTGAGCAGTTACACTCTGATGAATTTGCCTAACTAGAATAGAAGGCTCATGCATGTGTGCGTCTGTCCGTTCGTTCGTTCGTTCGCTCGTGTGTTTGTATGTTGATTTTGAGAACCTACTCTGCAGATTTCCTCGCAATGATGTTTATGTTGTCTACTATTTATTAATTTTCTGCAAAAATGTCGTTACTTGGAATGCAGTGAAACACAGAAATACTTATATGACTGATTAAATAATTTTTAAAAAAAATATGTATTAAATATAAAATATGTAAAAATATATTTTGTCTTTGAAAATTAGTTTTCTTTTGGCTTTTGTTGTTTTTGTCCACGCTTGACATTGATAGCATAGTGGTGGTATGATGATCGTTTTATGTAGTGCAGTTTTGGTGTTTATGTTCACATATTTGCTTTCAAAATATATGAGACATATGTCCTAAAATTTGGTATGCTATGCTGCATCTATGTTATAGTTCTTTGGTGTTTTTACAATTTGATGATATGATGCTTCCAAGATAAGTGAATCCTTTCACCTTTGTCAATTGATGGTCATCGATGAAATTATGAGTGTTTCTTTGTGTTTTTGCGATTGACATTACCTCGGAATTTAAAGTCCGTAAATGATGTGTGGAGTCTATTTATATGTTGTAGTTTTTTTCTCTGATGTTAATATTATTGCTTGATCGTCTGCAAAAATAAGAGTGCTCAGAAGGTTGTTTAGATTGTCATCTTCATTGGTGTTGGCAATTTTACATATACAATCAATATATGTAACGATAAGCAAGGGAAATAGAAACCATCCATTTCACAAACCAGAGTGTATGTGGAATTTGCCTGAAAGCCCTGAAGTCGATTGTGCTGGGAAGATATTACGTAAATATCGCTCCCGACGGAGTCGTTTTGATCCTCTATGGGATGTTTGTCTTTGTTTTGCGCTCGTTCCATTGTAATCAGCACGCATATTAGTGTGATTTCCGTCGGGAGGTAGTTATGTTGCGCCACCGTTATGCGCATTGTAGGCACAGGGCATCTGATTTCGGCATGCCTTGACATTTTGGGCGGGCTACCCTGGCCTGTAGCAGCCTTCCCATCTGTCGCCATGCAGCGAATGTGTACTGACTGTACGCCGAGACGGCTTGTCCTTTACGTCTATCTTGCACGAGGTGTCCCGCAGCCATTAAACTGGTCTCGTGTAATTGGGCGTATTGTTCCCGTGGCCATCAGGTATTGAACCTTTTCTAATCCCTGAACCTGGTTCCGGTATAGAAAGAACTCGATAGATGAGTTGGTCTCGTTCACCCTCTTAGCAGAAGTGTTCACCAGCGTCGTGAATCCCTCGCCCAAGTCCGAGTCTTTACACATATGTAGGAGCGTCAGGGACTAGCATTTGTTCTAGAGCTGAACAGTGCTTGTCACCTTGTACGGATGTGCCTGTTCCATATGGTACTGAACTTTATCTCTCCACGAGCATGATCCCTGTATAGGAAAAATTCGACAGTAGAGTTGGATCCGGGCTATGATCACCGGTAACTAGAAGCTTGTCTCGAGCAAACAATACTTTAGTTCCGATTTCCATGAAGTGTTTTTCGATCTCTGTGCACATGATGCTAGCGCTGTGCTTCACACTCATTGTACTCATTGTGCTATTCTTAAGGTGGCTGACGTACCAATTCGTTATATTTCTTATAACATCTGCCTACTTCGTAACATCTGCATTGGCCGCCTCTCCAATACTTCTGCCGATTTTACTAGCTTCACTGTGTGTCGACAGTGCTACTGCATGTGTTGACGCAGAGGTGTCGCAAATATTGCTCGTCCTTTTGCAGTCAAATCTCATTTTGTATTTTTGGTATATATATTTGCTGCCTCCACATTCACGAACACGATCCCAAATAGATTTAGCCAGAAACAGCACGAGTCGCTGTATTTTTGTTTCCCTTGTGCACCACGTGGAAATACTATTGGGATCTTGGTTATCTGCTAACCCTGGGTCCACCGAGAGCTGTGCGTTCCCTTTGTACCCCCTCTATGGGATGAAACAACCAACTCCATCGCCAAACCTAACTCGTTTTCTTACATAGTTCATTGCAAGTAAACGTATCACTATTCTTTTTTCCCCTTTTGGAACCCGGTAGCACATAATAGTCTGTGAGTTTTAAGCAGATGAAGACAGTTAAAACTATGCGTGGTGGTCCAGCATAAGATGTAATTCTGAGAATGTATTTGGTTGTGAAGGAATGTATATTACCGAGATTAGACGGCACACACGATGTTGATATCTCTGTATGAGCGATACACGCCTTCGTCTAATCCCACGTACTGATGGCATACAGTTGTATTATGATCTAATAAAACCAGAGATAATGGGGTACATAAAAACTTGGGTGGCTGCAGTAAACCTAACGTTAGATACAAGTATGGAGATGGGTGTCACAGAGAGTTTCAATGAAAGAATAAACATACAAACAAAAGAGATAACAGCATGGTATGAAGGAGTTCGAGCAGCTGTTCACGAAAATAAAAACAATATAAATGTTGGGTTACATGTACGAAAGAACTTTAATATATTAAGAATAAAATTGCACGATCACATGTAAAGAAATTATTCGATGCTAGCAAAATCAAATCATGAAAAGAATAAGTTTGATAACATATTACAGCCACAGATAACAAACATCTATGAATTAATCATATGAATAGCAAAAGAGATTAGAAATTTCTCCAATAAAATGTATTTAGTAAAAACTGTAAACAATAGAAAGGAAGGGCCCTTCTTCTTCTTTTACGATCAATTATCATACATCCAGTTCTATAAAGTGGCTTTGTTTTTTGGTCGTTGGGGGAATATCCACAGTTTGTTTCGTGGATGCGCTCATGTGAGCCAGACTGTTGTTCTCTGAACAAAGAAGCTGGGACAGACTTGTAGTATGCATTCTAGTGTCTGTGTTGTTGCTCCGTACGTGCAGAGCACAGATTCGGTGATACCCATTCATTGCTGCTAATTTGGAGTGGTCCTTTCTCACTCGAAATATCGCGACTTTATCGTTTTTTCCCAATCTGTTGATTTTGTCTTGCTCAGATTTGTGACTAGTCCCATAGTTCCAAGAAGTCCCATAGATTATTTTAGCAGAGACTTAAATTTCCATGAAACTTTAGGATACTTGGTACTAAAGGTGATTACCTCCCATATTTAACAATTCGTCTGCTTTTTTCGTTGCCAGGGATACCACACTGAGCAGGCATCCATTGCAGTACAAGTTTAGTTTTCTAGATAATTTGGAAATGTTTTGTCTGATATTGAGAATGAGTGTTTTGTTTGGTATGTTTGATGTCTTGTTAAACAGATTTTACGTTGTCTTTGCGAAACGATTGGATGTATTATTTTCTCCTTATGCGTCCGTTTTTGAAGTTTCTGCAGATTATCAGGATGTAGTCCGGAGAACGAAATGCGTTGTGTCATAGCTTATAGTTTCTCTGCGATATATGTGCCTTTCGGCCTGACAACACCCAACGTCAGCATGGTTTCTGGGTCACTATAACCACATAAAGAATGGGACAACCAACCGCACATAGTCGCCTATTCCGACAAGCATGGAAGGTAAACAGTATTGCTATTTTCTGCTCCCCTTTCGTGTCTCGTCAATACATGGGCGTGTTGAGTATTTGAACAGCTGTGAGTATGGCCTAGAAAGTCACTACAGCCACAAAATTCTGGATTGATGGCCACGTCCTGAATAGGATATGCTACAACTAATTGAGAATAGCAAGTCAAATATTCAGACAACTAGCACATCTCATTAGAATGTGTTAAAATCTATAGAGAGCTGCTTCTTATAAGCCAATTTTACGTGAGCCAATGTGTACATTTGTTTCTTTCATAGGGCACAAGTGCAAGCCATAACGATCACAGATTATCAGTTCACCGGATTAAATCAGACGGTGCACAAAAGTTGACAAACAAAGTTTGTACATGTATGGAACTCTCGCTATTTTTAAGAAGGTAAGTTGTTGTATTATATTGGTTTCAGTATTGCTTTTCTGTGCTGGAATTCTTCAAGCAATCTAGCTATATTGATTTCATTTCTCCTTTGTGCAAAAATTGTTTCTGTCAAAATAAGATGGTATAAAATAATGAACAGCCAAAACAACGAATTAAGAAACGTTGAAAATGCAAGTTTAAAAATGATTGGCTGCTAAACAATTAAGAAAAATGAGGCTTTTTAGAGCATGGGGGAAAATAGTAGGGGAAGAGAGGGTTGCTGAAAACAGGGGAAAGAATATTCCAAGACGAGAACGGGAAAGAATCATCATGCAGTATTTTAACATAGCCTTGGCTGCAGAATGTTAACTCTACCAGAATAGTGAGACGTCCTGAGCATCAATAGAAGAATACTGCATTGTAAAATGATTTCTTATCCGAATGTTAACTTTTTATGATGCGGGAATATAGGCTTAAATATTCAACACACAACTAAAACATTCACAAATACATTTAAAACACATTTTATTCGTGAATTAATAACAATAAAAGATTATCAGTTGGTAGGTAGTTAAGGAGTTTACCTCTCTTTTGGAGAGGCGTTTCCTTTCAACCAGCGGACAACAACAAAGTCCAATTAGGTTATACCAGGATTCTATCTATCTATCTATCTATCTATCTATCTATCTATCTATCTATCTATACGTTGTGGCCCTTGTTTACATTGCGGCGTCAGGGGTGGAAGAGTTTTTTGGAGATGGCCTTCTTGTGTGCTGTTTATAAGCGTGTTCCTGTGGCTTCTTTGATTTCTGTGATCCATCTTTTACATGGTCTGCCTCTGGCTTTATAACCGTTATGTCTATGTGTCATGACCATTTGTGGCATGCTATATGTTGGTAATCTGGAAGCGTGTGAAAACCACTTGATCTTTTGTCTTTTGATGTGTTGCAATACTGGTATTATTTTGGTTATCTGTCTGATGTTATCGCTTCTAATTCTATCTATTAATGACATTCCGAGTATTCTTCGTAGACATGTCATTTCTGATGTCACTATTTTTCTTTTTTCCTGTACTGTCGTTGTCCAGATTTTGCACTGATATTACAGTGATGGGATAATAATAATCATGTATAATGCAACTTTAGTGTCTATGTTTACATTTTTGTTCTTAAAAATACGTGTCATCTGTCCAATGGTCTGATATGTTTTGTTGCATCTATTTTGTATCTCTATACTGTTTTTACCCTCATTCGATATAATGTTTCTTAAGTAAGTGAACTCATTTACCTGTTTAAAGTGTTTATCATCAATGGAGATAGTGCTATTGCTATTATTTCTGTCGGTCCATATGTTCTTGCAATTGTTCTTCTGCTGTCGCTATTAGTACTTGGTCGTCTGCAAGGAGTAGTTTGTTCAATTTGTCTTTTGTGTTATCTTCTTCGTTGGTACTTGTTAGTTTACAGATGTTGTCGATATGTGTTACAAACAGTAGAGAGGATAGAACACACCCCTGGTGAACTTCTGATTGAATTAGGAACTTATTGAACACACCTGCATTTGTTCTTACTTCACATTGGCTATTAACATAAATGCCCTTGCATATATTGATTAAATGTTCTGGTAATCCGTATATTAATAGTGTTTTCCATAGTTGTTTTCTGCCTACTCTGTCGAAAGCCTTTTCTTGGTCGACGAATGCAATGTATAATTCCTTGTTGTTTTCTGTCGCTCTTTCTGTTAGCTATCTAAATGTAAATATAGCATCCGTACAGCTTTTGTTCTTACGGAAGCCCATTTGGGTGTTTGTAAGTTGTGGTTCAATGTATGATGGTAATCGTTGTCCTAATATTTTGTTAAAGATTTTTCCTGTATGACTTAGTAAGGATATTCTCTGTATTTTGTGCAGTCTCTCTTACTGCCTTATTTCTTCCATATGGGAATGATTGTAGCATTCCTCCAGTATTCTGGTGTTTCCTGTTTCTTCCATATTACATTGAAATGTCTGTGTAGCCATTTCCCCCCTCTCTGCTGCTGCTTTGATTAGTTCTGTTTGTATGTTATCATAGCCTGCTGCTTTTTTTATTGATCCTTTGTTTATTGCATTTTCTATTTCCTATAGTAGTATATTTGGTTCTAGGTTCGAAGCTGCAGTGTTTATTGTTGTGTATCCTTCGCCTTCTTTTAGTTGTAGTAGTTCCTTGAAATATTGTTACCATCTTTCCATTTTATGCTTCGGGTCTTTTAGTGCATTACCGGTTTCGTCATTTATTATTTCTGTTGGTTCATATATATCATCTTTGTTTCTCTTGTTCTTAATTTTCTTGTAAAACCTCTTTTGTGCATTTTTATAGTCTGCGTTGAGCATGTCTCCATACTCTTTCCATGAGTTGATTTTTGCAGTTTTAATGGCTTTCTTGGAATTTATTTGTGCTGTCTTTTATTCTACTTGATTTTTACTTAAGACCCATTTCTTATATTTCTGTTTCTTTTCTCTTGTGAATTTTTTTGACTTCTTCATTCCACCATGTTGTTATTTTTTGTTTCTTTACACTATTGTTCTTGTATCCGTATGCTTCTACTGCTGCTTATGTTACAGCGTCTTTGAATAATTTCCCTTCTTCTTCTGTTGTTGTATTATCTACTGGTAATTTTTCGAATTTTTCTGATGATTTTTTTACACACACTATATATCAAGACACACTACCATAAAGTATTAGAGATAACAAAGACCCGAAAGTTACAATAAATAAAGACTATCATAAGCATATATTGCTTTTCTACTAACGTTGAATGTTATTTTTTAGACGCTAATAGTGCATTCAGTTGTGTCGTCGTTACAGTGAGAACGATCGGCATAATTTGTGAAATGGACGATGAATTTCATCAACACTGAAACAGAAATATTGTCAAATTCAGGAATGATAAAAAAAAAAGGATACGATGATCGCTGTCCAACCCATGTTGCGACCATTAGTGCCTACGTGTGTGATTATTTCCCTTGAATATATTTATCAGTTTATGTTTACCATTTATTAATTTAAATATAATTATATTTATGGTTAGGGGTATGATTAGTTATGTTTTTAAAAAACTAACACTAACCTTCAAAGATGAATATTTCAATCAATTATTGATTATTTACTGATATAATATTTAGATCAATGAACTACAAAATACGTAGAAAACGTAGAAATACGTAGAACGAAAAACTGGGTTGCAATACAATCAAAGTATCCAAAAAAAATAATTTCATATCTCAATACTATTTACATTATCATTTGAAAGTTTGGGACATGATCTACGTAAGTGAACTGACAATGGCATCCTGCCATAATGGGTACGATATGAACTATGAATCCTTGACTCCTTTGTCTGTTAGTTTCACTAGTTCGGACCATCTGAGTGTTTATGGGACTATCAGTTTACTGTCATTTAATCATGCATCATGCAGTACTCATGATACGGCTGAATGGCAGATGGGAAACAGAAGTTAAAAGGAGAATAGGAATGGCTAAAAGTACCTTTAATGACATGAGGAAAATATTAACATCTAAACAAATTACAAACAAGTTAAAAATGAGAATTATAAAATGCTATATCTACTCTATATTAATGTATGACTCAGAAACATGGACACTAAATAAACAATTACAAGACAGAATTGATGCCTTTGAGATGTCGGTATATAGAAGAATAGGGAGAACATCATGGAAAGAGAAGAAAACAAATAAAGAGGTGCTAAGGACACATAATATGAAGAAAGAACTACTAAGAGAAATAAGTATCAGGCAAATAAAATATTTTTGTCAAATTAAAAGACATGACACCTTATTGAAGACCTTACTTGAGGGCAAAGTCAAAGGGAGGCAAGCAAGAGGTAGACAGAGATACAAGTGGGAGAGTAGCATCACACGATGGACAGGTTACAGTCTAGCAGAATGCACCATCAATACAACAGACAGGGCGTGTTGGAGATCCGTTGCAGCCAACCTTCATTGCGGAGATGGCACTTGATGATGATGATGATGATGATGATGATACGACTCAATGCGATCTGGAAAATCATTATATATCTTTGTGATACTTTACTACCCTTAGGTCCTAATATACTTCATTTATATCTCCAAATATGATGTACATGTATTATACATTTCTCCTGATTATGTGTTATTTTGTTTCTTCTTTGTTGAGTCTCAGTATTTGAATTATCGTTTACTTTTTCGAAGAAAATAACATTTGCCATGTGGGTTCTATTCTTGTTTTTTGTTTTTGTTTTTTTTTCTGTTACAGTGATGTCTCTTAGTAATTCTTTCTCATAAAAGCCATTTTGTATCCAAAATTTATTTGAAATGTGTAAAATTACATTATACTTTTGTCCCTACTTTTCCTTCTAGTTTAAAGTTTTGCAGCATTACCACATGTTTTTCTATATCAATCCAACGAGTAAGGAAACATATTATTTATCTAAAAATTAGAATTGAAACAGGGATCATGAAATGATTCAAAGGTGCAGAGGATTAACTGTATAGTACTTGAAACTCCAAATATAGACTCCTCCCCTCACAACAGGGAAGTACACTGCCGGCTAATAGCATCATTAAGAGCGTGTTGCTTTGTAAATCAATCGATACTCTCAATTTATCTCACAAAAATGCATATTTAAACAAGAAAACGCGGTCAAGAGCTAACAAAAGTAAGTGACAGCTGAAATGCTAATTTAAAAAGTATTGTCTATATATCTTGAAATGTGAAACTATATATAAATCGACTTAAATAAATATGAGAATAATCTTCATTCAAAAACAACAAACACAAAAATGATAAATACAGCATCAGAACATGGGTTTCGATAAATAGACAGAGATGGAAAAGACTTCAGACGGATTAGAAATATATATTGGGAAGAGACTGCATCAATAATGTGAAAACAGCTATTCACTATAAATAGAAATAGTAAAGGTGTAAGATAATGATGTATTTTATCACCCAGCCTATTTAATATCTACACAGAGAATATCTTTAAAAATATAGAAGGAATGCCAGGGCTCAAGAAAAGTGGGAAAATAATAAACTACTGAGATATGTAGAGGAAATTGTTCTTTTAGCAGAAAGTAAATATGAACTACAAAGACTAATAGATCACGTCAATAAATCAAGTAAAGAATATGGGCTGGATATAAATATCCAACGCAAAAAAACCATGATAATCAGCAAAGGCACAGAAGAACAATAGCTAAACATAAACATACATGGAGAGAAACTACAATAAGTAAAATATTATCAATTTCTTGGACACATAGTCACAAATATGGCAGATGTGAAACAGAAGTTAAAAGGAGAATATGAATGGCTAAAAGTACTTTCAATGACGTGAGGAAAATATTAACATCTAAACAAATTACAAACAAGACAAAAATGACAATTACTAAGTGCTACAATAATTCTATATTAATGTATGGTTCAGAAACATAGACAATAAACAGACAATGAGAAAACATAATTGATGCCTATAAGATGTTCATATAGAGAAGATTAGGGAGAACATCATGAAGAGAGAAGAAAATAAACAAAGAGGTTCTAACAACATTTAGTATAAAGAAATAAGTATTAAAGGAAATAAAGATTAAGTAAATAAAATATTTTGGACACATAAAGATGACAACTTGTTGAAGACTTTACTTGAGGGTAAAGTCGAAGGGAGGCGAACAAGACGTAGACAGAGATACAAGTGGGAGAATAACATCTCAAGATGGACTGGTTACAGTCTAGCAGAGTTCATCACCAATATAAGAGACTGAAGATGCTAAAAGTTAACCTTCGTTTTGAAACGGCTCTTGATGATGATTCCTAAATTATGTCCACACTTTTTTTGCCAATTTGTGAGCCTCTCCTTACTCTTGTGTCAACATCTGTAAATAATTCAGGGACCCCCACCCATCCGACCCCCACCCACCCCTTTCTTAACTATATCCAAAAATGCGTATTCTATCCCTCCTTCCCTTATTTACCCGTAAAATATTTTAGTATTGCAAAATGGAGATAAAATAAAGTCATTTTTGTCTGATTACTATAAATAAGTTTTACATTCTAACAATTAATTTGTGTAAAAACGGTATTGTGGATTTCAAGGTTTGTCAACCATCTCTTATTCCCTTGTCCACAACTGTCTAACTTTTTCAGACTCCCCCCCCCCCCTCGAATTGATTACTTAATTTATAGACAGCCTCTATGGATATCAAAGTGTCTGGCGATGTGTTTTAATAAAGAGAAAATAAGGCGGCCGCCGCGGAAGGTTATTACATTGAAAAGCTAAGAAACTGATAAGATTGACACAAAGCCCTTCCACTCCACCTGACCTCCACATGAAGAGGATAATGATTTTGGAGTCGTGTCTAATATATATGTCTACGGGAAGTTTATAGCTTGTTGTTAAATGATCCAAACTATATAATATTCTAGCTCACAGTCGAGATATAGCTTGGTGTAGACGGGAGGTTTGTGCAGTATGTCAGGTTACGCGGGCTGAATGAAAGTAATACTCTCACAACTAGGAGGTAAAATTGTGATCGCAGAAAGAAATAGTTGAGTAGATTGGGAGAAAGTCGTTCTCAGTGTTTATTAATATTCATCATTTAGGACAAATGTTGAAGAAACAGAAGAAGGTGCAAAGAACAGCTAGCAACACTATGTATGTGCTCATGCATGTTATATGTTGCAAGAGGCAATTAAGTGACTTGAGTGCACAGTTTGAATGTCTTGATAAAATCGCATCTTTTTTTAAGATGTTAGTCAAGTACGGAAAAACCCGTTTACTCTAGTTGCCAGGCGATTCGGTACCGTTAGAACGGACTGGTTCAGTTCCCGTTAGTCTCAAGCATTTTTGTATACTTATAGATTATTCTCTATCCCCTTATCTTTTTAACATTTATGCAGAGAATATAATAAGATATGTAAGAGAGTTTTAATTCTAGTAATTACTAGAGGAAAATGAATGTCATTCAATAAATATCAGTGGGTACAAGATTCCAGAAATAAGATATGCAGATGAGACAGTCCTCCTTATTAAACATCCTGAGGGACTGAAACAGCTAACTACAGCAACAAAGAAATACAGCGAGATGGAAATTATATATCTAAATGCACAGAAAACAAAAATTATGATAACAGACATAACAAAGATTAAACCAATAATCAACATAGACAATATAGAACTAGAATGTGTAAACAAATACGAATATCTGTGAGCAAATGTAAATAATTCCTAAGATTGTTCAGTCGAGATTAGGAGAAGACACGCAATTGCAATACTCAAATTAACACAAATGAGAAAGTTATGACACAGTAGCAATAACAACACTAAATTAATCATTTCCAGTGGCAAAATATGGATGCGAGATTTGGACTTTAATCAAGACAATATCCAAAAGAATAAATTCATCTGAAATGAAGTGCTACAGACAGGTCCTATGAATATCATGGACAGGAAAACAGAAGAACATTTAAGTTTTGACATTACTGAAAATAAATTAAGGGTGGCTTCTAAATACCACCATAAGATGGAAGCTACGGTATTTTGAGCACTTAAAGCGCCATCCAGAAATGTCTCTCTTTGTCTTCTTCTGTCTCTTAATCTTTCCGGTGGTTACTAAATGTTTAAGTTTTGGATTTCTCATCACATACCCTCAAAATCTTTAGTGTCTCTTATAATTTGTCGTTTTACTCGAGTATCTCTGAGGACTTCTAAATTAGCTTTCTTCGTTGCCCATGACATTTTCATCATTCTTCTTCAAAATCACATCTCAGTTCTTGGGCACTTTTGTTTACTGCCCATGCTTCGCTTCCATAAAGGATTTGCTCTATATAGCATCCTAGCACTCGAACTCGTGTATCCATTTATACTACTCCATTGGATAGAATGTTTTTTTATTTTTTTTAAATGTTAATTTGGCCTGTGCTACCCTGTTCTTAATATCATTGGATCACCTGCCATCTGATGTTAACATGTGCACATATACTTGACTTTATCCGCTTGATTTAATTTTGTATCATTGATAGTAATAATTGATAATTAATAATTGATATCAATTGCAACACTCAAATTAACACAAATGAGAACAATATGTCAAAGTAGTAATAACTACACTAAAGTAACCCTTTTAAGATCATGTGTTTTCCCAGTGGCAGCATAAGGATGCAATAACTGGACTTCAAAATAGACAATATCCAAAAGAATAAATTCATTTGAAATTAAATGTTACAGAAAGATCCTACGAATGTCATGGACAGGAAAAAGGAAGAACATTGAAGTTTTCAAATTACTGAAACTAAACGAAGAGTGGCTTCGCAATACCATCATAAGAAGGAAGCTACAGTATTCTGGACATTTAAAGCGACATGATGATATCGAGAGTCTGATTCTGGAGGGCATAGTACCAGGTGAGAGAAGAAGAGAAAGACCAAGACATCGAAGAATGTATGCTCATGTCTCTGGCCAATGCAGGGCTGCTTGCCCGGGAAAGAGAGTCATTCATAGTATCCACGACGAAGGCAACGTTCTTGAAAGAATATGTCACTTGATATAATACTCCATTTTGGTGGTGTGCATGTATTTCTTTGATACAACCTTTACTTCTGCTTTCCTCTTGTTGTTTAGACTGTGGCCTTTGTTTTCACTTTCTTGTGCTGTCATGTCTAAAAGAGTTTGAAGTTCTTGTTCTTCTTAAATCAAAACTGTATCGTCAGTATATCGCAGATTATTCAGATTGTAACCTCAAACTGCTATTCCTAGCATGCTTTCTATGTTTCGCATAATATCCTCTGTATACAGTGAGAAAAATTATGGTGACATTACACATCCTTGTCTGACGTCGATCTCTATCTTGTGAAATTCTCCTACATTACTGTCAACCCTTGTCGCAGCTGTTTGTTTCCAAAACATATTTCTTACTATCTTTATACCTTTCTCGTCAAGTTTTATAACTTTTTATCATTTATGAATGCTTCACCTTGTCAAATGCTATACTATAATCTATGAAGCATAAGTACATGGCATTCTGTACTTCTGTTGTCCTTTCTATCAATGTTTGTATTATATATAAAGCATTTATTGTGCCTTTTCCTTCCACAAATCCACATTATTCTTCTGCAATTTCTGGTTTAAATGTTCCTCTTATTTGTCGCATCATTATGCAAAGTAGGATCCATGTCATCTGACTCATAAGACTGACTATTCGGTGGTCTTCACATTTTACTGCACCATGTTTTTTCGGTAAGGTTATGAATATTAATTGCAATAAATCAGACGGAATATCGCCACTGGTAGGTCTATAGATGTCATTTAGCATTTTGGTGATTATTTGCCATACTCTCCCAGCACTTCTAATTTTTCCTTTGTAATATTGTCTGGTCCAGAAGATTTATTGTGTTTTAAGTAATACTATATATAGTCATATTTATAACACTATATCTTTGTAAAACTTCATGTATTATTTCATGTGTTTATTTTATCATAATATATGAGTGTTATTTATGAATTGCAAACATTTTTGTAATATTGAAATAAATCATGAAGTTTTTACCTACTGTTTCTGCTCATTATTTTATGCGCGAGTGGGGATAAACAAGAGAGGTTTCTAAGATCTTGACAGTTATTGACAAAGACGAAGGGGGAACTGGGTAAAATAAAAGGGCAACACAATTGTTCACGTAATGTCTGGCCAGCCATGACCAGGCACCAATAAAGACCTGTGTACAGAAAGTCAACATGACCTGAAAGGCTGGTTTTCTATTATTTCTATGAATTTCGTTGGTCGCCTCGGTTTTTTTTGGCATGCGTCTCCAGGTATATAAATAGTGACCATCGAAAAACACAACAATAATAAAAAACGTATGAATGAAGTGTTGCTTACTTTTTGTACAGTGGACTTGACTGTCGATATTCTCTAGACAGCCCCAATGTAATAAATCCGTGACAAATCTTCTAGATAATATGGTACATTGTGATGTACATCATATGTCAACAATCTAAGATAACAATACTTTTTTGGATATTCAATAGAAATATTCTTTATTTTAAGTCTCGTGAATTATTTACCAAATTCATATTTTCACCGAACCATTTGTTTTTCTTAATATAAAAAAACCACACTCATACAAAATTTTCTGTGGCAGCGTCTTGTGTCCTATAAACCACACAATTCCTCAAATTCCTTAATTCTAGTGTTCTTCTGTTAACGAATTACTTTTCTGTTCGCTGGAAACTTCCATATGCTTTATGTTTACTTTCTTCAGATCCTCAATATTTACCAGATGCCCACACAGACGTAGTCTGTTTGTTTTAGCAATGCTGTCTATTAGAGGAAACCCATGCAATATGAATGTTTTATTTGTCTGAAGTCCCCGTATATTTTTATATTTCTCGGTTTGCGTATTAAGGAATTTCTATTTTTATATATAAATCATAGTAAATAAATATCGCTAGGAAAAAGAACACGTGAAATGGTGAAATAACTCGTTTTATAGAGTCAGGGTGTGAAAGACACATTTTCTGTTTCTGTCGGGAAAAGGATATATTGATAATTCACTTTGTACCCCTTGATGTGAGACAAGCTTTTATCAACCGTGGACTCGAGTCCACGGTTTTATCTGAGCTATTTTTACCATAAAATATAATGTAGAGCGTAGTTCAGATAATCCTGTCACCATGACTCTGAAAGTTAGTATATAATATATTATTAATTATATATATATATATATATATATATATATAGTATTTTGCGATATTTCTTCTTCCGCGTTCATTCTCAAACTCCCGACGAATTTCTCTTGTAGCAGGACTATGGTCGTGTTAGATTTCCAGCAGGATGTAGTCTAGAGAATGGAAATGCGTTGTGTCGCTGTTTTAGTTGCGCCAATGGCCCGACACATCCGTCTTCGGCGGAATTTAGCTATATATTATGTAATATTGAATATTGATATAAAATTTAATATTGAACGTGGATCGTGAAGCTCCTGCAATGTTACTCAGACGTACAAGAAATACCTGAAAATACAATAGTAGTTAATAGTTTTATTTTTCTATTGAATATGCTTCAATTAAATAAAGCTATATAACATGAAATAAAAAGTGATGTTGCAATGAACACTTACAATAACACAAATAGTATTATAATTAATACTTTGTTATACCATGTTTTTTCCATGTTTATACTATATAATTGTCCCAGTTCTACTGTTTACGGAATGACAATCACAGGATCTTCTCCGCAAAGTATGTGTAGATACCAAGATAACATAAAACATACCACTCTGTAGATGAACAACATCGGTCTGGGTGTTTAACAATAAACTGCAGAAGAAGAGGAAATATTCACAGAACATGGCTTTACCATTGATAATTAATTTATAAGTAATGAAATGCATTTGCATGGTATAACATATATATTATAAATAGACCATGTATTATGCCTGTCCAGACTGTAACTATAATGACCACTAATGCTCGCAATTTCCAATCCATGAAAATGTAGATACATCCCCGACTTTAAACTATAGATCTCAACTGGCAGAGGACAAGTGTAAGACACTGTTTTCCTCACACTATTTAGAACAATATGGACATGTACTATAGATGCAGTGAAATATCTGAAAATTAAAACAAAGATTCATGAATTGTTTGAAGTCCTAAACACCGAAGACGCTTTTTTTGTTGTAGGGGAGGAAATTTGATAGATGCTTCAAATTCCGAAAATACTGCGCCAGTGCCTGATGGCATAAGATATGATGACATTGGTAGCTGCTAGATGACGAGATCGAAAAACTAGCATGTTTATTTAACAGAAACTTTAAAAAATGTATCACAAGTGAAGATACAGTGACTGATACCCAATTTCAGCAATATAAATACGCATACAAGTTACAAAATACGGATACAAGATACAAATTGCAGATACAAGTTACAAAATACCGATACAAGATACAAATTGCAGATACAAGTTACAAAATACCGATACAAGTTACAAAATACGGATACAAGTTACAAAATACCGATACAAGTTACAAAATACCGATACAAGTTACAAAATACAGATACAAGTTACAAAATACCGATACAAGTTACAAAATACCGATACAAGTTACAAAATACGGATACAAGTTACAAAATACCGAACACCGGTAAAAAAACAAACGAAGTTGCAGGAATATAGACTAATAATAATGTAGAATACTATTAGCAAATTGCTGAAAAAAGATCATTGACAAAAAACGAAATGATTATTTGAGCAGTTGCATCTCTTCTTCAGTCCACACTCGGAGTATATCGTCCCAACAGAGGGACGTGGAGTAAATACAGCTGTCTTTGCTCAGGATGTTTATGAGAGCTTCCATGCACGTATAAAGGCGTGTGCAGTGATGATTGCTGTGAAGTACGCTTACAAAAGGGTCCCTTTGTATCTCTTGCTGGATCAGTTGGTAGAACTTAATTTAAACCCTTTTCTTGTCAAATAGATTTTCTCAGCCTTGTTTTAGAGGAGGGCCGTACAGTAGTGTGGTAAATGCTCATCTGACTCGACAACAATACACCCAGGCTTTCCGCTTGGTTCACCGTTGTCCACTGTGCTCTTTAATATGTATGCTGTGAAAGTAACGGGTAAACAGCTGATTGAAATGACAGAGCCGTCTCATATGCAGATGACATTCTGGTGCACCGTCAATGTACCGAAAGAAGACAAATTATTCGCATTGTTCAGAAATAGATCTATTCGATTCAAATATAGATCTATTTGCATCTATTCGAAATAGATCGCATTGTTCAGTGGTGTAATGTATCATGATCTCTGATCAACCCAAGGCTATTATATGCTTCTCTCTGAATAACAATATTGTCTATGCACTAATGCCTCCCATTAATCTATGTGGAGAGATAATAAATAGATTATCAACTTTAACATACCTGAGAGTACAATTTGATAGATGTTTCTGTTTCAATGTGCATGTCAATTACACACTCCTCAGTCTCAAAATGGGTTGACAGCTATGAAAGTGTTTGCTGCTGTTTATTTTTGTGAACAACAACTGCCTGCACTGTTATGTCAAGTGCTAGTCCTCTGTCTGTGGAAGAGTGTGCCTTTGTTATCCTTTTACTCTTATCCAAACGCAGATTACTAGACTTGACAGGATACAGAATGAAACTATTCGTATGATCTACTTGGATGGTCTAGAGATACAGAAATAGTGGCAATGCGATTCTGACTGGATTAGTCTATCATGATGCAAAGAACGGATATTTGTCGCGCCCTTTCTATGCTTATCTGTACTGACAAGAACAATCCACTACATAATTATATTGAAAAATTCAAAAGAAACAGATTAAATAGGGGATATCATGACTTGGCAGTGCAGAGGAAGTTATTAAATTAGTATTAATATATAGGTACATAGAATCTGGAGAAGAGTGTGCAATAAAACATATCAAGTTTACAACTTTAGTGGATAAATTCTTGAGTCTAACGGGAATTTAACCAGTCCGTTCAACGGCACCAAATCGCCTAGCAACTCTCGTACACGAGATTTTCCGTACTTGACTAACTGCATCTCCAAAAACAGATGCGATTTTGTCAAGACATTCAAACTGTGCACTGAAGTCACTGAGAACGGACTAATCGAGACAAGGACTAATACAACAACAACAAACATCCCGTACAGGTATTGAAGTATCCCCAGTAACAACAAACATATAACATATAACATCCGTATTGAAAAATGTATTTATTTAGGGTTGGGGTTAGGGTTAGTTATGTAAAACACAACTATCCTAATCATAACTCAAACCCTAAAATAAAAAAATATTTAAATTATTAAATGATGAACATGAAATTTACAAACATAGACGAGAGAAAAAACCGCACTATGTGGTGGTTTCTACTTGTACTGTACCTCCACGTCTATCATGCCTTCTGTGTTAAGATCTGGTAAAGTGAAATACACCCAAAAATTTAGAATTCCATGACAAACTTTCATGTGGACACCAGACGGGAAAGAAAACAGGGAAGACCAAAAACAACGCTCAATAAGATCAATTATGAATGAATTAAAATCAACAGGCATAAATGCACAAGACCTGCAATCCTTGGCAACTGACTGGCAGGCATGGAGAATGACATGCGCCCTATGTGCTAAACTTGGCAAAAGAGGAACTGACTGACTTAAAGTGAAATATGCCCAAAAAATTGAACATAATTAGTGTACATACCACTTCCAAAGCAGGGCAATTTGAAACTCTGCACAGATTATAGAACAATTGCATTAATGACTCATGCCAGCAAGATACTTCTCAAGATAAACATGAAAAGAATGTAACACATGTACAAAGAAATAAATATAGTTCATGTAGGTTTTAGACAGAACAGAGTTACTATGGATCACATCTTCAACATGCGAAATATAACAGAAATGCAGAGCATTCAATGCAGACATATACACCTGTTACATTGACTACTTAAAGACATTCGACTGCGTAACGCATCAGAAATTATGGAACATAATGGACAGCATGTACTTTCCACAACACCATCTCAAATCGCTCATTAAAATATTTTATTACGAAGAACAAGAATATGTTCACCTTCAGGGAGAAGAGAAATATCTGACTGATTTGAGGTCCAAAAAGTAGTCAGACAAGGATGCATCATCTTACCATACCCTTTCAATGTGTATGCAAAAAAACATCATACGAAATGTACGAGAAGACCCACTTTATGAAGAGTTTCAACACCTTAAATCGGAGGGCACGAAATCCCAGAAATTAGGTAAGCAGATGACACCACACTAATATCACCGAGCCCCATAGTTTTAGAACAAATGATTATGTCAGTCAAACATCATAGCAAGGTACAAAATATGTTCCTCAATGCACAACAAAAAAAGACAAAACAATGGATATAACAGAGATTAACTCACACCTACAATAGTCATTGACAAAGTACAACTAGAAAATGTCAGCAACTTTGAATATATCTCATCAACACCACGGGAGATTGCTCTGCATAGATCAGAAAGAGTTAGCAAAAGCCCTAAAAAAACATCACAGATGACAAATGTATGATAAAAGGACAACAGAAAAACAAAGTAACAACTATTAAGCAGCTATATCTTTCAAGTGGCAACATATGGTTTTGAGACATAGCAATGACATCTGCAATGGAAAAGAAAATATCGGAATTTGAAATGAAATGTTATAAAGAAAAAAGGTCATAAGAATATAATGAACAGAAAAACGAGACAAAGCAGATGTCCACAAAGATCTGAACATAGAAGAAGAATGGCTCCTCAAAACTATCCAAAAAGGCACATTAACATATTTCGGACATATAAAGAGACACAATGGTTTCGAAAGATTAATCATGGACGGCAAAGTACCAGAAAAGATACTAAGAGGCTGACCAAGACTATGATGGACGCATGACATCACAGACTTTCTGAACATGACACTGGAGAAGCTGCGCAGCTTGCACAGAACCGAGAGGCTTACAAAATTACAGTAAGGATAACGTTCTCTAAAGGACACGAATCATAGAGATAGATATGGACTTCTCATATCACACTTGAAATAGTGCCAGATGGTGATCTAACTAACAAACTATCAGATAACGAATAATGATAATTATGATTTTGGTGATAATGATGAGGTTGTAATCATTTTGGCTGTGAGATGGTAGATGTTGACAGCCCATGGCCTTTCTAATAAAAGCACAGGTATTCCTCAGTTGAGAAACGTATATAACGCCGGAGTAGGAAAGATGTATTGTCTCAAAGGCAGGATTAAGTTAAGTGAAGGGGGCTTATGGATGCAAATGTTCCTGAAAGCATGTTCCAGAGCATCAGTAATCAATGATCGTCTGATCTTCACATCCGACCAGGAGCGCAGCATGTACTTCTGAGTGAATACGTTCAGCATTGTTCTTTCATAGCATCATTCTTCTGTCATATTTGTTGAACCATCTACAATGATTGTACATTTCCAATTCCTCGCCACCAAGACATCTGTCACAAAAAAGAGCACAGAGTCAATGTCCACTGGCTTGCAACTCTTCGTCATTCATGATGATTATTTGATAGAAGACAAAACTAAAGAAATTCAGACGAGATATACATGGCTCAACCAACGATTGGGTGACAACAGAGCATCAAAAATAACTGTACATATTAATGCTAGAGGAATTATCACTTATAGTGAAGCCTATCACACAGCTACAAAACCCCTCCCTGCAACTCCTTAACGGGAACCATGCAGTATTTAACAGTTTGATAGTAATGTCTTGCGTTATAGTCATATCATCTATTAAATGTATAATGTAGCTGCTGGTAGGACACGCAGACCTTCCATGTGCCTTTTGGTCGAAACGTCGATGTGTGTGTACTTCATGTGTGTTTCTAATGACTAGCAAAACTTCATTACCCTGTTTTCAATTTTCGCCTGTCACAGTATTTGCACACTGATGAAAATCGGAGTCATGTGATTTGAAAATAAAAGTACGGAGAAACCGTGCAAGTACACATAAAGAACACAATAGTTATATTTCTGTTCACTACTAGGGATTAAAACAAACAACATATATTTCTGTGATATCAAATTAGCACTTTTATCAGTTCGTATTACAAATATATCAAATAAGTACTCTTATGTGGTAGCATTACAAATATATCAAATCATCGCTCTTATGAGTTCCTTAGCCAAATACAAATAGATCTTTGCAAAAATTAATGTCCGCACTATAAAGGACAGGGGAATTAGGTTCTAGATGAATGGAACTGCGCACTCTTAGAGACCGAATTTGGGTGCGTTCAATTAACGCATAACATAGTCATCAACGCATGCACTCTATGCAATCTGCTGTCGGATATTCGGCATCTATAGATTTGCCTAGTTCTCGAGGAAGTTCAATAGTTGACTGCATGTCCATTTCATGACGTATGATCAATCCAAAGATTTCCTGACTGTGGTAATTTTGTAGGGAATATTAATTTTAGTCGATTGTCATTGTTTCTTATATCCCCTGCTGCCTAACTGCCTGAAGATTATTTTAATCCTGATAAGAGACCCTATCTTACAATTATGATACATACTGAATGCTTGACTGTCAAAACTTCAGCACAATAACCATTTTATAATCAATGTTTTTTCCACTATCAATAGTAAATTGGCATTCACTATTTCTGGTATGATGTTACCGAAATTGTGTTCACTTCCAGATAACAGTAGATATAAAGTCTTACATTACTATGGTTCACATTTCGTATAGGTCACACATGACGACAATGTGGCACAAATTGGGGTTTCATTTCGTTGCTGGGATCACGAACTTGTAGTTACTTGATTCGACTACTTTAAATAATATGTACTTATCTCAGGCCAGTCCGTGATGACATATTGGTATGTACTATTCTTACTATGTAAAGGTCACAGTTGACGAAGTGCAATGGGGTATATGCAATGTATAAACGTATTTGCTACTTTTGTTGTTGAAGCTAATCTTCATTGAACGTTTCGGCGTTTCTATTTTACAATTAGAATACGTCAGGCTCAACTCGTTACGGCTATTTCAACTCATGATTTGTGTTCTCACTGGCGAAATCGTAAATACTGGACATTTAGTCTTTTGAGGGGTTCGGTCTAACCTCTTTAGGAAAATATAGCAAATTATGTTTAGCACTACCAAACAAGTAATAAAAATTGATAACAAACCACTCACCCCCCTCCCCCACCCTGTTTTAAACGATAAAACTCCTAGAGCTATAGTTGTTCTACCAAAAACCATCCTGCACAGAAAAGTGACATTATTTGTTTAGGTACACACGCCTCACATTTTTGTAGTATAACAAGAGTTCTAAGGACTGGGTTTTTTTTTCTGTCTGATGATAAATTTAAAAAAACTCACCCTGTAGATGACGTGGCGACAGCAAGAGCATGCGGCCTTTATCACACAGGTATATAATCCCTCCTTAACTGGAAAACTCAGTATTTGACAGGTTTTTTTGACAATTGATAGTAAATTGAGACTGTTGTAAATCTGTATGACAATATCACTTACGTAGAACACAAGTTCGATCAGCTTTACAATGAACACACAGATTATCAGACCATAGGAGCAGGACCGGATTTACGTATAAGCTAAACAAGGTATAGCTTTGGACCTCCACTATTTAATGTTATTTGGGCCCACAAAATTGTGTTAACATTCAAATTATATTTCCTATAGCGTATGCATTTATGAGTAATCATTACATAACATACCGCTATAAAGATACGCATATAGATTGCATAAATAAAGCAACCTACTATAAATATGTTCTGCACAAACACACACACATACACGCATTCGCATACACATGCATTTATGAAGCAGCAATAACATTGAATTTGATCACTTCTAGTTTCCACATGATTATCAACATAGTGTAATGCAATTTAACGTCTTATTACAAGACCTCCTACAAAAAATGAAGTTGATAAATCAAATAAGTCTTGAGATTTATTGAAAACAAAGAATAGCACTAGTTTCTGAAAGAACTATATGTTACCATTCTTATCATCATTAAGTGCCGTCTCCGCAACTATAAGGCTGGCTGCAACAGACCTTCAACATCACCTGTCTCTTTTCGTGGTGGTGCACTCTGCTAAATTGTAACCTGTCCATCTCGTGATGCTACTCTCTAACTTGTATTTCTGCCCAACTCTTGCTCGCTTCCACTCGATCATACCATTCTACCATTCTACCATGTGCATTTGTACATGAAATACTGTAGTAACTATTCATTTCTCTCTGTAACCCTATTCCGACCTATCTCGGATTTGTTAATCTTAGAAGAGTTACTTACACCTGTCTCTATAAAGACACTAATTAGCCATTTCGTAGATATTTTTTTATAAATAGCAGAGCAGACAAATGTGTAACTAAGTAAAGGAAAGAAATATATGATCGTTGAATGAGAAACTTTGGGCCTATTAAGCATTGTGGTGTTTTTTTTTAAAGTGAACTCGAAAGAAAGGCATCTAATTAGTGCAGATATTTTATCATGAACTATTATCCTGACTAATTATTGGAATCTATGGCAGCTTGTTTTATTTAGTGGCGTGTGAGAGCTATATTATATATGCCCAGTCTTGTTTATTGTTCTCTCTTCAGTTGCATACACTTTTACTCTTCAACAAAAAAGTGAAGGGTAGCTTTTTGGAAGAGCGCTAAGTCAAATAAAAAGAAAGAAATAGAGAACAGCATTTTAAAATATAACATGACAAGTTTATCAGCTGCAATCAACACTATATTTCATGACGTAATCATTGACAGTGTACAAAAAGACAGCACAACAATCAACACAACTCTGCTTTTCAAAATCAGCAGTAATGAAAATAACTGCATTGTGCCCAGTAATTAGCAGAGCCGGGATGGCAAGATGCAGTATAATCTTGTCATGGTAGCTGTCACCATTCAGAATCACAATCACATGACAGGGGATGGGTGTTATGTGGAGTACACTAATGCTTCTTCTCATTATCACTGATTCCCCCAACATAGCGTTTACGATCGATGACTTCCACTATCACTAAAGCGTTCACAACGACGCCTCCATACTCTGATTTGTCCATCTGTAGGCTTCAAGACGAATCGGGACCAGATTATGCACAAAACCTTAGCCCACTGTGCATGTCGTCAATACTCGTGCTGCATTCTGTTCGTTCGACGACGTCGATGATAACCATTCAGCTCAACTGGAATAATGATGAAGATGATGATGTCTACGGTGTGCTCGACTGTGACTAATGAGTCCTATGCGTGCTTGGAATTGTCTATCACGCTCTTGGTCTGTGTGGGAGGAGTCTGTGGGACATTGAGCAGCTCTTGCCTTTCTTCTAGCGCGTTTTTGCTGCACAGCTTGATATCTGAGGTTCTCTGCAGCTGCTGTACCGCTGTACCACTATTGATTCTGCGACGCCAGTCGGATTTGTCTTGTACAAGATTCTCCCATGCATTTGTGTATACTTTGAAGTGAGTTAGTGATGTCTTAAGAGTGTCTTTAAAACGCTTCTTCTGTCCTACCTCCTGCCTTGCAGGAGCCAGTCTGGAGTTCTCCAAATAACACCTTTTTTGGTAGACGATGATCTTTCATACGGACCATGTGTCCTGCCCAGCTTGTCTGTGCTTTCATCAACATTGTGAGAATGCTTACAGATGTCATCAGTACTTCACTGTCTGGTATTTTATCCACAAAAGGATGTTCAGTATATTACGAAGGCAGGTTAGGTGGAAATGGTTGATGTTTCTAGCGTGTCTGGCATATACTGTCCATGTTTCCTAGGCATATTGATGAGGATTGATGATATTACTGCTGCTTGGCAAACTATAAATTTGTTGGTAGTTGTTATTCTTCTTCTTTCTATACGTTTTTTTTTCGCAGTCGTCCATATATGGCACTACCTTTCGCTCTTCTGTTATTTACTTCAGTGTCGATGTTTACATCTTTGAAAGAGTGCTGTCCAGGTAGGTGAAATTATTGACTGTTTGAAGCTCTTCTTCTTTAATTTTTATATGTAGATTTAAGTGTGGTTTGTACTGTGTGGGTTGAAACATGACTTCTGCTTTCTTTGTATTGATGGTGAAACCAAAGTTGTCGCAAGCTTCCGCAAATTGGTTTCCGCAACAACAACAAACATAGCGCAGTCATCTGCATAGAGGAGTTCCCTGACCATTGTGTCTCGCATCTTAGTTTTGACTTTCAAACGCCGCAGATTGAAAAGTGTACCGTCTATTCTTTATCTTATTTGTATTCCTGTTACGTCACTTGACCTAGATGCGTCTGTCAGCATGGCAGAAAACATTAGGCTGAACATTGTTGTAGCTAGAACACATCCTTGTTTGACCCCATTTGTTACATGAAAGGCTGGGGATAACACTCCATCACTGATAACAACGGCCGACATACCCTCATGGAACTGTCGCACTATGTTGATACATTTTGGGGGGCAGTCACATTTGGCGAGCATTTTCCACAGTCAATTTCTGTTCACTGTGTCAATGCCTTTCTGAGGTCTACAAATGTGAAAAGATCCCTATGTTCTTAGATTTTTCTTGGTGTTGATAAGCAGTAAATTTCATGTCCACTGTCCCGCGACCAGCACTAAATTCGTACAGACTTTCAGCCAGAAGATCATCTGTGAGTGTCTGTGCAGTTGGCTCACGAAATATTACACAAGCTAATGTGTTACCAGATATGGAAAGCAAGGATATCCCTCGGTTGATGTTACATACTGTTTATTTCCCTTACCTATATATAGATGGACAATTGCGACATCTTTCAGGTTTTAATGCAGGGTTCCTGAGCTCCAGCGCGTAACAAAGTTCCTGGTAAGCTTCTAGACAAGCACCTCTCCTCCTATCTTGTAGTCTGCTGGCTTTGTATCCGTACCAAGAGCTTTTCCATGTGCCATTTTTCCAAAGGCAGTCTTTCCTTCTTGATTTGTGTGGTCTGTAAAATTTTTCTCCTATGTTGTATCGTGATGCATATACCTTCTATACACCATGCTTAACAACTGCTTTTTGAAATGAGATTCAATGGCTGGACCACAAGCATTAACGTTGGCATCGTGAAGACGATTCCGAATAGTCTGATTACAGTTTTGATAGCATATCTGATGAAACGTCTGATAATACGAGTATGTACACTTGCAGTTCTATGTTCCAGTGCTTATCTCTGAATTAAGAATTTGTCTAGAGGTGTAGTGGCTATACAAATACATGTGCGTTCCCGTTCCTTGATAACCCAAGTCTGTGAATTGTGCTGATGCTGTCTGATAATAACTGAATGCGATATTGCAAGCCTCTGAGCCACATTTCGGATAATAACACCTTCTTGTAAACCACGTAATATCGTTTATTTTGTCCACACCACTCATCTTTCGTCGTTGAGATATCTTGTTGTGCACTTGCTGTGGTCATGCTATACCGTCAGGCCTGTCGTCAAGACGAAGTCCACTGTCTTCTCCAGGTCAGAGCGGCTGCTCCATAGCTTTTGTCTCAAGTCTGTATCCTCTGGTCAGGTCTGCTGTCTTTGCTATTTGTATGTTGGGCAGTCCTGAAGTATGTGTTCCGGGGTCTGGGTTCCGGATCCACATGGACATTCATCTGTGTATGAGATCCTTAATCGGTAAAGGTGACCCAACAGTCTTCAGTGGCCTGTTCTAAGGCGAAATATTGTGGTCTATTGATATCTTTGGAGGAGATGTATTGCATCATGTTCGTATTCCCCTTCCATTTGTTTCTTCCACTTTGCTGTGTATGTGTTGCGGATTATTGTTTTTGCTTCTCCGTAAGACAGTGTGTGTCTGTGTTTCTCCATTTCGCTTCCTACCTTTGACAGACATCCGCTTTCTCAGAACGTTATGTAACAGAAGTTATGTTGTTACTAAAGACAATCCTGTGAGAACTGCTCAAGATCATCACTATAGTTCCCCTAATGCATCATGTTTTCGTTATTTAACACGATTTTTTTCATGTTTAGACATCATTAAAAACACCAAAATTTTGGCGTCTCAGCAGTAATTATTCAACATACCGGATGCGTTTCCCAATAATCGCACGCTCTGCTGCTGGCCCTTGCAGCATGTGTTAAATGTATGTGGTTTGTGATATCATTTTCAGACTATTTGGTTACAGGCCCATTTTTTTTTAATTTATGGTACTTTTTCAACAATTGGTGCCTTAACTTTGGTTAAGTAAAATTTACCCTCTTATGGTAAGATACGTTCATTTCAACCCCAGACATTAGTCTGATTTGATTATATCAGAATCATTAATCACAATGATTTATGGTAATTCGTTTTGTAAAATATTTATAAATCTGTGAGTATGTTGGTGTGATGTTCCTTTTTCGCAGGCTGAGTATAGCATTGAAAAAGTCAGGTTTGATTGTGAATCATCCGATGGCTAATATGTCTAAACGGGCTCTGAAAGACATGGTGCAGTGCTAGCAGGAGTGTAGTAGGCTGTGAGATAAAAAGAATCAGTCAAATCTATCTTTCTCTCTCTCTCTCTCTCTCTCTGTGTGTGTGTGTGTGTGTGTGTGTGTGTGTGTGTGTGCGTGAGTGATGCGTGTGTGCGTTTAGGTAAGAATAAAATACTTCACACACGTATACATTAATAACATCATATAATATGTTTCACAAATATTGTTTAATAACATCATGTAATAATGTGTGAGAAATATTGTTTAGTATTTGGTTAAAACTGTACTAGTGTGTTTCGAAAATGAAGAAATAAATATTAACTCTTGTAGTTAGAAATCTATGCATTTCCTAAGACCACTAAAGAGCTTTAATGTGGGGTAGACGGTTGTAAAAGGCGCAAATATCATAGTTAAGATGTAAAAAAGCCACAATTAAGTCAGTTTTCGTGGCTTTTTCCTGCTAATATACAGAAGTTTGAGAACGAATACAGAAGAAGAGGTCGAAAAATAATCACTTATTCGTTTCAATGAATTTGTAATAGATTTTTGATACTCTACTACTACGCTGCATGCCGAGACACAGTCAAATAAGCGCAAGTTTTGGCAATTCAAATGTCTCACCATCGCTCCTGCCACCGAGACATACTTACGTAAATAATATGGAAATACTCAAGATGCGTTTCTTTTCTATAATATAAATATACTTAACAACATCGTGTTCGGATTCTTAGCGCAGCATTAATGTTTAATAGTCAAATAAATCATACACACAGGAAGTAATATAGCTGTGCTTCCTGTTCCTGCCCACCCGTGAGTTCTGCTTCTATATTACAGCTTGCCTCAAGCTAGCCCTTTCTTCATTGCATTTGAGTTCTTAGCAAAAATAATACAATTAGCAGATAAAAACATTAGATTTTGGCTTAAGAAGTGTTGCAAAGAACGAGAAAAAGCATTCCGAAAGACAGTACTCAGTTGTTTATAATTTATGTATTCTAGAATGTAATCGTAAATTTTAAATCATTGATAGAAATTTGAACTTACATACAGTTGTACATATTACAAATTAACTATAATGTAATACCAATAACATATGCCAACTGCATACATTTGATACACACTACATTTAATGCAAAACTCTATTTAATGCAGACTATATTTAATACACAATATGTTTAATACAAACTACATTTAATACACAATATAATTAATACAAACTACATTTAATACACAATATAATTAATACAAACTACGTTTAATACACCCAGCAGAATGACATGTCCATGGTTGTGTTCATTTGTCCAGCTCTATGACTGAGAGAGGCATTGATATCCAAGATACCTTGCTAGATTTCACCTGCAGTCAGTGTTGTCCATCCGTATACAAAGCGATAGAAAGCTTCTGAACGAAAATACTGCTAAGAAAAAACATAATGCATCCAAAAAGTATGAATTGAATTCTACACCATAAATTTCCTGTTACCAACAATATTTACTACACATTACTTGGAATATATTTGGAATATTTTTGATATTGTTTGCGTGTTAGTTTGTTTGTTGATTTGTTGCTTTTCAATTTTTGCTTATTTGTTTGTTTGTTTGTTTGTTTGTTTGTTTGGTTCGGGATCCAGGAATTGTCAGTGATGCGGCTCTTATTGTCATTGTAAAATTGTGGTTCGGATAGAGGAAGTAAAGTACTATACACAATTAGCTTCATTTATTGTATTTATGAGTCTGACTGATTGATTGTTTGTGTGTTTGCTTCAGTTATTATATGTGTGAACGTGGCTGATTGTTTGTGTGTTTGCTTCAGTTATTATATGTGTGAACGTGGCTGATTGTTTGTGTGTTTGCTTCAGTTATTATATGTGTGAACGTGGCTGATTGTTTGTGTGTTTGCTTCAGTTATTATATGTGTGAACGTGGCTGATTGTTTGTGTGTTTGCTTCAGTTATTATATGTGTGAACGTGGCTGATTGTTTGTGTGTTTGCTTCAGTTATTATATGTGTGAACGTGGCTGATTGTTTGTGTGTTTGCTTCAGTTATTATATGTGTGAACGTGGCTGATTGTTTGTGTGTTTGCTTCAGTTATTATATGTGTGAACGTGGCTGATTGTTTGTGTGTTTGCTTCAGTTATTGTATGTGTGAACGTGGCTGATTGTTTGTGTGTCTGCTTCAGTTATTGTATTTGTGAGACTGGCTGATTGATTCTTTGTGTGTTTGTTTCAGTTATTATATGTGTGAACGTGGCTGATTGTTTGTATGTCTGCTTCAGTTATTGTACGTGTGACCATGGCTGATTGTTTGCGTGTTTTCTTCAGTTATTATATGTGTGAACGTGGCTGATTGTTTGTATGTCTGCTTCAGTTATTGTACGTGTGCGCGTGACTGATTGTGTGGTTTCGTGTTACTCTCAGTAATATAAGTCATGTTAGAAAATTTAAAAACAGCAATCTAAAAATGACATTTGACTTTTTCTCTGATTTTCATTGGCTGTTAACACAAAGTATAATCATAGTGAGTAATTAAAATCACGGAAACATGTTAATGAATTTGTAAAAGATTGTTGAATTTCAGTTAATCTTAAGAATTGTTTTACAATTTAGCCAAACGATCCTTATACATTCTTCTTCTTCTGCGTTCGTTCTCAAACTCCTACAGATTAGCAGGATGTAGTCGGGAGAACGGAAAGCGTTGTGTCATGGTTTACAGCATTCCTGCGATATATGCGCCTTTCGGCCTGACACATCCGACTTCAGCATGGCTTCGTGTCACTGATCCTATATGGGATGGGACAGACAACTCCATCCCATAACCTCCTTAGTCGCCTTTTACGGCCTGCGTGGAAGGTAAATAGTGTTGCTATTCTTTGCTCCCCTTTTGGGCCCCGGCAACACACATGCGATCTTTATACATTGTCGATGGTTAAGGTTTGAGTGTATAACAAAGATGCAAATTGATTACTCTTAAGTGCGTTAATATCACAGTAGTCTGAATAATAGTATTGATATCATGTTAAAATATACCACAAGTTCCGTCTAACATTCTTGTATGTCTTCATTACAGCAGAGATTCTTACAAGTGTAGTGATTGTATGACAAAGTTTATTGACTCAATCAAAGTATGTTATATTATGTAAGGTATCACAATTCCCTCCCCCAGATAGTTATTCTGTTCTTAAACACATGTAACCACACGTGCAGATGAAATAATAAGTCTGTAATAAATTTCGGTTCGTAAAGCGGGTGTAGATTCAGACCGCAAGAAAGAGAAAACCACTTACAAATGCACAAAAAAAGCATGGTCTTAACATTCAGCCTTACAAAAGACTTATACATGCAACAATAGTCGGAGACGTTTACAATGGCTTGGTTGCCTTATCTCAGCGTATCTCAAATATTCTCACTACAGGGAAGGCGCTAAAGAGTCGAGAGAACACTGAACCAATTAAGCGGCGCAGAGAGATACTTTGTAGGTGCAGGAAAGAAGGTGTTTTACGTCACGCTAGCTTGGGGCTAAATTTTTTTCCTGTGCCGTGTATGCTACTGAGTTTTCAAAGTTTTGTTATTGTCAAGGTTTTTGGATTATGTCAAGAGAGTTTTCAAGAACAGATAATATGAAGCTGTTAAATGATTGTTGTTGTTTTTTTTCGCTTATAATGAGCTGTTCTATTTAATAATTTTAAAGTATATGTGATGACCTTATTTGCTTCAATATCAACAACACTGTTCGTTCATTATAGTCACCTCAGTAACCTGTCGCGTGAACACTCACTATTGGACGGCCCGAGACGTTTTTGGCTCCATACTCGACTTACAGCGTGTTGGTCAAATCATAAAGTTGATGCTTTCTGTTAAGATTGTATCCAACAGCATGGCCTATATTGTCAACCAATACACGTAAAGTCTTATTTTCGGTGAATTTAAATGCATGAGGTACAATAATTCATCGGCCTACTGAGTATGAAAGGGATTTCAAGAAACGCGATGTGGAACACATAGAGGATGGTGAGACGCTTAGAAAATTTTCGTCATCAACTTTATCAAACTTCATTACCAGTAGTCTCGATTCGTCTTGTCACTTGTTTCAAATGAGGTCCGATAAGAGAGTGAGGTCGACGATTTTAACAATTCGTTCTGACATAAATCTTAATCCTGAATTGAAGTCATTTTCGCATCCATGAAAATTCACTATACTAAAAAGGATTTGCTACTGAATTTAGGTGCATGGTACGTGCGTGCACTCCTCGAAGACAACTCTATGACAACTATAAATGAGCCTGTTAGACGAACGGCTTTGATTGGGAGAGAGCTAGCAAGGTACACTATTCACATGGCAGCAATGAGTGAAACACGCCTTGCTGGTGTCAGTAAGTTTTGCGAAAGAGGTGTCAGTTATGTATTCTTTTGGAACGGACGAGAAATTGAGGCAAGACGTGAAACAGAAAAGAAGTTGGCTTAGCTATTAAAAGAGCACTTGTATGCAAACTATTTCCCACCTAAGGCAATATGTGATCTACTATGACAGTAAAAGTCCCCCTCGTAGGAGATAATGCAACCATCAACAACGCGTATGCGCCAACGCTGAAAAAACCCATACAGTTAATGATACTTTCTATCATGAGCTGCATGCAGCTATCACTGCTGTTCCAGATATTTATAATCTAATCTTATTTGAGGATTCCAATGCATAGGGTGGGAACAATAAATATCTCCTAGAATGCTGTAATTGGAAAATATGGAGTGGTTCAATTAAACAGCAATAGACTTCTTCTACACAATTGTGGCTAACATAATCTACTCATTACTGACACTATTTTTCAACTTCGAACCTGAAACTGGACCTCCTGGGTGCACCCTCGATCAATACACTGGCATGTTACAAGTTAGGCATTTGTAAGAAGAAAGGACCACCAAAATGTTCGAGTGATAAAATCCATGTGTGATTCAGACTGCTGAAATCCACATTACATTATTGTATAAAAACTATACATTTGCATCCAGCATGCTAGGAGCCCACAGGAAATCAAAGCGAAGAATTGTATAGATGTCAGAAAATTAACAAATGTAAAAATACAACAGTCCCTAGTTGTTAATCTAGACGAATGCTTGCAATCTGCACCACTAGACAAGAAACTGTTATGGATAAACTAGGACATTCTATCAAGAAATAAAATGGCTAGTTGGATGAGAATGATAATGAAATAAAAGGCACGTAAGCTGACAGACACCACCTTCACAAAGCATACCTAAACGATCCAAAATCAATATTTACAAAAGACGCATTGAACTGCAGACGGAAAATAATTGTACAAAACTAGGCAGGTTGAGGGATTAATGGCTGAGTAAGAAAGCAGACGAGATACAAATATTTGCAGACACCAGCGATCTGAGAATCTTCTATTATCCGTATAAAGCGCACCGCTGTGACAGTCCTCACTGAGAAGTATCACATTTGTATCAGTCCTCACTGAGAAGTATCACATTTGTAACAGACATCACTGAGAAGTATCACATTTGTAACAGTCCTCACTAGTTAGTTAGTTAGTCGTTGGATCATCGTCATTGCACTCCGGACAAGTCCATAGGTGCTCAGATCTTTCCTTGAGTGTATACACCATTACACGTTGACTGACAGTCCCAGTAAGTTGTTGATTGACGATCATTCTTTTTCGCCCACGAAAACTCTCATTTCTAGCGACACCACATTTCAAACCAAGTTCCTTTATTCTAATCATGGAACAAGAGTCATCGTCACTTTTACAGTCATTTGTTCCTGCGTTTTCACGTAGGGCATTCAAAATGTCTGCCCGATCCATCGCTCCACAATGTCCACCAACAGCCGTAGTAGCAGCGTAGGCGGCAAACCTATCTGCTCTTTCATTACCCCGGACTCCCGCCACAAAAATAAAAGTCACTGTACGCACACGGGAATTATTCACTGCATCCAGCCACTGTTCTCATACGTACCCCGTCTGAACTTTCACAATCATGTTCATGGAGTCACTGAGGATACAGGCATGCTCGCAGACAGTCTGTGAGCAGACCCATTGCAAAACTTTGGTCACCGCCAGAATCTCCATTGTCAAGCTGCTTGTCGTCTGAACGAATGCACCACTTTCCTCTCTGATAGTCTCCCCCCCCCCCACCTTTGAGCCGTGAAAGCCCAGTCCTCACTGAGAAGTATCACCTCTGTGACAGTCCTCACTGAGAAGTTTTGACATTTCTTGCTAAGAAGTATAACCGCACACTGATGTGACATCCTTCGCTAAGAAGTGTCACCGCACAGCACTGTGACAGTGCCCACTGACAAGTATCACCGCACACCGCTGTGACAGTGCCCAATGATAAGTGTCACGGCGAACCGCGTGGCAGACGTGACCGCGTGACAGGCCCCGCTAAGAAGTATCAACACACACATCGCTGTAACACTGTCACGGAACACGACTGTGACAGACCCCCATTGAGAATGTAACAGCACACAGCTATGACGGTCTCCACTGAGAAGTTTCACCACACAACGATGTTATAAACTTGTTATGCTGTAGGGTTTTATTTATTGTGTAAATAATACGTGGCTCTGATAATACAGGTCTTCTTGCAGAATTAATTAGGACCAGATCGTCACGTGTTTTGATTATTGTTTGCCTTTTAGTTAGTTACTATTTATATACTTGGACTCGCATGTCAAAAATAGTCAAGGCGATTCCAAGTATATAAAAAGGTACCAACTAAAAGGCAAACAATAATCAAAACATGTAACGAATTGGGTCCAATTTAATTTTGAGAACAGCTCTTCAATTGAAGCCCAGTCATGTTGTAAATCTTTGGGTAGAACAGACTTCCTACCAAAATAGCATTGTAAATTCACTTCTGAGCCAACTTTATTGACACTTTCATCTTGTATTTCCAGCAATTCTAATTCTTGCACAGATAAAACAAAATAAGTAAATTTGACCAACGAATTTGGATTCCAGTTACACAAATTCATAGACGGGATTTTGTAGGAACTGTAAGAGCGTCAAAAGAGAGATAAGATTAGGATATTCTGTCTTTCTATTTGCACAAGACGTGTGCATATTTATTTAGATCACAGGTAGGCTTCCTATTAATCCCTGCATAGAGGATTATAGGATTAAATGCATACGCTTCCGAGTGCTGACTAGAAGATAAAATGATTAACGTCATGTCTTGCCGGATTATATAATGAAATTCAAGGATCCCATTTGTATGTGTTTTATTCAGCATTATATTGTTTAGTTATCATTGTCTTCTTGTATATTTTATAAATGCTATACCACATCTTCTTTTTCAAATGAAAATATTCAATACTTCTTTTGCACACTTTGTTAGAATCTTTAATGTACATGTGAGAAATATTGACTTGGTTTATTTCACTCTATAATGAGAACGCAAATGTGTGGCATTCTGTACAGTACAAGTTGACGCCACCACATAGTCGAGTTATTTCCCTTATCAAAGTTTGTAAATTTCACGTTCAGTTTTGAAAAAAAAAAATATTCATTTTAGGACTTGTGTTAGGGGTTAGGATAGTTGCGTTATACATAACTAACTTTAACATCAACCTTAAATTAATAAATATTTGAATTATGAAATGATGAAAACGAAATTTACAAACATAAACAAGGGAAATAATTAAACATGTGGTGACGTCTACTTGTACTGTACCTAGCATTCTTATGTGGCATAATACAAAAGGTAGACACCACCAGCATGATCTTCTTATTGAAATCTGCTTCTGGAATCTTAGAGCTTATTGATTCGTCTGAAGTTCAATGATGCCGCTTCATAACTAATAACTTAATTTCGTTTCTTCTTCTTCAATCGCTCTCAAAATGTCTGCAGATTCTCATGATACAGTACAGAGAATGGAATGCTTTGTCATAGTTTACATCTTTGCTGGGATATATGCACCTTTTGACGCCAGCATGGTCAGTTCGATTCTATATAGGGTGGGACAGTCAGTCCACCCAAAACCTCTTCAGTCGCCTCTTACAACAGATAACACTGTTGTTATTGATTGCTCCTATTTAAGGAACCTCACAAATTACTGGCGATTATATCTGATCCTTTCTCCAAAGTGTTTGCCCTCACAGCTTCTCCAGATTACTAGGGCATTATAGCTGGTCAAACAAATTTGCTGATCTTTGAATGACCCGTGCGTTTCATTGCCAAGTGACACAAAGTACACACAAAGGGATCAATGAAAAGGTCGAATAAGTCTGATCAGCCTCTACGAATGACGTAGTTTATTTCTTCTCTCATCGGTATGTATACTGTATTTCGGTCTTGGTTTCAGCGTACATTTTGAACAGGAGTCACGCATATTACAATATGGCATACACATTCACTAAGCACAGAGCAAACATAATGATACCAAATACAGACAAGCATTCATCCGTGAATATAAAACAACTCATAACACGAACAAGTAACACAAATCAAATTAAAATTGAAGTCTCTAAATTAATGAAAAATACATTACACAATTTGTAACACATGAGTGAGTTTTAATATTCTGTTATTGTGTGCCCGATTACTTGGTTTTGCTGTACCTTGAAGAATATATATTAGCAATAACTTTTAAAATTTGTATCTATTTATTTACTGTTTCTGGGATTTCCCAATTTTTTTTTCATTGTCATCGCAGCATTTCGAGTTCAAAGAAAACCAGTCTCCCTCTAAAAGAATATAGACAGTTAAAAATAATTATTATTAAGATAATAGCACATAGAAATATTTCATGATATTAATTATTTATGTGGGCTTTAAATTCTTCTTGTTCCTCTGCAGCAGCTCGCGTGAGCCAAAGACATTTTCAGTCTCTAAGTCCATCGCCATTTTTGTTGTCCTCTATTTTTTATCTTGGGACATTGCAATCCAATACTAATTTCTCTATAATGTTATGTGTTTTTATATGACTGAGAAATGTCATCCTTATTCCTCCTTTCATGACTACATATTTACACGTACGTCATTGTCACCTTCAACTTTGTATTGTTTACATGTCCATATTCTAGTGCCTCCGTTGTGGTAAAATTGTTTTTACTGTTTTTATTATCTTTTCACTGTTTGTTTTGTCTATTCATGACAAATACTTAACGCTTTGAAACTTTGAAATGTCTTGTGTATTGTTATTTTTATCTTTTCGTGTTTACACCCTATAACCTCTTATTGATAGTCTGTCAGTTTTGTTCAAGTGAAACTTCATGAACCTGTGCTCTACAAAAGTTTATACCCCTTCAATTTCAAGGACAGTGAACCGCCTGGACAGACCTAAATCATATTCTCACAGTATTCTACTCACAAGCATGACAGAACTTCTAAGTAACGCATCCCGGACCCTGGATCTCTACTTCTTCTTCTTCTTTCCTCTTCTTTACGGGCATCGAGGGAGATACAATGTTCTTGTTCTCGCTTTTCTGGCAGCTTCAGATAATGTTATTTGGTGTTCGTATAATGTCTCTTTGATGTTGTCGATCCAGCGTACTCTAGGTCTACCCCTGGCTCTTCTTTCTGCTTCTCCTCTCTTTATATATGCTTTATAAACTAATGAATCACACGGCATTCTTTCCAGATGACCAAACCATTGTATATGTTGGTTTTGTATGTATTGTAGATATGATAAACGTGACATCGAACTTCACCCTCATCAGGAGTATCAACATCACCTCGGTTGTGTCCCGTGCTCATAAGCAATTTCGCAGCCGTGACGTTTATGTCGTTATCAACCCGGCCGACAAGGGGGGGGGGCGCTTTTGTCCTATATCTAGTAGAGGGTAAGGCTCAGCTATCCAAACCCTTGTTCTACAAGGCTAATACGTGCAAGAAAGATCCGATCGTGGTCCACAACGATAGTCTCTACCACTATTAAGGGTTTAATAGCTCACAACCTCATGCCGACTTAAATTGCCGCTCTATACCTCAAGGGAAGCAGTGTGTGTAGGCCTGCTTTCTATATTTTGCCCACAATCCACACGCCTTTCAACTCGGGCAGACCTATTGTCTCTGCGTGTTCCTGCCCTACGGAACACATTTCTGACTCTCTCGATAGTCTTCCAACCATTAGTGGAGCAATTCCCCACATTCCTGAACGATACTAACCATACCCTCTCCATCTGTGCCTCTATTTCACTGTCCCCTGTTCGCACTTATCGTCTCTTTATGCTTGATATACGGACCTTAATCAACAATATAAGAAAAAGGCAATCTTCTTTTTTGGCCAATTTATGAGACAGGCAGGTTTAGAGAACATAATCACAACAGGCAAGATTAAAGGCACCAGAGACAGAGGGCGACAACGTGAGAAAATATTAGACAGTTTGACAACATGGCACGGCAAAGAAACAACAACGACTTTGATACATAATACTGTGGACAGAGAGCTGTGGAGAGCCATGACCGCCTACGCCACCCGGCATGGCACCTGATGATGATGATGCTTGATATCTGCTCCCTTTTCTTACCTTTATACCACTCTAAGAGGGTCTCAAAGCCGTGAAGTTCTTCCTCGACCAGCACCCTTATCCCTCTGTGCCTACCTTTACCCACATCCGTCTTGCAGAGCTCGTGGTCACTCTCGGTTCCCTCGAGTTCGATGGGCACTTCTTTGGCCACATCAGTGGGGTCGATATGGGCACTAAGATGGGACCTAGCTATACCTGCTTGTTCATGAACCACCTTGAACACCAGGTATGGGAATCCTATTAGGGCCCTTCCCATCGGTGTTCCATAGGTATATCTATGATGGAATCGGCATCACTGACAAGTCTGAGGCTGACATGGCACGCCTCATACAAATTCATTAACAATTTTCACCCGTCCTTCGAGTTCACATCGGAGATTTCCACCTCCCATGTGACCTTCTTGGACATATCCATCACTATCCAACCCTTCTGTTTCAGCACATTGGTACATTACACACCAAACCGACTGATGCCCATAGCTTTCTTCTATACACCTCTTCTTATCCTTCTGCCTATCGGCAGTCCTTCCCATTCTCTCAACTTCTTCGTCTCTGGCGCTTGTGTAATTGCGAAGACTTCCTCGAGAAAGCCAACGTGATGACGGATTTCTTCAGCTGTTACCTATACCCCGAGCAGGGCCGGCCTTAGGCCACTGCAACCTATGCGGCCGCAGTGGGCCCCGCACTTTCATAGGCCCCGCTCTAATTTATTTTCGAATACAAAATCTTAATTTTCACTTATTATCCTTATTCCTACCCAGATTTGACCGCGCGCAATCCGTTTCGCATAGGGCCCCGCAATTGTTAGGGCCGGCCCTGACCCCGAGAGTGTCCTCAGGTCTTATTTTCTTCGTATGTGCATTTTCTCCGCGGCCAGGACACCTTCTTGAACACTCGTAAGTCTTTCTCTTCTAACAGGGTTAAACTTGTTCTCACTTTCCACCCCTATAACGATGTCGTTCGTCATGTCCTGCTTCGTCATATTCTTCTTCTCCAGTCGGATCACGATACGTCTGAAGTGTTATGTGACCCACCCCTTCTTGTTGCTTACATACGTGACAAAAGTCTCAGGGATCTACTGGTCAGGAGTCACTTCCAGCCTAACGTCCCTAATAATTTCGGCACTAATAGCTGCAAACGAAGCAAGTGCTACACTTGTGCCTATGTCACCCAGACCTGGTCTGTCAAATTCCCTACAGTCACCTTCACCATCGAGGAGATGTTGTCACCTTCACCATCGAGGAGATGTTGTCACCTTCACCATCGAGGAGATGTTGTACCCATGTGTGTCCCGCAACGTCATCTATGCCATCATATGCAAGCGTTGCGCATTGACATATATAGATGAACTGGGTGGAGGCTCGCTGACCGAATCTGTAAACATCTGTATAGAATAAAAAACCATTTCGGTTATCCTGTAGACTTCCACTTCAATAACACGAGCCATTGAGGTGACCAGGACATTCAGGTTACGGCCATTAAATCGTGATTATCTGACGACCTGAACCGTCTTGCACTTGAGAACCCGTACATGTGCCATAATTGCACTCTTAAGACCTACGGTATCAATGAGAGACTGTCTCGTGGATGATTCTAGTTGTTCCATAATTTCTCTGTTTGTTTTGTATCACATGTATGTAGTAATTTTTGTACATTCCTAGTCTGGTGTCGTTTCACCTCTTCCTGCCAATCTACAGTACACATTTAATGCGAACGTCTATAATTCTTACTGTCCGTTTTCTGTTGTATGTTTAAATTTGTGTTTTAATTTTTGTTTTGATAAAGGCTATTGGTCGAAACGTCGATGTGTATGTGCAGTTATATGTATGTTGGGATATTAGTAAAATTTCATTACCCTGTTCCTGGATTTACCTGTCGCATTTTCAGTTTTGCACAGTAAGTACATATTATGAATTCTACGTAAGTACTATTGTTATTCCATTTCACGGCATTATTACCTGTATTTATTGGAGTACACAGGAATGCAGTAAAAGCGCTATAAGGAAGCACAGTGTGCAAGAATAAGTGAGAATATCGTAATATCTTACAGTACACTATTTAGAGGTCATATGAAACTGTGAACAGAGTAAGGATGTGAAACATTTAGTACTAACGTGACTTATGGCGTTGGTGAAGTAATAATACACCTCATTCTGAGGCTTTCTATTTTGATTTACTTCTGCATTGTTGCCATATGTCGACGTCGGATTTAAAAACTGACATTTTTTATTTATCTAGGATGTACATTTTAAAAGCTGACATTATTTATCTATCTAGGATTTAGATTTTATCCACACAAAAAAGACAGTTGTTTACCGTATTCATGCATGACCTGACTCCGTTAAAAACCTGTTTACAGATGACCTAGAAGATTTGTTTTCCTGTATTTTTATTATTTCTGTGCGTTTCATTGGTCGGCCTTGGCTATTTTTGGAGTGCGACTCCAAGTATATAAATAGTGAACAACAGGATACAAGGCAATAATCAAAAACCTCGCGAATGAAGGTTTGTTTACTTTCTACGCTTAGCTTTTCTATACTACAAACTGTCTCGAATAAAGCCCGGTCTTGCTTGAAGCGATTAGGGCAACGCGACCTGCATGTTTCCATGGCTATACCTGTACTTGATTTTATAGTTCACTTAGAAAAAAAAGTTCTCAAATTAAATGTAAGTATGAAACGCTGAGGCAGGCATATTGGCCAGAGCAAAGAACACTTGAATCAAAGATCTATGAACCACTGTATGAACTACAAAAGACAATGAGTTTTATTCAGGAGACACAATTACAGATATAGACATGTTTCAAGTGAACGAAAGGAGAAAAAGGTAAGTAAACCTGATACCCTCGTTCTTCCTCTCCCTCCCCCCTCCCCATGCCATCTATATTACACACGAACTTCATGCACTGAGTTCTTTTATCGTGATGATATATCCATAATAAAAATGACATATATTTTTGTTAATCGTAGATTTGTAGAATTGTGGAGTAAATCCAGTTTATCTTTGCTGAGCACATTTATCAATGTAGTGAGCACATTGCATTTGACTTCGATTACCAGTAAATCAAAAAAATTGCTATCTTATCAATGTGCTCTTTTAATCTTCTGGTTAAAATTATAGTATTTTAAACCTTTGTCATCTTTCTCATGAACGATATTGTTTTTATGTGAATACTAGGGCAATTAACAGTAAGCCAAACATTATGTGAATACTAGGAATATACGCAAAAGGTATATCTTATCTAAGATATACCTTAGATAAGAATCCAGTGCGCCAGCCATTAAGATAATTCTTATAATTTAGCAGTAAGCCAAAACTTATGTGAATACTAGGGCATTTAGCAGTAAGTCAAACATTATGTGAATAACTGGGCATTGAGCAGTAAGCCAAACATATGAATACTAGGGCATTTAGCAGTAAGCCACTCATTAGGAATTCCTTCTGTAATATGACAAATTAGCATGCATTTATTTGCACCATCAGCACATAGCGACTAATATGATTTGGGCATATCAATAAATGACCAACAGCCGCGTCCCAACGACAATAATTTTTGTGTTGCTCTTGTCCAGCCGTAGATGCAACAAAACGGATGAAAACATGATTCTGATACATTAATTTTATTTTATCTTTCAAACTATTTTGTAATGATCACACGATAGATGGCAATTCATAAAGGGAGACCCTATGAAAATTAATTTAGGCTTCCAAGTGAGCCCAAGTACAAACATGCAGATCAAACGATGTAGAAGTGAAAATTTATTTGAATCAACGCTGACGTACCTTTACTGCTGTCACTCTTGCTGGTTGAGTATCGACAATCTCCAATAAATGTTCCACGCGGTCAATCAACAAATTGTGACTGATTTGCATTCTGATCGCACGTAAATACAAAGACGATATATGACTATTCCTCATGCGGAATGTCTCGAGAGTGACTCATCAGAACAACCAGCATGCAACAGAAATCACTTAGTAGGTGTCATGGCTATAGAGTAAGTAAGACTCTCTTATTGTAGAAGCCTCACAGAACAGCATCTTTGAAATTACGTGTTCATAAGCAAATATTCATCTATACAAATACGTGTTCATACACAGAACTGCATTTATACAAATACCTGTTCATTAAAGCAACATCAAAACACAAATATTCGAAACATACTTATTAGGGGTTATATAATGTTAATTGTTTTCAACGTTTACAGAATGTTCACTGGCTTACTTTCATGTAAATGCAATGGAATATGTTTTCGTGTGAAGCAAGCGTTTTCTGCTGTTTGAAATAAACTAGTTGGGCCCAGTATTGCACCACAGTCTGATTTATATTAATAGAAAATATGTACTTACTGCACAAAACTGAAATCCAACAGGTAAATCGTGAAACGAGGTAATAAAGTTTTGCTAATGATTCGAAACAAACATAGGCACTCACACTAGGCCATTCGGCCGAAACGTAGATTTGTGTGTGTACCTATGTTTGTTTCGTATTATTAGCAAAACTTTATTACCCCGTTTGATATTAATAGAATTGCCTACTCTTGCCTTTATTTATGTGCTTTCAAAGTAACACATAGTTTCAAACTCTTTTGTTCTCTTAATTGGTTTAATATCTCCCGTTACCCATTGACGGTTTATCTTTCACGGGAGTGATATCGTGCTCTTTGAGAAACGCTGTGCTACAACATATCATGTTTAGGTTTATTTGTTATGTATGTTAGAAATTAGGCCTAATTTGGCCATTGAAGTAATGAAGCCTTCTAGCACTTACGAATGTTATACATATGTGGTTCTCAAGGAATTTACACAGTGTGTCTGTTGTTGTTATATGTGTGTCGATATGTCAGTCTATAGTTATAGTAGCCTGAGAATATACACGATGAAAGTCTTGATTAAAATCATGATTTTTTTTGTTGGTGTATATGCGATGTGATCGAAGATGGAAAACTCCAGTTGTGAGGCGAGTGGGTGCCATCTTAGCGGACCTGGCAAATCCCGTATGTTATATTATTTCTTCCCGCCGAAGACGGATGTGTCGGGCCATTGGCGCAAATAAAACGACGACACAACGCGTTTACATTCTCTGGACTACATCCTTCTATTTGGACCATGGTCCTGATACAAGATATCCAGTGGGAGTCTGAGAATGAACGCTGAAGAAGAAGAATATTATTTCTTAAAATAAATAAATCCTCGATTCCACTGTTTTATATTATTTATTTAACCATATTACGTAGTAGAGATCTGATGTATATATAAGCTGACACTATTTAAGTATATGCCTCAGATTTGCTATATATATATATATATATATATATATATATAGAGAGAGAGAGAGAGAGAGAGAGAGAGAGAGATTTATATGAATACTTGAATCGTGATGACGGCTTTTAATCGAAACTTTGCATGTTCTTGTGTCATTTTCAGTATGTTATTTTACTATTAATAGCACTCTAAGTTACCATTTACGTTCACATTTGCATTTTTCCCTTTGTTACCACAGCCTTATGTTTCCAACGTGTTGGGTTATCACACTTTAGTGATACTCGCGCTCGCTTTCTCCTTTCTCCTCTCTCTCTCTATATATATATATATATATATATAAATATATATATATATATATATATATATATATATATATATATATATATATCAAAGTTAACTATTGATGAAGGTCACGTTTTTCTACAAACGTCAAATTCAGGACCGTGGATACGATTTTGATATAAATGGGGAGGGGGGATCATTCGTCGCAAAAAAAAACTTTATTTCTGTTTGGTGTGCCATTTCTGTGAAAACAACATTTCTAATAATTTTGTCGTAGATTGAAGGGTTGGGAGTTTAACATTGTTTTATTGACATGCATTGTAGCGCTAAGACTGCTCTGTTTTTCTAAGAGCGGAAGGAGAATGATTGCCTCAAACCTCCCTTCCTCCACTAAATCTGCAAAATGGCCAACTCTAATCCTTGGTCAACTATACACATGGATAGTCGCTTCCTTATGTCGATATTTAGGTGTGTAAATTCCACGAAGTAATACTGTGGAAGTTGGATGTGTTGGACCATGTACAAAATAAAACGACAGCGCAATTCACCATAAAGTAAAACGGCAACACAATTCATCTCAAAATAAAATGGCAACACAATTGACTTCCTTCTCTGGAGTGATCCTGCTGGAACTTTGGTAGGACCATCGTCCTGCTAAAAAAATTCCAGCGGGAGTTTGAGAACGAACACGAATAATTCATAAATAATAGAAGCAAGAACAATTCTATTTTCTAAAGACACTATCATCAAACATCATTGTAGAAATTGTTACGTCAATTGTCAAATCCACAAGATAAACTCGTGCAATCATGTTGTGTATTGTCTTGTTTCATCCTACATTGTTAATTATATAAGAAACAGATGAAGGGGTTGCCTTAAGATATTTATATATGCACTCGACACATATATAACTTATATAATGGAGTTCCACGTACAGTTGACCTTTCACTGCAGACGCAGACAACATATCTCAGACTCGCCATATTTCCAGACCGTGACCTACTGAACGAGGTGGGAGGTGATATTTTTTTAAAACCTAGTCTAGGTCCACCATAAGAATATGAAAGACACTTTTTAATATTTCAAGATTGAAGAGGGGATGAGAAAGCTTTGTCCTGGAAGCTATTTTGACATTGGGGTTTTTCTCCTGTGGTCATTTTTTTCTTTCTTGTTTTATGGTTTCATATCAAGAAGACAGTTTGAAGAGGTGTGAGACTGAAGTAGCTGACAGTAGTTGGCAGTATAATACTGGTGGATGTTTGTTCGATTAGGATATTTCTATTGTTATTGCTACGTGGGTTTAAATGTGTTAGGCATGTGTATTTTCAAGTGTAGTTTTGATTTGAAGTATGCAAGATCTTCTAAAGTTATGTTTTAAACATTCTAAGATGTGAAGTATGCAAGATCTTCTAAAGTTATGTTTTAAACATTCTAAGATTTGAATTATGCAAGATCTTCTAAAGTTATGTTTTAAACATTCTAAGATGTGAAGTATATAAGATCTTCTAAAGTTATGTTTTAAACATTCTAAGATGTGAAGTATGCAAGATCTTCTAAAGTTATGTTTTAAACATTCTAAGATTTGAAGTATATAAGATCTTCTAACGTTATGTTTTAAACATTCTAAGATGTGAAGTATGCAAGATCTTCTAAAGTTATGTTTTAAACATTCTAAGATGTGAAGTATGCAAGATCTTCTAAAGTTATGTTTTAAACATTCTAAGATGTGAAGTATGCAAGATCTTCTAAAGTTATGTTTTAAACATTCTAAGATGTGAAGTATGCAAGATCTTCTAAAGTTATGTTTTAAACATT